>JAOYRR010000149.1:0-386812 GCA_038994665.1 Podotricha telesiphe
TTTTTTTTTTGCGGCAACTAAGAAATCGTTGGCGGTAGTTTGAGATAATAATTGTATCGAATGACAGACAAGTGCCACCTCAGTCTACCTGTGACCACGGACTACTGTAAAGTGTTCGAAACGTCGGGTTCTAAAAATGTATTTTCGAATACCGAAATTATACGCGATTAATCCGTTTAAAATAGTTTCATTTCAAAATGTGTTATAATCGCGAAAATCAAAGAACTTATTATAACTTAATATTACAATAAAATATTGGCTGTCAGCGACTTATTTCCTATATAAATTTCAATTGTACTAAATACCATCTACTCCTCTGACCGCATAATAATCTGTAAAAGGGTTCGAAACTTTTTATTCACGTATTAATATATAAATTATACATTGATTTGTTCTGTATATAAGTGTATATTCTATATATTCTATAGAATAATTGTCATCTACATAATTATGTAAATATGTCTCTTGAGCCAGCCTGACATATAATTGCAAGGGTGAGAGAGGCGGAAGCCGGAAACTTGTGAACGCGACATTGCTGACAGCTAAAGTGGTTATAACGGAAGTTGTTGAATACATTTTATTACATATTAGCATAGTAAGTGTTCGCGGTTTTACTTGTTTCGTATTGATTTTTAACCTCCTTTTCCTATCAGGGTTATATTTATTGAGATTTCATCATAGAATAACACTAAATAAAATGATATAAAACATTATTTGTTGTTGTGTGAATAAATAATATGAGATTTGTTGAAGTAATAATATACAACTATTTATTTAATGAGGTTTTTTTTTAATTTAACCTTTAGATGGTATATTTATATATAGAAATATTGATATAATTGATATAGTTGCAACGTTAAAAGAGTGCAATATGAAAACTGAACCCACGATCCTAGCATTTTAACTTACATATTGTACCAACTATTAGATAATCTGCTACATAGTAAACTCAATTTTATATAAATATTAATATATAGATTATGGCGAACGGAGTGTTTCGACTCTACGTTCTCTCTACCTACTCTTCTATGTGGACGCTTATAAAAACGGCACCTGCGTTATCATTAGTATATCGGCGCAAACGCGTAAACAAAATTATCACATTAATTACATTAATCGCATAATAATTTAATAGATATATATATATACAATTGACAGATACAATCTTGGAACTCCTAGATTATAATTCGCGGATTATTATTTATTATGTGAAAAAAGATAACTATAGAACAAAATATAGGTATTTTGATTCTTTATTGTGATTAAGGTCCGGTGTGGCTTCAGGTCGTGAGTCAGCGTTGAGGTAGTCGATTGATTTGCTAATATATTTTTTAACATTTTTTAAAGTGTTATTCGCACACTAAGGAAATTGAAATTGCGTTGAGCACATGGCTTAGCGGGCAGAGCGCTTGAAACGGTTTTCAAGAGGCGCGGGTTCAAATCCCGTTGCATTCAAATATGTATACGTTTTCTAAATATGCCTTTTTTGATTTGCTAAACATATAGGTGCTTTATTATTTGAAAACAAATACAAAAGAAATAAGTATACCTAGAGTGTTGGCAATGAAAACCTTTTCTTCTAAGCTTGAAGAGAGAGATTGCTTTATATATAATTTGAACTGACGACCATCGCGTCTAGAATGAATATAAAAGCATTAAAATATTTTAGAATAACTGTACAAACATGAGGAAAGCCACGGAATTAACTAGTTCCATTAATTTTCGAGAACGGCACTTTGATTTAATTATTATACTCTAGTCGTTATAGTTAAGTTGTTTCATTATACCTTATAAGCTGTACAATAAGGCTTACGAATTCCATTTTATATGTAAAGGATTATTACTCGGTAACGTCGCCCATTAGCCTGGACTTCGGGACCTAGGCGATTAATGATAAAATTCCTCAACCTGTAAAGGTTAGGGCTTTAATTGAAAGTTGAATTGCTATTTCGAATTCATTCCATTCCATGATTCGAAATACAAATTTGTGTGATAATGATGGGGTTGTAATGATATTTCATAGTTTAGTTTATTTTTATTTTTTTTAATATATTTTTCGTATTTTGCGTTGTAGACAGAGGGAATCTAGTGATATAGGTATGTATACTCCTTGGTCCATTTATATCTAAATTAGGACTAATTAATTTATTTATAAAAATAGCTAAATATTCACACAGCGGAATGAAATTGAATATGTACACTTGCAACCAGCCACGACCTAACTACACTATTATTACGTCAAAAATATTTTTGTCACTACACGCTTTAAAAATCGTTATTTTATTTGTTTGTATGATTATTTAGTTAGTCTTACGTATAAACTATGTGCTTGCCAAATTTCATTCAAATCTGTTCAGCATTTTTTGTGTAAACGCAAATAAAAAAGGTAGATAATTGTAATTTTAATTTTTATAATAAACTTTTGTAATTTATTCATGCATCATTATGTATCGAATTCACCATGCAGATAGCGTCTGACAATTGTGATTAGAGTAAATAGGTTCGATTACAGCTTGGGAATTCCATATTAGTTCTATATTAGTGTCGAAATATGATCGAGAATATATACAAGCGTGTTATTGACTTGGTTGTTTTTATCGACTTATTAAAAATGAGGAAAAGCATATCAACTAGTTACTTCTACTACTACTAATTCTTTACTTCTAATAGTTTACCTTGCATTTCAATATTAATAAATTAAATGCCTTTAAAATGAACGGAACAGAGAACATATTTTTACAGTGGTGAACTGATATGCAGGAAAAAGAATAAGGAATACAAATATTTTTGCCTATATTGCGTAGTGTGAGAAGTGACTGAAACTAGAAATGTATCATTTTCGCCTATTTACAATCAGATGTCCATAAGATAAATGTAATATTTCCCTAAATTTGATTTTAAACTCAAAACCGTTGTGTTCAGACACGCAAATTCAAACCAGTATCCAATATAGAATCTCATTGTTATATTAATTATTTTTTATTACACTACAGTACGTTTTTAAAAAAAATATATTTTTTAATTTCTTCTTTCATTTGCATACACATACATTCATTCACAGGGGTCGCCACTTTGCGGCTTTTTCATAGAAATGCACCATGTTCCTGTTTCCTTATATTTATATATATATTAAATAAGAAAAATTATAATACCTTTTGAATACGTATTAAATTGCGGCTCGAGATAAAAATTACTATGAAATTATTTGGCTACCCCTGGTGTATACCATATACTCGTACATACATATATTTCAACGCCATCGTAGCAAAGCAGGACAATGTCTGCCTGTACTCGTTGATTTGGGTTAAATCCAAACTCAGAGTAATGAGGACTATTTCACTTCCCCTTGCCCCAGCCTTGTAAGACAAAGCAAAAAAAAAATCAAATTAAAAAAAAATAGGTAGAACAGTGTGTTTTAACCTAAGTGTGTATTAACATAAGGTACCTATATACATCTCATTCCCTAAGTGCCGTCGTAGGCGCAAATACAATAGTGACTTTGTCCGTCGTCTCGTAAACATCACGTATAAATATCGCCTCGCGTTGTATTTGCATGATCACATGACGGACGATGTCTGTGTGTGTGTGTTTGTTTGTTTTGCTTCGCGTTGCAGTCTGTTTGCGATTCGTTTATTTTTGAAACCAAGACTCAGTGAGGCCAGCGGGGTGCGGGTTCGATTGCTACTCGGGAAAATTATCGTATTTGAATTATTTCACAATTCAATTAGTCCCGCCAATATGAAATGTCTCGAAAATTTTGGCGGAAAGTGAAGAGTCTAGTGTTAATGTTTTATTTTCTTTGTGTTTGTAATTATTTATAAGATGGAGCGACAGAGTTGTCTGTCGGAGGCTACTGCGTGTTGGCCATACAGAACTAGAATGTGCTTATCGTAACGAGCCGCACCCGTAGCTTGTGAGGATTTGAAGCTATCATCATCTTTACAAACATCGCGTAAAGTGCATCTGGATTTTAAATATCCACTTTGTGTATTAGTGTCTAGATATAGATAACTTCATGCTCCATCTAGCGGAGTAGTCGCATAGAACGCAGCGCCAAATACTACGGCCCCTCCATACTTCTTTCACCTCGTCCGTTGTCATCAACCAGCCAATACCTTCATACACACGCCCCGGAACTCCTCGTGGTTTTTACGTGACCTTCATATAGTATCATAGATCTAGATATAGATATTATCGTCGTAAATATTAGGTTAAACTTGAAAAACAAATAAATCAATATTTTTATTGTTGAAAAATGCATGAAATTACCATCATTCAAGCTACACATATTACGTCCAAATAGATTTTATCATAAAAGCTCTTAAATACAAAGATTCTGTAATATTTACTATGATCATTCAACGCGTTCGTTTTATAAACTTTTACAGTACGTAAAATTTATTAAGATTCTTTGATGATAGTAGCCTTGTTCATTTTATGTAATTTGTATGTAAAACAAATCATTTTTTAATATAAATAAAAGCTGCAAATAGATAATAATAACATAAGTGCATTCGTATCGCGGTAGGACAGTATCTGATTGTGAGCGCAATGGTTGTGGGTTCGATTCACCACTCAGGGGAACAACCTGTTCTAGGTTGTCTTGATTCTCTAAAGTCTAAAGTGTTGAGTAAACATTCTTATTTCGAAATGTATTGTAAATATTTTACATCTGTGCTCCAGTCCCCAGTATCTTGTCGATCAAATTTGTCGCACTTCTCTCTTCTCTTTCCTAGCTTAAAAAGACATAAATCAAATCAACTATAAATGAACATAGTATTTTTTGTAAATAGCACAGTTTTCACACAGAATTTGAACCAAGAATCATTATGAACATAATTATGCCCAGATTTTATCAAAAAATAATATTATTAAACTATGTGCATGTGTGTATAAAAATCGTATTACTTCATACATTTATACATACTCGTACATAAATAAGCAAAGACGCGTGAAGTCGGTAACAAAGTGTGCTTGATAATTCACTATTCAATATTTATAATAACTTTTGCTCCAGCGATGTGACGCAACATCGCATAATATCGTGCTCTTCGTATATTTTTTGTTAGGAAATCAATAATTTTGCATGCAAATTTTAATATAATAAAAGATAAAGATTCTATACGATTTAGGTGTTTTAATAGAATTTTATATGAATATTTTTATCCCCGTATAGCAGGGACGGTAATCAGAGAGAGCCTAGTGTCAAGATACTCCGCTTTTCATTTTTCGCCCGGCTTCGAGGCATTCCAGAGCGGAGTAATGAAAACAACTAAATTAAGATCCGAGTGGGAATCGAACCCATAATAATCAATAACAACTATATAATAATAAATTATATCGAATCGGGCTTAAAGTGGAGGACGGAATGTTTTGACACTAGGTTTTTTTTTACATATTCTGCTATTTGGATATAGCATGTAGATCCTTTCTTTTAATAAAATAGCAATGTTTATTGTATTCTTCAATTTCAAAACCTTTTATAGCCTACATTAGTATTGTACTGTTATTTTGTACATAAAGCAAAATGTATTTCAATACGTAAATAATTTTATGATAGCCGTGCCCTTGGTTGACAATGTTCCTTTCTACAGTACAAATATCTAAAGAAATTTAGATGGCTTTTTAAACTTACATAATGGTTGATTTTTAGTCCAAATTTTACTTGGTGTAAAATTTATATATAATATAAGTTATAACATTTTATATATTGGTTTAATATTCTATATACAAATGTAAATAAAACAGTTCAACGCACAGATGAGCGACAGTTTTATATAAATACTGCGCATTTTCGACGTTTCGCTATTTGTATATCAATACCGGATTTGACACGATCTAACAAACAAGCAACCAATAAATTAGATGTCTAGTGTCTACTCGCAAAGTGTGAATTATAGAGAAGTTAAATTGACTTTTAACACTTACTATGTTGATTATAACACTTAGCTATTCTATTTTATGAAAGCTGTAAATATTATCTTAGTATATTAAGCATAGCTATGGTCGTCGTAGTGTAGTGAGACAGTGCGTCTGACTAAACGCGAAGGTTGTGGGTTATAATTCCGCTCGGGAAAATGATTGTTCAAATTGTTTTCAATTCCCTGCATAACGTGGGCGTTGCTTTCGCCACTTAACACGCATTAGCTCGCATTCGGGCGGAAACGGAGTACAGAGTGTTGTTATGGGCACTAACTTGTCCCTACCCATCCCACCCGGCTATGCGGGGTAAAGCGTGAAGCTGCAAAGAAAATTTATGGCAGCAGTAATTTGTGCTTTCAAATATCTTAAACAATTAAAAGTTTGTTAGGATGTGGTGTTAAAAAGTATAGCTTAGACCTAAAGAATTGGTTAGACCGCTTACACAGATTTAAAGAACGTGGATTAAAATCAAGTCAATTTTATATATTTATACAAAAATTTTAATATTTTATCTTAAATATATAAATAGTATTACCAGTATGGATAAGATGATACTACTATGCATTTACTTTCGCTGCCCAAAGTGCTGCGGTTGTATATATTGAAGTATTAGAAAAAAATATGTGTAAATTATAAAGCTTAGTTTGTACATCCCTGCCCCAATGAAAAATAATGATATACGAAATTGTACGCCTTTATTTCCCACTTCCCGCGCTTTTTATAGATATAACTAATATATGTTGTCAAATCACAATGACATAACGTGAAAGGAGATAGATAAAAGTAACAAAGCGCTGGATGCCAAGTTAAGTTCCAATTATTTTCTTCAAATATGACTCACAGACTCGCTCCTTGCTCGCTGCAAAACGAACGAAACTTATCACAGCCGCTATAAATAGGCCATCGAATAAGGCACGAGTCGCATTATTATATGTGTATGTAACTAATTATTATTTTAAAATAAAATTCACATAATTGTAATTAGAAATGTATTGAAAATTTAATCTGAATCTGATGTAACAATCATTTAAAAAATACAAGAACGCACGTAATTATCCTATTATCCTATTATATATTTATTAATTTTCCATGGCATTCTTCATCCATCCTTGAAATTCCAAACTCCATGAGGGTTTGTAAATTTTCTTCACTTTTAAGTTGAATAGAATTTTGTTTTACTTCTATATTGAATATAATTCAACTTAAAAGTAGAAGAGTGTTATACACTCTGGCATGACTAATAGTACATAATAGTAGTAGGATCAAATTTCATCGAAATATTTTTTTTACTTTAAAATATATTCCTATCTGCTATTTAATCAAGACAGACTCCATTATCAACATCAATTCCTCAAAAAACTTTATTAAAACCAGTCATCAATTGAATAGGATATTGTACAACATAATTATAATGTACCTATATAATTAATTATTTAGTTCAAAATAGCTAAAGTAAATAACTTCAGCCTTTGAGAAATGGTAGGTAATTAGACTTTAAAGTAATTTGACGTGACTGAAGTCGTTGAATGTCGCTCAATTCTACGTATAGAAAGAAAGGACAATATGTGTATATACCTTCACATATCGTCTACAAATATCTGCTTAATATGAACTTTATTATTACCAAGCTTAAAGCTTCATTATACTATATTCTTGTGTAATTGTGTCGATTTGAGGATCGTATCGAAAAAGCGATGAGTCAACAAGAGATAGTATTACTTTGTGAATAAAGATTTCGGCCCTCATAATTGCATATTACATATCATTTAAAGATGTTACTTTGTTATTTTATAATACAAATGTATGGATGTGTTTATATTATTTTAAATTAAACATTTTCTATAATATTTTAGAAAGACATGGAAGTTTGGGTGAAATATTGGTGATTTTCTTATTGGAAACATTCTTTGGAATACGAATTGAAAACGACGCAGGCTTTTTTATTTAGTGAAATACAACTTCACTATGACGCCTTCAGACAGTGTGCAAACTTTAACCACTAATCATATAGTTTTTAAGCAATTATAGTACGAAATACCTACTAAAGTACTTTGAAACAAACCGACATGGTCATCTTAAGCAAAATTATATTTTAGTTTAAAATAGAGTTTGTTACTAAGCAGCCCTGCGCTCCCACTAGGCACCAAACGAGTACGTATACGGGCGTAGATGTCCTGGGATCGCGTTGCACAGTGCATTCGAGAACGCGACAGTTTCCTTTTAGTTTTATTGCACTGCGTTTGCGCCCGCAAATAGCCCTTACATTGCGGGCGTTATTTTACTTTTACTTTTTTATAGTTTCACACTCCGTCCAATTTCGAGGCTTTAATTTCGCTTTAATCAATATTCAATCAGACAGAGAATTATTAACGTGAATCCATATTGACGCAGTGGGACAGCATCTGAATGAAAACGCTATGGTTGTAGGTTCGGTATTAATTATCCCTTTCGAGAAAATATTTTTTATTTTAATGCTGTTGTAAGATACAGCGCGGTGTTGAGTTCCGCCAGTCAACGCCAGCGCAATGTCTCTAATTCATATTCATCCGTTTCTAAATCACTTCTGAATTACTGCACCAAAATGACGTTATTTTACTTCACGCCGACTACGATTATATTAAAACTTACACTCCTTTGTGAAGTTATAACATCGTTAGTTAAACGAGCGTAAGTGAAATTTATATAGATGATTATTATTACGGTTATTTCTAACTCTTGACGAATGTTATTATAACTTTTTTTTTTATTTGAGTTTAGTTTAGTGTATATGTTAAAATATATGCTTTATCATTTACATTTAACTCATTAATATTTATTTCATTGAGGACGAAATGAGGTAATAATAATAAACTGTAGTAAAATATTGACGAAATACAAAAACTTATTTTTTATAATAATTTAACATAATTTTGCTTATTAACATTTAATAATGTTTCCCTGTTCAATTTAAATTTTAAATTGCATTTAAACCAGCAACAAGTTTTATATGTAAACTTTTTTTAAACTATGCATCACTACATAGCTGTGGAATTTATTAATCGTCTAATGTGGGAGATGTTGATGCAGCGTTTGTAGCAATATTTCACGTCACGTCACGTCACCCAGCGCTTTGTCATTAATTTTAGGCAGAATACTATTTCTGCCGCGCTTCTATTATTGATTTACGCCTTTTTTTTAACATCTTTTAAAGTGTTATTCGCACACTAAGGAAATTGAAAAAGACATACTTAGAAAACGTATAAAAATTTGAACGCAGCGGAATTTGAATCCACGCCTCTTGAAAACCGTTCAGGCGCTCTGACCGCTAAGCATTTTAACGTAGCTGGATGTAGAACGCACGACTTCCAAATACCGCTGCGTTCCAATTTTTATACGTTTTCTAAATATGTCTTTTTCAATTTCCTTAGTGTGCGAATAACACTTTAAAAAATGTTAAAAAAATATAGATTTACACCTATTTCAAACAATTCATGTAAGAAAAGTTTGCAAGGCAAAATTTGTTTTATTTGATTTACTTGATAATTTGAACACGTGTCGGTATCAGATTATAATGCAATATTATTATAATATGAACGTTACTTTTACTGTATTTTTTAAACTAATTTCTACTGGGAAAGAATAAAGTATCATATCACTAGGTTCTCTCAGGTGAAATATCCATATAGAAATATATTGAATTCTGGAACTACCTTACACGGAACCACTCAATATTCAATTTTAGGACTTACAGCTACTGACTCGTAAAAATTTACATCACTCTAACTTACTTGTTTTAGACATTGTGCTAAGGTACAGTCGCAAGCACGAGCTCAGTAATGAATATGCTAATTAATGAATACGAAACACTGTATTAACAGTTTGATTACCGAACGTGAGTAGGTTCGATATTGGCTTTACAAAATCTTTTCTGAAGCTGCTATATTTTTTATTCCCTTTTTCAAACTAGAATCTCTTTTTAATACGCAGTGTCGCGATGGTTGTGGGTTAAATTCCGACTGGGAGAAATGTTTATATTTTTAATAAGTAACCCGCTCGCAGCTTTTCCTGTTTAAATTGCACGACAAAACTGTTTCCGTTTTTACACCCGCCCACGTTATCACTTGAATTACAAATTTTGCTTAAATAAATAAATATAATATTGTAAGTTGCGTAACTTTTTTATTTATGAACTTATTGAAATAAAATAAACACTAAATGTTAAGGGAAGTTCATCAAAATACGATAGTCAAAACTGCGTTAAAATCGGTCAACCCGTTTCTGAGATTAGCGTGCACTACGTACAGACAAACGTAAAAGAAAATTAAATATTATTGTTTTGCGTTCTATCACATTTATAAATGTGTAATGTAATAATACTTTTTTTTGTAAAATGTTTTTCTTGTACAGACAGCGGTCAGATATATTTTATTATATGTATTATAATAAAAATGCATACTATGTATGTAATTTTTTCCTTGGGCCTATTGAGATTCGTTACCCAACGTGCAAAATGGTCTCGAAAATGCTTGTTGTGAACCAAAATTTCTAAGGCAAAACAATTTTAAGTGTTGTACTGTAATTAATGTTTTACCTACCTGTACCTTTTACGGTAATTAGAATATATTCATATATATTCTAATTACCGTTACTATTTCATATCATCTATAATATGCTCCTATATTTGCAACATCGAAGTGAAGCAGTTCGCTTTAATAGTTTTAACTAACACCTTTGTGGCGTTGTTGAATTCAAAACGTTTTTAAGATAATATTTATAATAGAGGTATTTTGTTGTTGACGATGATTCTATATAGAAGGAATGGAGGAAGAAGTGCTTATGGCTAGGTTCACTCTACTACGCAAAGAAAGTTAATTGCTTCTCCTGATCCATACACTGAATAGTTTCTTCTGTTGCCGATTAGTTATATCGGCAAACCCATTTAGTTCTGTGCACCGGAGCTTGGAGTTCTGCCAGGACGTGTTTACCAGTGCGCCGGCGCCGGGTCGACGACACCGGAATACGAACGTGATACGAACACTAGAATTGTAATGACAGTACATTACCATCTATTGTGTCGATACGATGTGCTTAATGGAGGTTCTTATAAGTTCTACATGTGTATTACGCTATACATGTATCTGGCGCCATCCAAATTTATAGAGATAACTGATAGAGCTTATCGATATACGCTTTAACAACCCACGTAGAAATCAATGAAACATTATCATACAGTCATATTGATGATATATAGGCATAAACGTCGAGAGGCAGAAACGTTGATAGGTTGACTAAACGGAGTGTCTAGTCTGGACACTGATCACTTTGGTCTATTCTAATTGCTAGTATTAATATGAAAAAAGATAATATATAAAGAAACAAAGTAGGTACAGATTATAACAACTTTTTATAACCTTTGATTGGACTAGAAATGGTTTATTTGCTGACAGCGTCTGCGAGCCAACATTCATCAGTGGATTTAGACGCCACCGCGAGGCGTACGGCCAAGTCTTTACTAGTATAGGTATATTTTGTCACTACGTCACCTCTTGTGTCACTCGTTAGTGTTGCGTAATAGCTGGAATTATTTGTGCAAGTGAGGTGGAGTGTGAAGTGCGATTTATTATTGTCTCTCTAAGCTATGGTTGCCACAATTTTCAATGTTTTTTTTATATTATTATATAAATGAAATATAATGAACGAAGTTTTCAGTATATATAGAGAACCTATGCAGAAACACTAAGTCCTCGAATTGTATGTTTGACGAGAACGCTGCACTTTATTCAGTCGTAGAACACAATTAATACATTTTTCAATAAATAAAAGTCGTAAATCTATAAAAAAAAATCCTACAAATACAAGTTGAAAACATCAGGAGAATATTTATAATATGTTCAACTAATGAGGGAAAAAATGGACAATAAGATAATAATTATAAATTGTATACTTTAGGTAGGTTTTGACTTTTCGTCCTAAAAAGAAATACTGCGTATTATGGCGACACCCAACATTTTATTTTGCCAAAGCAATACGATGGCAAATTTACAGTAGGCGGAATTTGGACCCAAAACCGTCGTGGCTACACTGTATACATACTATACAAATATAAGTAGCAGCCCTAGCTATGACGGCATCCGTGACGTTCACAAATTAAGAATAGATAGAGTTTGACATTGATCTTGGCGCGCGCCTCCCGGGGAGGGACAATTTATTACTAGAAGGTTCATAGCCGTGACCCTATTTTATTCCTCAGTCGATTTATTCCTCAGGGCTTATCACAGCTGATTGCGGTTTCGGTTATATATGTATATTATTTACTAGTTATATTTGTCTATTTGTTTGTATGTACATATATGTATAAGGCTGATGAATTGTCAAAGTCGGCATTGAGAATTAGAAAAGCGATAAGCTGATCTCTATACTTTTCTACTTGGTATACAATATGTATACCAAGTGATGGAGTCTAGACTTCTTCATATTATAAAGCCGAATCTAGGACCACTTGAATACATACAGTGTCTGTTATATTATGCAAACCGGGCCGGGTTATGTCAAAAGTCCCCAAATCCCAGTACTATAGACAAATAATATATATATCTACAATCTACATACATACAATTTCTACTTGATGCTTCACGATATATTTTTGACACATTTAGTCTTATCTATTTGTCTATGCTTATAAAATAAATGTAACTGACTCAGCATTCTGTGGAGTAGGCACCCACTAATGAAGGATTTTTGAAAATTCCTAGAAACCTCTAAGGTGGCGTTATACGGGTTGAATTTTACACGGGAGGCCGGCTATTAAAACGAAAATGGTTTGATATATTTAAAATTAGAAATTTATTAAAAATATCTCAAATAAATAAGTTACCTTTATATAGTACACATTATTTTGAATAAATAAGTACTACAGAATTTGTGAATAATTTGGAAGGTTCTATGAAGTTAAATGTAGCTTACTCGAGAGTAAGCTAGCGCCTTAACTAACATATCTAATATTTTTCATTAGGTGGGTACATTATTTTAAAACCTCTTCGTACCTCCACATAGCAGCAGTAGGCAGAGAGAACCTAATGTCTACACACCATTCTCCACTTTCCGCCCAAATCCGAGGATATTGCATATTAAGTTACGCAACTCAACGCCGTTTTTTGTCGACTCACTAGAGCGGGGAAATTAAAATAATTTTTATATACTCATTCTTCCGAGTCGGAATCGAACCCACAATCATCACGTATACAGTCAGACTCTGTCAAGCGCTATATATAAGTTAAATATAAGTGAGTTAATAACAAAATGTTCAAAGTAAAGTTAATTAAGGCGATTCGTTTTCATTATTTGGCTTTGATTATTATATCTTTGTAGCTGTCAATTTGCCAACATGATAAGGATTTAGACGGCGCCTTTCACAAATAACATAAGGTGTTGTACATACGTATGTTGCTTATGCTTATGTCACAAATTACATTAAAAAAATGTATATTGTACGTAATATTAATTACTATTGCCGTATGTTGGTTTAATACATTGTCATTAATACTTTAAATGTTGGCTCCAATTATGCTTTTCTATGGGAAAATTCTTCATTGCCAATGGTATGGATTGTTTTAAGGATTCCAAATTATCATGGCGTTTAGAGCAAGCCTTACTCTATATAACTGACTATAAATCATAATTCAGTGGATTAAGATCAGGACTAGATGATGGCCAGTCTTCAGCTGTGATGAAGTCCGGAACGTTCGTTTCTAACCAAGAATTGGTGGATCGAGCTTTAAGAGACTTGCTGAAAGGACCATTCTTGGTAATTGAACATAGTATTGTTAAGGGGCTTGACTTCTCAAGAATGGTATCTTTTTTATACAAATATGGGTCAGTCACTCCTTCATAGCTAATACCCCACCAAACATCACTGAAGTCGGATAATGCCCACATTGTACTCTATTGACTAATTTGGAAGCTAGCTTCATTAGAGATTTTAGCATAAATACAGTCATTTTGTTTGTTAATATATTGTTCAATTGTAAATATTTTCTCATCCGAAAACAAAACTTCTGTGATATCCCTTTGCGTACCGCTTAAGTAGTTGTTTTAATTTTATCACCCTATTATTTTATAAATTATCAGTTGAATATGACCAGTGCTATCTCTTATAGGCTGCAAGTCCTAAGTCATCTTTTAAAATACTTCAAGGTTCTATGTGTTATCTTCGTCTTCACCCGAGATAAAAGTTTTTGCTTTCGGACAGGATCTATTCGAATTCTTTCCTTTGATCGCCCTTTCCTTCTAACTCTACGTGGACGGCCAGATCACACAAACAGACGAGATTTCATTATAACTATCAATAGCCCGGTACACAAATTAGACTAATACGTTTGTTTGTTGCCACTTACTCTGGTATTGATAATCTCAAAGCTTATGATTTTCAGTAAGCTATAAATATATATAAGTAATCAATCCACAAGTTAGGGTTGTAAACACAATCATGGTGTGGCCTACAGTCCATCACTGTCCCACAGTGGTCATAATATTTATAAAAAATATTTGAAGAATACATAAAAAATCATATTATTATATTAATAATAAGTAGATATTTTAATATTTTTTTTAATAACCAGTATTATATTTATCATCAGTCTACGATTAGTGCTCGTTTGCACGACTGACGTCTCCACTGTTTGGCTAATTTCTCCATTTGCAACAACGTAGACGAATGATTTACTATGACGAATATACATATACCCATATGTATAACAAATATATATCATATCTATTTTCTAACCAACTGATACACACATTCAGACAGCTGCTTTTAGAAACTAACAGTAAATAGACTTAAAGATGTATATTAGTATTCGGATTAAATGTCACTTAAATTCTCATTGACACTTTACACGGGTGAATATTAGTATAGAATTTGTCATGTTCGAAACCGTTGAACCGTTTAGTCTAAATAAAATAAATACCTAATCAGACATTTCTGAAAATTTTACTCCCAAAATGATAAAAGGGGAATTAAAAATTTGAAAAGGGGAAAAACGTGGAATTTTGTATGGACTTTTAGTTGTAAACACTGGTACTGATGAAAAATAAATAACTAAAGAGGTAACGATAACTATTTTGATCAATTTCCAACGGGTAGTGAAAATAAATAGTATGGCAAGTACTTAAAGTCCACGCAAACGAAGTTACGGTAATCTACTAATTATATACCCACAGCACAATAGATCCAAGTAAAACCTCGCAAAAAAAGCTGTATCAATATTTTGCTACCAGCCGCACATTAAGTATATTAAGTATAGCTAACCGCAGTTACATGTGTGACGTCGTCAAATGCATTGCACTGTATACTCGTAGTTGCATACTATGTAAGTTGAGTGAACGAACCCTGCGCGTGCGCCGATAACGCCTAACTATGCAACTTACTCGTAAACACTGATTGCGGTTAATGCTTGTTCGACTAAAGTTATTAATAATATATTTTGTTGTTTATTTGTTAACTTAAATTTTTTTTATGTGGTGAGTGTGTCTAACTCTGTGTAACTGTGTAAGTCTTTTTAACTTGCACGAGTTTTTATTTATTGTTACATTTGTTATCTGCAATATGAATTAGGTAAGACGCGAAGAAGTACGAAGTGTCTTAACACTAGGTTTCCTCTGCCTACTTTCCACGAAGCTGCTACGAATATGTTATAAAATTTATCGATTTCACGACTTATCCAATAAGTACAGGTTCGATTCTTGATGTTAAATAATGTATGGGAATTGAATAAATTTCTTACCCAAATTTGTATCAAAAATCATGTTCTGTAAAATGATATAGCAGAACCTATTTTAGACATAAAAAAACACTGAAATATACGCACTAGTAAGTTCAACAGTTTTACTAGCTATACGAATTTATTTCAAAATGTTTATGAATGGGGAAGGCATTTGAAGAGGTGTCAAGAGCGACGTCGTGCCGCGGTTTGAAATGCAACGAGATCGCTCGTTACCCGATATAAACGCGGGGCCAAATCGGATTACGCGAATGAAAAGTTGAAATATACGCTTAAATTATTTTAATTTTACATAAAGGTGGAAACTTTGGAAATATAATTGCATGGTTTTGTAGTATCTATATATATATATATATATATATATATATATATATATATTCAAGAAAATCTTATGACGCTATTTGAATCCAATTGTTGCCGTAATTTGGTTTGACAATTTTATTAAATTTGAAATTTTCACAACCTATAACACTTAGTTCTCTACATATTTCCCCTACACATATTTTAGAAACAATGTGAACGGCATTTCGGTACTAGATATAGTAATACCTCCCAATATAGCAGATGATGTGGAAATAAATCCCTAATGGAGGAATGTTATGTTAAGCTTAGGGGTTGCAAGATGTTATTAAGATAAAGCTCTAAGTTAAGCTTTTCATTCCTTAAGTATCGTACTATTTACACTTCTTTTATCACAATATTTTAACAAGGAGTATATATATATATATTTTTATATATATTATGTTTACTCTAAAAAAAGATGAAAGAAGTAAAATTATATTGAACTAACTTAATTGAAAGAAGTACCGTTTCGTAGTTGAGAAGCGTCGGAACGTACACGCAATGTTTGTGAGTTATATTTCGGATCGTAGGGATATATTTATTTTTATATATTTGCGTATGCGCAACAACATTCTAGAATGTCTGTTTTTAATTTTAAATGTTCACGACGATACTCGTAATGAATAATAGATGGCCAATTAGTGACGCATTTCGTGCGATAGCACCAACTATATGACTGTAATGATAAATAGTATTTTAGACCACAAGAAGAGTGGGTTCAATTCATTTTACCGATATTTATAACCGGTCACAGATATTCATACATGTTACAAACATAAATGGGCGGCAAGTTGAGAAAGGGGCGTCTTTTTACACTGTATTGTCTCTGTTTACCCCGTTACAGATCGCTGAGTTCTTACGTATTTCTTTTTTTTCCTTGTATTTTGCACTCCGTTTCCTAATTTGCCTATATGTTGAACAAAATATTTTCATTTATAATCTAAATATTTCATAGTATTGGCCGTTCGACGCCCACTGACGGACCTATGTCCAAGGTCTTCCTCTAGATCCTTGGGGACGACGTCCTACGACGATCGGTCTTACCCTGCCTGCATATTATATTTATATATGTGTATATTTTATATTCTATATACATTACGATATAGTTACTAAGTGGCCTTCCTATATTTAATTTTTTGCTTTACTCAATTGAACTGATTGATTGTCTACAAAACGGCTTGTTGTGATCCCCTTGTGATTTTAATTTACCTATATTAAATAAACCTGAGTGCTCTTAGTTTTAAAGAAATCAAGATGCAGTTGCGCGATTATTTGTTTGTGTAGCTCAGGATTCAGATAAGATATCTGACTAAAATGTTAATTTGTTTTTTTAAAAACAACCTGAATATATATGTAGATAAATGAAATAAAATTGGTAATAGTTAGTAGATATTAGACAAACGACTGGGCTGGAATGAGCCGACGGAATAATCGGTGAGGTTCTCAGTGCGACACGTATATATTTTTTATGTTAGAGACCATGCTTGCAACTTTTTACAGAGTAGACCAATTTTGATAATTCTTGTGTCTATATTAATTTGAACAAAAAGTGTAACTTGGGTAGAAAAATAGGGGACTGTTCCTGGCGCATTCACTTATTTGCCGGTTTAATTTTTTTTGTTAAAACTCATGATTTTAGAACCGAACGTGAATCGTACGTTTTATTGAGATATAAACGCCTCATCTAAACGAACAGCGTCTCTTAATATAGGTAAAGCTAAGAATATTGTTCTCACTCGAATAAATAAAAGAACATGATATTAAATCCCAGTAGGTATTATATAAAAGTTCGCATTACATCAGACAATAGCGTATATAAATAGTCCCAGCAAAGTGCGCGGAGATTGAATTGAATGATTGGTCCCTGGAGGAAACAGGGTCGCCAGTTGATGCGACGCATTCACACACACACATGCGCACCCGTACATATACCTATAGCTAAGATAAACGACCATTGTTTGCAAATTGTACAAAGTTAGCCTTATTGATGCTTAATAACATTATATTGCTTTGAATAAAGTATGGAAATAGTATAACAATTTTGTTTGCTGTGTGTTCATCACTTCACATACAATTCCGAGACATTAAGTGAAGAGAGTGACGCAACCCAACGCCGTAGGAACCCAACGCCGTGCTTGGCCCAGACCAGAGGAATTAATAAGATATGAATTTAAACATCATCAAACTCTCGAGTGGTAATCGAGCCCCCACAATCAACAAGTTCACTATCCGTCACGGCCACTGCGCCACGTTCGTATGAAATATGCTTACATTTTCTTACTCGTATGTGGTTACATCGAATGTTTTATTATAAAAAGAAATTATAATCTCAATAATTTTGGATTTGTTTTTTTTTATGATATTAAAAGAGTAGGCTGAGATGCTCTAACGTTATGATATTCCGTTCTCCGTTCAACGTTCAACAAAAACCGGGCTGCGTAATAAATACATTTTTGTCGAAAGTCGATTTCATATGAAACGTGACCGAGGAGAGCATAGTGATTTATGACAACTTCTGTACTTCTCATCTCTCATCTCACATGAAAACAAGTTGTAAACAGACAATTGAGAAATTATTATTAAAATGAAAGTTTGTTCACGTCCGCCTCATTATTTGAATTAATTACATTACACACATGTCTTAGCTGTAATCATTAAATCATCGCCGACGTTTCGAGCGAATTCTTCGAACTAATACTTGAGTGTAGTATTTTTTAATTAGTCACGTAACCAGTGAAACTGCAAATGTTGCGTTGAGTTAGTTGACGGGCGACTGTATGTGGAATGTCGCTATATAATGCCATTTGAATATTTATATGGTTTCTGTTTTAAACGAGACGTTGCGCAGCACTCCCTGAGTAAATTCGTAAGACGGGAGGTCTAAGAGTTTCTAAGAGTGCATTGAAAATGCATCGAAAAACATTATTATAATATATAAACTCATTACTTATTCGGCATCTAATTCGGTCACTTGTAATACTTCATTTATAACTAACTAGTTGACCGGGCGTACTTCGTACCATCTCAGAAATAAACAATGCTGTCAAAGTTGAATAAAAAAAAACTGTAAACCTCCTCCTGGTCCCATTTTTTATTGTAAATTGTGATTTGAAGTCCCAAGCATCCAAAAGTGTGGATAGCTAACTACGTTATCCTGTGTTTGTGTTGATTTTAACTGTGTCAACTTATAATGAAAAGAACTACTCCGGGAGCCGGTGTGTCACTAATAGTTGCAGATTTGTTGAAAACGAATGACGCTCGTAGCGTGTTCAGAAATTTTCTTAGAAAGATATTAATTTATATATTGGGTCTTTTATTATTTCCATAGCATTGTCTAAGCTATTTTCCTTGCTTAATATTTAATTTCGAACGCAACCTGTTGGACGGGCACACCGCACACTTGCAATGTGAAAATTAAATTGTTTTCTTTTACTATTTTCCGTGCAATTTCTTTATGTTTTTTTACCTTTTGAACCTTCCTCGGACTTTTACAAATATTCTGAAACCAAAATTAATCAAATTGACCCAGCCATTTTTAGCGAGACTTAAGCACATATAACATAAAAGAAATGGTAAATAAACGAATCAAGTCTCCACACATAATGATAAAGTATTAATTATAAAATTGTATAATTGAAATCGATGTGATTAGTAATTAATTATTACGATAAATAAAAAATAATAACAAACTCATCAAATATTAAACATAATTAGATTATAGAATTAAACAAATATAAAAAAAAAAAAAAAACATTATGAAAGTAAAAAATCAACACAATCTAATTGGAGCTTTGAATTTTTATAAAGTAAGACAATATATGTCAATGTTTTTTTAACATTTTTTTTAAGTGTTATTCGCACACTAAGAAAATTGAAAAAAAAACATATTTAGAAAACGTATAAAAATTTAACGCAGCGGAATTTCAACCCGCACCTCTTGTAAACTGTTCAAGCGCGCTGACCAAATTTTTGTACATTATGGCAAACTCATATCATCTCTAAATGTTTTATTAAGAATATATTTATGTTTTATTACTCTACGATTTGTTAATGACATCAAACGAGGAGGGTCTATGTTTCTTTTCTGTATGTGAGGTGTTTATCAATGATATGTATTGAATATTTTCAATTTTGTTCATGTGATTTGCGTTATTTGGATTCCGAACAGTGGCCATACAAAGATTACTTTTTAATTAAAGTAATAAATTTTAATTGATGGCCTCAGGAACTGTTTCTTCTTCAGAATATATTAGAAATACATAACATACTCGTATATATAAGGGTCCTTTTTGTTTTATTTTGACGTATTTTTCCCACATCTTTTGAGAGACGCACAAAAATTTTACCTACTGTTGTACATTTTCTATTTTCAACAGTAGTATATACAACACTCGCTCTTAATATAGCAGCGTCTCTTTTCTTATTTGACTATTATCTTTTAATAATTAATGTAACTGTCATTTGAATTATAAATGTAATACATATTTTTATACATGTTTGAAAGATAATTTTATTAAAATGCAGTTCCGTGAAAAACGTACTCGTAAGCGTGAGTTTTATATATCTTATACAAGAGTTACTATATTCAAAAGGCACGAGAATAAAATATTTCCTACTAGTATATTTTTTTACGCCTTTTATTTACAATCTTAGGCTGTGTATCACGTTTCTAAATTGATATTAATTTAAAGTAGGTACGGACTTTTACTGCAGCATAAGCTAAAAATGATGCATCATTAACGTCATTAACGCTAAAATTAATTTATTTTGTTTATATGTTTATTTGACATTTTTCAATGTTTTGAACATAAGATTTGACGAAAAGATTCATATTGCATTTATTTTTTGCATTTAAAACCAGGCTCTACTAAAACTTCTAATATCTAACTAGCTAATAATCGAATATGCCCATAAACATTTACAGTGTTTGCTTTTTCTCGCATAGCAACTTTCCACATGTTATGTTAGGTTAGGTTAGAAGTACGTACCAGAGAAACCATGCTTAACTTACACTGTCAATTTTAAGTAAAAATCAAAATGGAGCTTGAGTTCCGCCAATCAACTCGCTGTCTCGAATTCGATCGGAAAGCGGAAAACGACAAAAACTACTAAAAAAAAAAAAAAATTCCTAAATATTGCTTTAACTGATAATATATGTTTTGTATTTCCAGGTAGAACAGCGAGATGTCCCGGGTATCGACTGCGCTCACCTCGCCATGGACACGGAGGAAGGTGTCGAAGTTGTCTGGAACGAGGTTCAATTCTCCGAACGTAAGAACTTTAAAGCCCAAGAAGACAAAATACAAATGGTCTTCGACAACCTCACGCGTCTCGAACACCCGAACATTGTCAAATTTCATCGATACTGGACGGATACACATAATGACAAGCCTCGGGTATGTTACACCATTTAGTGGAGAACGAAGGGATTTTGTACGTGTAGTTTATTAATGGTGTTGTGTGAATATGTGTGTAACAAGACAAGATCGTTGTGGGTTCGAATCGAACTGTGGTGTATATTTGGCTTCAAATATATTTATTTTCTTGATCTAGTATTACAGAGTGCAAGGTTGTGTACCGCCAATAAATAATGTATCGTTATAATAATGTATCAACAATGAATGGATTATTTGGTCGCTTAAATCTTAATTTTGGAAAACTATATTTTAATGTTTAGAAAATAGGATATCTTTATATGAAAATTTCATTAGTCTTCTGGTAATTAAAATAGAGTAATTTCTTCCAGGATTTTTATATAGTTTTGACATTCAATTTAAATTGTATTTTCTTTTTTTTTCACATGTGCTGTATTTTATTTTTCAGGTAATATTTATAACGGAGTACATGTCGTGTGGATCACTTAAACAGTTCCTAAAACGTACCAAAAGAAATGTGAAACGGTTGCCGTTACAGGCGTGGAAGCGATGGTGTACGCAAATACTTTCCGCACTCAGGTGAGGAAATGAATCTATTAGATTATGGCTTTTAGCAGTGTTTTTAACAAGTACATTATACATACGAGGAGGAAAACTAAGAGCACACCAAAACACGACTAAACTTTGTATCTGTCAAAAACAAACTGACAATCCAAAATGGCTAATATTGTCAACATATATAAAAGACTTGTGTACCAACATAACAGAAAGAAAACGCGAAAGGCGAACATACTTAACTCACAAAATTGTACAATAACGCTTATTTTTTTAACACATCTCGTATATCTTTAGTTCGTTTGGCAGTTCATAATTATCTAACTGTACTGACAGTGTATGTTGTTTGTTTGATTATGATTCGCTTAGATTATGGTATTTTAAGTATTATACTTATTTTTTCTGTTTGGTTAGAAAATGTCAGAGAATGTAAGGCTTAAGCTTCCGAATTACAATTTCTATGAATAATATTGGTGGAGGATGGATTAGTTTCGCTTTGTGCGGAGACCCGCCAGATAATAAAATAAATATTTTTTTGTGTCCAAATTACGTGATGTTCATGTGGTTTACTAATATTCTGAGTATTTAGGATTTTGAGGCCATCGAGACGCACTGAGACAGCGTCCGACTGGGTTCGATCTCCACACGGGGTGGCGGTTATCTTTGAATTATTTTCATTTCGCCACTCAAGTTCAGCCAATCAACAGGCATTTTCTCGTGAACGGAGTGTCATGACAGGTTAGGTTCTCTTTGCTGCTATACGGGATAAGGCGTGAACCAAAAATATATATTTAGCATATAATTTTTGTGTACTAAATTATATTTAAAAACCATCTAGATTAGTCACAAATATGTACCAGTCAAAATATATTACTTTTTTGTAGTTATCTCCACGGCTGCGCGCCTCCCATAGTGCACGGGAACCTAACCTGCGATACGATCTTCATACAACACAACGGCCTCGTCAAGATTGGTTCAGTGGCACCAGATGCCATCCATCATCATGTTAAGACCTGCCGCGAGAACATGAGGAATATGCATCTCATTGCACCGGAATACGGATGTGAGTAACTTCCTAACTCTTTAAGAACGTATGGCATTCTATTAGGTAAAGAAACACCTGTATTATAAATTATATATTTTTCTTCACGTGCGATTCCCACAGACCCTACATCGTTTTTCATGTAGTAATTTGGCTATTTTATATTATATACCATATATATTTCATTTAAATTTGACAAAGTTCGTCCTCGTTTGTAAAACTTGGGTACAGTATAGTATAATTTAGTATTTTATATTTATCCACTTTTGAAGAATAATCATCATAATCTAATTATTTAAAGTATTTGAATAATTTAGTTTCTGGAAGTTAACGAGTTTATTCACTCCAAATACTCAAGTAAATTTTGCTTCATTTGGCTTAAACTAGGTTATGATATTATAAAGATTGAATTTGCTAGAGAATAGAAAACGAGTGGATTTAGACAGCTTAGACAGTTCGTTAAGATGATTGAGGTTCACATTTCTTTTGTCCCTTTTCAAGAAAATAGTTCTATATACAGTGTTTGTGCATACAATTTACTTTTCTTTCTGTAATGCGTGTTTAATTGTTAAACTACAAAGATCTTTAGAGATACTTTGTTTACCTATATATTAGTATTGCGCGAAGAACGTGCGTGTTTTCTTACTAGATTGAAGAGAACCCTTAGATGAAATATAATTCCCCCGAGGGATGTTCCAATCGATAATCATAGCAGCCATCCTTCTAACCATCAGTCTAAACTAGATTTATTTAACTATTTTATTCCTATCTTTTGTAGTGACAAGTTTTTCCTTGATGTTTTATCAAATACGACGTCACTTAACACGACGTCGCAGGTTCAATTTTGTACATGTTTAATGATAAATGTGAATTATAAAAATTAGAGGGCACCGCGGCGTCTGATAGCGTCTAACAGTATACGGAATGGTTGGGATTTCCCCCTCGTTCGAATAACTATATTTATATTATTTTAATTTATCCACCGATGACAAGAAAAAAACGCGTCATTGAAACGTTTGTTCCGCCAATTAATTTGCAATGTCTGAAATTCGGGTGAAAAGTAGAGAAAAAAGTATCTTGACACCAGGTTTGCTCTGCCTACCTTGGTATGCGGAAAAAAGCGTTTAAATATATTATAGAAATTATTCTCTGTATTTTGTTTTAAATACCCAAAAATTAAATGATTTTTACTACATAACAATATTTTTCAATCGCTTCCAGCATCCCAAATGGTGACACCAGCAATGGACATATATTCGTTCGGCATGTGCGCTCTGGAGACGGCCGCCCTCGAGATACAAGGCAACGGCGACTCCGGCAGTCACGTCACCGAGGACCACATCGTGCGCACCGTCGAGTCCTTGGAGGAGCCCAGGCAGAAGGACTTCATTTACAGGTGCGATATGTTCGGGCCCTCTATGCTCCGACCGAACCAAGTGCCGAATTGCGCGAACGCCAGTAACAACCGGGCCTATTCGCAGATGTATCAACAAGGAGCCCTCGCTGAGGCCGACCGCGCGCGAGCTGCTCTTCCACCCGCTGCTCTTCGAGGTGCACTCGCTGAAGCTGCTGGCGGCGCACACGCTCGTCAACACCAGCGGTGAGTTGCTCTTGATTTATTGGATCCACCGACATTTGTTTACACGTGTTTGTACGTACATAAACAAAGAAACATAGTAAACGGAACTTAATCTAAGTGTAACAAACACTTACAGGCGGATACAGCATGCGGGAAAGAAAAAACATAATGAGCTCCTAAGGCGAGCTTCAGCAAAACAAACCAAACAATTAGTCCAGAATGAAATAAAAGACAATTCTATACGATAATATATAAAATTTGAAGATGATTGGAGTTCATTTAACAAGAGTCGAATCAACGTTAATATCGCATAGGCCACTGTACTCATTAACCAACCTGCAGAGCCCTAGGCTGGCTAGACAGGAGAGTTTGATCCAAACACTGTTTTCCGAGGTGGTGGGCAAAGAGGAGTGATTTTATTACGTGGGAGCCTCATGGGTACACGTATATTAACTTTGTTAAGCAACTGAGGGCAATCTAGTCGGTTAGTAAAAATTTTGGACACAAAAAACAGATCTAACGATCTTCTTCGTTCTTATAAGGAAATCATTCAGAAGTGTTTTAATTGTTTACAATAAGAAGATACTTTCTGTTGTGAAATCCCACTAGAAAATACTAGGTATCGCAAGAATCTTTTTTACAATCGTTCTATTTGTAGCGAATGAGTTGCATAGTGAGGCCTCCATACCACTGAACAATATTCTAAGACACTGTGCATAATAGAGTTTTACAACAGTATCTGAACCTTAACCTAAGTACAAACCCTAGCAGCTTTGAGGCCCTGTTTATCATTTGTTCAATATGAGGTATAAATGTCAACCTTTTATCAAACAGTACACCCAAGTCACGGATTTGCTCTACTTCTTTGATCCATTTTGTTGTACATGCACCATTTGACAATCTCATCGAGGTCTTTTTGAAGCATCATTGAGTCTTGTATTGTATCTATCTATAACTTTACTTATTTTTAGGTCATTTGCATACATGAAAGTTTTAGAAAATTTAATTACAGTAGGTATATCATTGACAAATATAGTGAATAAGATTGGACCTAGGTGAGATCCCTGTGGTACACCCGAAGTTGTTTTCCGTGAGTAAGAATGAAATCCGTTGACCATTACAGAGAAAGTGCTATTTTCCAGGTACGACTTAATCCATTGCAAAAAAGTTCCAAAAACACCACAAGCAGATATTTTTTTTAACAATATATCATGAGGCAGACGATCAAACGCTTTACTAACATCTGTAAATACAACATCTACCTGCTTATGAGAATCCAGAGCCTCTACTAAGTTTTCAGTGAGTTCCACTAAGTTAGTACACGTTGACCGAAAAGGAACAAAGCCATGTTGTTGAATGCACAAACTTTGTTTAAAGTGACGTTGTACAAATGGACAGATAAGTGATTCAAGTATCTTAGATAGAGTTGACAAAATGGAAACAGGTCGACAATTTGATATAATATCAACATTATTTGCTTTGTGAATTGGAACTACTCTTGCTTTTTTACATTCCGTTGGAAATATTCCCGTTCGCAACGATATGTTGTATATAATTAATAAAGGTTCAACTAAGTATATTGCACATTTTTTTATAAAATATGGTGGAATCCATCGGGTCCTGCACCCTTATTTTCATCAATATCCTTCACTTTTCTCAGTAGAGTGAAATAGTCTATTGTAGGCAGCATTAAATATTGGCTGCTAGTTTCGGTGCAATCTAATGAATGTCTATATTCATAGTTAAGAGGAGCATTATCGATGTATACGGATGCAAAATGAGAAGCGAACATTTCACATATTTGTTTACCGTCTGAGGAAGCCACTAATCCATCAGTCATACAACTCGGGTAAGAGCTCGTGCCACCACGTTTACTTTTAACAAAAGTCCAGAAAAATTTAGGGTTCTTAGAAATATTTTTTTCTGATTCACTTATGTACTTGTTATAGCAGTCAATAGCCAAACGTGTGCATCGTGAGTTTAATAACCGTAACTCTAGTTCGTCCATAGTGTTTTTATATTTTTGAAACCGGCACCTTAGATTATATTTTTCTTTTAAGCGTCGTTTTAATTATGGTCAAACCAGGGTGGATATATCCATTATTTTTCAATTATAGCAATAATGGTATCATAAAACTTAGAGAGAATAACATCCACATCATTGCTATCCCCAAATATCTGTACCCAATCACATTTTTGAAGTTCTTTATGAATACTTAAGAAATCGGATTTGTAGAAGTTTAATTTGAAAGTGTCTTGATTAAAAGTCTTGGCTCCCTGATAAATGAGATACCTACGTCCAGAGGAGGGTGTAGCTGGTTAATGGCATCAGTTTGGTCATAGGAGAACCACGCTCTGCTAAGTTCATCCCCGCTACCTGTAATGTTTGCCCTTGCGTCATAATTAAACTTAACTTAATAGGAAATTGTATCCTTTTGAATTAAAATTGGAATAGAAGATCAGTAGAAATTTTAGGGATTTGTTTAATAATTACATTTTCACCTTCTACTATGCCTGTTGGTAGTGGCAGTAGTTATGTGCCGTCCAAGTAGCGTGGCGCGAAGTTTCGTGCCGTCATTTATTCGAGGGGCATCTAAATTTCGCATAAGCATTACTGGATGAATTAGCTCAACTAAGTTTCGAAATTAAACAGGTTATAAATTGTTCTTTTCTGTATCCATAACTGTGTTTACTGACAAATACTCTGAAGTATTTCCTGCTCAATTTTTCTGAATTTATTTTGTCTGAAACACTGTTTTAGGTGCTTCAATTGCCCTTTCGCGGTAGACACTTGCGTACAGTTCCGAATTACTCTAAACTAAATTATAAAAATCTCCGCATCAGTTTGCAACTGCTCATCTCTCCAATTTCAATAACGCTTCAGCATAGGTACCAGCGTGCATGTCATTATACATCGGTACTGTTGCGCAATCCCAGAGCGTTCTATTTAGTGCTTATGAGCGCCTGCACAATAAATCTAAGAGTTTACATGGTATAGTGTGTATATGGTATGGTGTATGGTATAGAACAAGTCACTCTACACTCAGGTGTAGAGTGACTTGGACGAACTATGCAAGTTGGAAAATTCGACAGCACCAGATCAAGTATTCTTCCAGACGTATTAACTACATTGTTATGCTGTTTGAGTCCATATATATTTATTAAGTCAATTAAAGGCTGACACACACCTGGCACCTTATAATCGCCGGTCATATCTCCCAATAAAATCCAATCAATGTTGGCTAAATTAAAGTTACCTAATATACAGTAAGAATCACAGCGCTACAACTATCAATAAAGTGATTTAGCATAGAACTGTGCACTGGAGGAGGTAAATACACTGCACAAAGAGGAACTCGACGCAGGGTATGTGATATTAGAATATCTATAACGACCCAGAGGTCTTCTAGATTCGATTCCCAACCAGCCATACGTTTAGAATGTATTCATCTGGAAACTGCTATAAGAACCTTACCACCTTCTTTTTTTTTAATTTGTCCAGCATTACTCCTATCTTTCCTATAAACGACATACCTTTCGTCGCAAAGCTCACTGCTAGTCACAGAGTCGTTAAGCCACGTTTCTGCAAAAACAACTATATCATAATCATTACAAAGTACTCCTTGAAGAAGGATATGTGTTTTGGTTCTCAGACCACGTGTATTCTGATAGTATAATTTAATGAAAACTTTAAACCCACATCCACCGCACCATACAAATTATATGAGATTTCTTAACGTGTCTGTATTTTTTACCAGAATGTACTCAGTTTCATCACTTTTTCTCAAAAATACTTTGCCATTCCGAATCCAGACAAATTTATATCCAGCTTCTTTCGCCCTTTTTCTAGCTGCCGCGTGGCGAGCTTTGTTCGTGGGAGAAAGATGTTCACAGACAAAAATAGGTGTGCTGTATCCAGGAAACCCTAATAAAGCTGTATTCAGTTTATTTTTGAGAGGTTTTCCTTTATTGTACTTAATACATGCACCAAGAAACTCATCGCGTAACCTTGGTGAAGACAATTGTACAATTATTGACCGTGGACGAGGAGAATTTCGCTTGGCAGTGTAGTTGGCGGGTCACAAATTATTTAAGTAATGTTTTCGTTTTTATTTTCCGGCACACATTGAAGCTCAATATTATTCTGTCTTGATTGTTGTTCTATGTGATTAATTCGCTGATTGACATCATTGACCGTAGAACCAAGCTCTTTCTTTTCAGCTTCCAATTCAGATATTTTGAGCTTAAATGCTTCAACGTCCCTATTCATGTCCTCATTGTTCTCTTGAGTGAAGTTCAAATATTTTTTAAATTCAATTATATCTTCTCTTCTAACGGTTTTATTTTGCTATCAATAACTTTGCCAATGCTGTCTTCCATTTTTGAAAAAAATTCTTGCATTTTGAGATTCATAACTTCTTCTATTGCTTCACGTAAATCATCCCGTGTCTTACTCTACACCTACTCAGGATAGTTCGTGTCCGGGCTATCCTGAGTAGGTGTAGAGTAAAGTGCTGGTCTTTTATTTCCTCTCACATTCGATACATTGCGAAATGGAGTGCGATCCTTTTTCACACATTTAGAGGACTTGCGACTACATTTGGGGCAAGCCCAACGAGCTCGTGTTTCCGTGTTAATTAATGTAATATCTAGAGACATGCATGCCAAATGATACTTTTTTTACACTTTGAACATTTTATGAAGTCGTCCTCATTATCTGCTTCAGGCATACAACAAACCCACTTGGATCGTGACATTGCTATTACTTAATAAATGTGATCGTAATGTTGTCCTTCCAGATGCAAATGCGTACTCCCCAGTATATGTGTCTCCTCTAAAGAACCTAATCTATGACACTCGGTACGGGTAACGTCACGACTAAGCTTTGCATGCGAGAATGGCATTACTGCGTAGTGCGCAACTGTGGCTGTGCCATATTCAACTGACCGCACAAAATATAACAAATGATTAACTTTTACTTTATTGAGTTATTCAGGATAAATTACACGTTTTAATACGGTAGCTTTAGACACTTATGAATATTGAAACACTTTATCCACTTAGTTCCTTAGCCGGTGAAAACAATTATCGATAGTCATGATTTTAATCTATTCTTTTCTCGGAACTCGCCTAAAGGAGTGTTCTTTCTACGGTGGTAAAGACTATGCAAATACTAATGCCCGTACTAATCACTTTTAACATTTTTAAAGTGTTATTCATACACTTAAGATATCAAAAACATTTTTAGAAAACATATATGTACGAGTATGCTTATATATTACTATTAACACGCAATTATAGCATTTAATAACTTATGTAGACGAAAAATTGTGAAATTCTATAGATATAGAGAAGTGCAGAATGCCTATTTAAATTAGTTTAATTAGTAAAATAGATAAATATTACAACGTGTATTACATACCTACACTTTTGCATAGTGTCATTCACCTTACTAAGGCAACGCGTATCTTACTCGTCAGCGAGGTTATTAGCAGTCTCTTTTAGTACGCAAATTTGGTCAAAAAACCTAGGGATGAATCACTCCATTTCCCATTTGCAATCCTTCCCAATTTCAAGTAATTTCGAAGGAAGTTTTTTCGAAAAAGATTTACCCGTAAATTCTAATTTTAAAATGTCAACAAAATAAATTATTTTGAAATTATTCAAATATTTTGAAACGCGTATCTATATTTAATACATTTGAAAGCACCGCGTCTATTTATAGTTGTCTATTTATAGTTGTGCTGAAGTATTTACGCTGTGGGGTTGAGCGTTTCCGCCCTGTAATTAAGGCGGCCTTCGAGCATTTAAAGTAAAAGGTCTTGCTTTTAGATTTATTCTAATGTGCCATTTCACGAATATATTTATGTAATTTAAAAATATGTGAGTGTATTTTTTTTTTTGTTTCGTTTTATTTTAATTTAAAGTTTAGCTTAAGATTGAGGCTATCGTGGCGCAGTGTTACAGCGACTGATTGTAAACGTGATGGTTGTCGGTTCGATTCTCATTCGGAGAAATTATTATGTTTATATTGTTTTAATTTCTCCATTCTAGTGACAAGATGAAGCGTGGCGTTGAGTTTCGCCATTCTACACACAATGTCTCAGAATCGAGCGGAACGTGGACAACGAAGTGTCTTGACACTAGGTTCTCTCTGGCTTGTAGGAAACTAGACGGGGAAAAGCTTGAAGCTGAATAATAAGTTGTGGAACGTCACCCATGAATGGACAAATTGTGTTTTTGTACACTGTTAATTTTTGTTGTTTTTATTTAGACTTAAAGCTTAGGTTGTTTACATTTTTACTTTATTGCTGAAAGTTTGCTTGCGTGCTCTCTATACTTCTTAGTTTTTAACGGCACTCATCTATTATATTATTGGTGTAAGATTTTCTAGCTGACATATTATTAAAATGCAACTTAAATACATTTGACATGTAAGTTATATATTGATATCTTTTTAAAAATTGTGGTATAAATTTGATCAGTTTCTACAAAAATAGCAGAACAACAATGACAATATAACAACTTTGTCTTAAGATACTTCGTAAGAGAAGACTCTTTCCGTTAATATTTATATCTAAAACAAATATTTACGTAAAATAATCAATATTCGACAGCAAATATATCCGAAACGATAACGGACGAGGTGTGCGGTGCGCTCGCGTGGTGCGTCCGCAACGGAGAGCGGCACGAACTCTCCGCCAAGGACCTGCCGCATGCGGAGAAGCTGGAGAAGTTTGTGGAGGACGTTAAGTGAGTATGGTCATGGAGAGAGGGAGGAGATTTTATGTCGTCGTATTATACATTAGTTAGCGGTGTATGTGTTTTAGACTATTTTGAAATAGTGTATAAACTGGACCGTGATGGTATTTTGCATCGGGCATTGGGCAGGTACGGCATCTACCCGCTGACGGCGTACGGCGCGAGGCGGCGTGCGGCCTCGCCCTGCGAGAGGGCGCGCGCCGCCTCCGAGAGCGCGCCCGCCTCGCCCGAGCCGCACGCGCGCGACCTGGAGACGCGCCGCGTCGTCAACATGATGTGCAGCCTGAAGCCCGCGCCCGCGCCCGCCCCCGCGCCCGCGTCCGCGCCCGCGCCCGCCTGCGCCGAGCCGCTCGAGCGCGGGCTGTCCGCGCAGATGACCATCCTGCTGCGCATGGACGACAAGATGAACCGCCAGCTCACGTGCGCCGTCTCGCGCCGCGACTGCGCGCCCGCGCTCGCCGCGGAGCTCGTGCAGCTCGGATTCATCCACGAGGTACGAGTACGAGTCCGAGTAGGAGTCCGAGGCTCGCTGGCGGCTCGGAGTGTTCTAGAACGTGCCCCCTTTGCAGGCGGACCGCGACAAGATCTGCCGGCTGATGGAGGAGTCGCTGCGCAGCAGCTTCGGCGCCGCGCGCGCGCAGCACGTGGCCAGCTAGTGCGCGACGGCCGCCGCCCGCCGCCGCCCGCCCCCGCCCCGCCGCCGCACTCGCCCCCGCCCCCGCGCCGCCCCGCGCCGCTGCGTCGTCGAGGCGGAGTGCACTTGCCGCCCATTCTAGGAGCATAGCGTGCTGAGGGGCGGAACTCGACTCATTAAACACTATTACATGGAGCGCGTACGACCGGCGACGGTCTTACGAAAGAAAGAGATTTAAGATATTTTTGCAAAATGTCGAACGTCTATGTGTTAATATTATTAATATTAGTTAACTTAGTTACTGAGGTTAGTTGGCGAGTGATCGTGGGTTCGAATCGAAGGGATAGTAAATCCGGTAATATATTGCGTCAATTTACGAGTCACGAAACGTTTCCGTCGGAGGTCCGAAATTTTTTTTTTTTTCCTTAATGACATTTTTTTGCGGTTAGTTGGTTTTTTTGTCATTGTAATATATTCATCATACAAATATATATATTTGTAATTTTTCTATTGTTTCCTAATAATGAGAAAACTAAAAGCATGTGGTCCTTTTCTTACAGAAATGGTCTGTAAATCGCCGTCGAACGGAAAGCGAAGGACCTCCGCGGGAAGTCTTAGCTAGTCGAAAATGAATCTAAGCCCGAAACAACGCGCGGTCGAAAGACGCAACCGAAACCATTTCGGTGGGTTTCTGTTATTCTCTCTTCAATTTGTGTATGTATATATTGTTTTGTTTTTCTTTTTCCAAATAGATGGAATTGTTCCGTCGGTCGAGGACGCTTTAGGTTAGAATTTGTACGGACGTGTAAATGTAACAAATGATATTTAAAATATTTAATTGTAATCTAATTTGTATAGTGAGGCTTCCTCTAGAGCTTTATGGATATGGTTATGTAAGTATACGGGAAATTGAACATACTCACTCACGTTTCCTCGAATTAAGCAGCTTTTAATAGAAAATAGAGGTTTCGCGTACATTTGTAATACAAAGATAAACGAATTTATTAATAGTTGGAGAGTGTCGAGGCGCTCGGCGGTGTTTAGTGTAGAGTTAACGAAAGACTGGCAGTGTCTCGCGGCGCAACCTCCCGCCTCCCGCCTCCCACCTCCCGTCTCCCTCCTCCCGCCTCCCATCTTCCCCTCATCGCTCATCGCACGCTCTTCGCTTTTAACGCCACTCTCGAAGAAGTTATTTTACTTTCCTGGACGAATTTCGTAAAACCCGGAATTGTTCTTATATAAGAATTCATCGCAACTCCGACTGCGTGGCGTTAGAGGCTGGCGTCGTAACGCCTTGTATATAATGCGTATACTACGGAAGCTTGTATTTTCTAATATGCAGTATTTATATATAGCTTTTGTCGTTTAGAATTCCCTCGCAGCGAAGTGCGGAGAGCGGAGAACGGAGAGTGTGAAGTGCGACTTGCAGTCCTCCGCTAACTCGATGTTGCTTTAGCTTTATATTTATTAACTCGTGTTCCGTTGCGTGTCTTTGCACGGCGTTCGCGGGCTGTTTTCTCCTACACTTTGCTTCTAGCGATGTCGAGTCCACGACAAATATATGAATGGATTCTACATTCTATGCGTTACAATAGTTCGTCTGTCGATGAGCAAAGTTGTAGCTGAGATTTAAGACCCTATGTGAGATATATGAGAGAACTGAACTTAAAACCGCCCGTTTTAAGTTCAGTTCCCACATTTGTCACCGAACGAACGACTTTAAAATTTTAGCGACTTTACACGAAATTACCTGGAGACATACCTGTTTGTGACAAATTAAATATACTATATCTATATTATCGCTATATTCTACAGTTGTCTTGTCACTGGCAATATTCCTTATGATAGCCAGCATCGTTTACTGCAATATACTTATTTAATTGTGTACATCTTCCTGCCTTTTTCTTGTTTTTTTTTTGTGAATACGATGTGTTTTGTTGTGTTGTTTGTTGCAAAGGAGCGCGCAAGTCGCGTGCCCGAGCTTGTTATCCAAAGAGGAATGTGTTCATTTATAAAATTGTCTTTTATTTTATTTTGATTTGTTTTATGTTTAATTGAAATGGTAATATATTCATTGGATCCAGAGTGCATTTCCACTTCCTGTCCCGAGTCCGAGTGCAAGCGTCACCGACCGCTGGCGTCGAAGTGCTATCACTTACTACATATACACTTACATACAAACACACATACACATATTTATATATATATATATACTGTGCTCAAACAGTCGGACGGATCGAGTGATGTTTGCATGTTTATTTTACGAAAATGTCAATAAAGTGGTATTTTAAACGGCTGTACTTGGTTTTCTTTATTCCCCGCATTCGTCTTTCAACAGCCTCCCCGAAGAAGCAGTGCGCGAAAAGCGTTAAGCCGTCCTTTTTGTACTTTAGTTAACTTATATATCATGTGTTATTCTTAATGAAAGGCTTTGTAATTCTATTCACAATTAATCAAGTAGCTGTTTGTAATTAACAAAAAGCTTAATCTTTCAAACATATCAAATATATATTTTGTTAACATTTTTTAAAGTGTTATTCCCACACTAAGGAAATTGGAAAAGACATATTTAGAAAACGTATAAAAATTTGAACGCCGCGGGATTTGAACCCGCGCCTCTAGAAAAGAAAACCGTTCAAGCGCTCTGACCGCTAAGCCATGCGTTCTACATCCAGCTACGTCGAAATTCTTATACGCTTATTACAAGTTATATTTATAGTATATTGTTTTCTCAGTGAATTGTAGGTTGCCAATAAATAAATATAATTACCACAAAGTTTTATTCAAATCTTAAAATATTACTATATAGAATGTTGTTGTATGTCACAACTATGAAAATCAACATACAAAATACATTATTTATTATTAAACTAACATCACAACCCTTAAAAATATAGATTATAGAGAATTTCTTAGACGAGAAGTATTTAAAGTAAGTTGAAAAAATCAATTTTATTCGCAGCAATTTATAAAGTAACAACTATTTCAACATTTGCTTTACTATTTCACTGACTGACTTTAAAGAACCAAACATATTTTATATTATTATACTTAATGGAAGCTGACTTGTGTGTTTATAGGTTTTGAAATTTAAATTTATGACGTTATACCAACACTATCACTTTAATTCTTTCAATGATGAATTTGAGGTTTACATTAACGTAATTGAAACTGAAAAACATGAATTTAACCCTTTTTAATGTCGCAAATACGGCGACAACAGAGTGTAAAGGGTTAATAATGAGATGAGCAAAAAAACATTTTGTATATCAAAAAAATTAATTTGTTACTTAAAATTGAATCAAGTACTTCGGAACTTACACATATATTTACTATATGATAGCAATTTTACAATCTCTATACCTACCCAATAAAATTATCACAAAACATTTACTACAAAGTGTGTCAAAATTTTATTTACGTTTAAAAAAGCATTATATATATATATATATATATATATATATAACGAAAATATGAAAACACATTAGAGTAGATTTTGTTAGGGAAAATATTTTTTACTACAATTTCACTACAGATTGAATTTGTAAAACGACCATGAGTTTTGAAACTGTTGGTTACAATAGTTAACAATTTGGTAATTATTTTATATATTATACATGTCTCATTTTATGACTACATAATTTGTGAAGTAAGACTTAGTTTCCTAACCTATACGGGTATGGCAGCGTGACCGACTGCGGCGCCGCCTCTTTCTCCTCCTGCTCCGGCATATAGTAATGCAACTCGTAAGCTGGTGACAAGTCAACGTTGATGCTATCACAGTTTGGGTCACACATTGGTTTCTGTGGACGTTTTGGCTTGATGTCGTTGTAGAGTCCTCGCATAAAGGCTCTCGATGAAGCAATGTCTCCACCGTGGAACATGTCCCGATGTATCACACTATTGTTGAACAGAATTGGATAGTCTGTTTTGAATCTGTCAGTGCCTTGATTGAAGTTATCCACAAACCTTTGTAGAACATCTTTGCGGAATTGCGATTCGTAATCGTATCCCTCCTCCGCAGCCATTTTAGGTTTTTCTGTTTCATAAGTAACTTCCGTTTTGGTAACACCCTGTATAGGAGCCTCGGTGTAAGGGACAAAATTAAAGGTTCTGTCAAATTCACTATTTTTTGCAGCTATATTTATGAAGTCTTTATAATGTCTTATGACATACGCGTCCCTGTCTAAAGGTCCATCCTCAGCGAGAAGCGTGTAGCCTGTTTGTGGCGTGTGAGGTGATTGTGTGAGATACAAATTGCTATTGAAATTTGGTTTTGAAGTCGCAACGTCATCGTTTGATTTCAAATTACTGTGAGTTTTATGTTGATTCATATTTTTATCTGGCGTAGTAGGTTTTACTGTAGATTGTACGTTGTTTGGCGACTCTGTATCCGTAAATGAATTAACTTTATACTTGAAATCATTGTCATAATCATTAACGTTGACTTTTTGAGTTGTTGGTGGGAAGTACTGTACTGTAGCAACCCTGCCGGGTGGGTTGGTGTGAGGAGCCTTGGTAATTGACCAAGTAAACTTTGGGAGTAGAGAGAGTAAACCAGGTGGTGCAGTCGTATGTGTTGTTGTCTTCTTTGAGGTCGAGAATTTTTTTATATCTATTTTAGCCATATTTAAATAATCAGCGTCGTCTTCATCTGTATCGTAGTATTCAGGAAGTTGGAAAAACTTTTTGTATTTTCTAGAGGTATCTGAGGCTTGATTTGTTTTTTGTGTAGTTGACAATGGCGGTGTAAGACTCGAGGGCTCTATAGACGAACTCAATGCCGGGCCTGAAAGTCCTGGTAGCGACGTAGTCGAATATTCGTCTTTACTTATGTTTTCTACTGAATTGCTACTTTCTTCATAATCAATGTATACAACATTGCCAAATAAATCCGTCTTCTTCTTTTTCGATTTCCTCTTCTCGGCCATTTTCTGTAACCTTTCTCTGAGGTCAGGAATATCGTTTTTATTATCTCGTTCTGATAAATTATTTAATTCAGTCTCTGTCTTATTTTTTAATACTTGTGTGAATGGTTTAGATGAATTCTTTGGTTTGAACACTATCCCTAGAGAACTCAAGCTTTCATTTCTCCAGCTGTTGTCATCTGGATCTCTAACGAACTGCTTTGGTGCCTGAACTTCTATTTTCTTTAATGGCTTATAATTAGGATTCACTGTGTATAAAGAAGAATTTTTAGGCTTTTCTCCGCTAATGGGCTTTACATTTATGTTGTCACTTGTATTATTGTTACGTTCTACTGATGTCTCTACTTCTTTAATAGTTGAAACACTTAAATCCATACGTTTATTATTTTCTTCTAAAATTTTCTCTTTTAGTAGCTCTTCTTTTATAATATCGTCATTCTGAAAAATAAAATAAATCAAAAAAAGTGATACCTTTAGCTGCTGCAAATAAGAACGATTAATTTAAATAACAAACATTATAAATTTTATTAAAAAAACTAACATTCTGTATGTTCTTACCATTTGGCTTCCTGATCTCATTTTGCTACCTATTTTTTCTTCAGGGATATCAGTTTCGGTGTCAAACATTGCACGTAAGTTTTCTTTAGGGCTTAAATTCAAGTAAAAAGTTTCTTTGGCCGGTAATAGTTCGCCAAGAGTAGTTTTTTCTGATAAATCTAAGTATCCAGCTCTTATTGACTGTATAGTGTCCCATTTGGTTGTATCAGTTTTTTTCTTTATCATTTTATCAGGATTTTTTATTGCGTCTGTGGGTGTCGATGTCAGGAAATCATTTTTTAATTTTTCTAGTGAAGGAATATCTGACGTAACTATGTCATAGAGAGAAACACTAGATTGCTTAGTTTCCGCATTGGTCATTTCCTCAATTTTATCAGTTATTGTAACTTCGTCCGACGTAGTTGATGATCGTTTTCGGTCGATTGTCGTATATTTTTTCCATTGAGGCAAGCCTGAAGTAGTTTTTTCAGACTCCTCTGTTTTTAATGTTGCTTTTGAATAATTCTCAGACGTCGGCTGACCATTAATGTCTATACTTCTTTCTGACGTTGGATTCGTTAACAAGTCCTCTGTGGCAGACGCAGTACCAAACGTAGATTTTTCTAAAAAATTATTTGTACTCATAGCTATCGAATCTAAGCTTTGATCTTCCATGCCTTGAGTTGATATCGAAGTGAGCCTTTCGGTTGAGAAATTGTCAAGAGGACTTTGTAGAGAACTAACATTTGATCTGGACCCTTCATTAAGATGGGATGATCTTTCATATTCAATGTTTTCTATATTATAACCACTGCTTAGGTTACTTTCTGGTAGGTTCTCTTTCAGATCGCTATTCGATACATTTGTATCAATAACTTGTACAAGAGACGATTCTTCTTGAGCGAAATCTTGAGGTCCTCTACTATCGTGGTGTAGGGAGAACGCGACTGGCGTGTCAATACAAGACAACACGATAATCAAGCTTAGTACTAATAACCTGCAACAGAAATTAATATGTTAATATAGTTGCAATTACATTGGTCTTATACAAGCGGGATAATTGCTCAAAAGTATTGATTTCCACGAGTGCTTGTATTACTTGTTGGCTAAATCTAGACTCAAGTTGTAATTGTACGCAATCACGCACGTCTCGTAAAGTATTGTATTGTATTAATAATGCTACCTGGTAATACTCTTGTTCTGTCACGCTCAACTGACTGACCAGTTGCAGCGTGTTTCACTTACAAAGAATTTTAAAATTTCAGAAATGTTCGGTGAACTGCGAATATTGTTTTGTGAAAATAAGTTGTAGCAAAGGACTTAGAATTTAGTTTTTTTCTATTTTCGGCATGAAATCGAGACTGCGTTTTGAGTGGCGGTACTCAAAAGTTAAAGTAAGGCGGTAAGTTCAAATTCCAATAGGGCAAAATTTATATTTATATATATATAGGTAAGTATTTTTCTTGAATAATTGTCTTTTTTCATCAAGTGTTGCCTGTAATTGAATACGTGATTTATCGTTACTAGATGTGTACAGATGTAACAGTGACTGTAGAAGAAAATCTTATATACAGCTTCACGCCTTTTCCCGAATAGCGGAGGATTCATAGAGCCGCGACATGCCTTGCAGCTTCACGGAAGCAGTTCGGTTGCGGTGGAGGTGGAGGTGGAGCACCGTGAGGTCTTATACGGACTTATACTGGTCCCATTTAACTCGTCCGAGTCAATCGGGCGGGTATCCCTAACGGATTTCCTCAAGTAAAAAAGGGCAGTCTGAGAGATCCTATTCTCATCGATTCTCCAGAAACGTCAATATTATAATATAATGTATCAACTCGAGAGTGGGAATCGAACCTTCAACCAAAATTGTTTATAGTCAGAGGCTGTCACACTGCGCCACGATTACGATTTACGATACGTATTAGCTTTTATTAAATGTTTTCTTTTTGTAGTTTTTTGGTAGTAATAATTAAATGTGTTATAGTTAATAATAAAACCTTAATTAATCGACACGCCGTATAGGATTTAGGCGCAGCTTTAAACCCGTTTATAATGTTTATACGGTTTCTTGTAAGAAATAAAATAAAGAAATCTTTGTGCATCAGTAAAATATATAATGTAGATATCAATGTAAACCGGAAACGGATGGAAACTGTAGCTTCATTTCTGATGAATGATTTAATTGTTGACGCCATCGTGTAGCAGTTCTCTGATTGTACACTGTAAGTAGTTGTAGGTTCGATTTCGCTGAAAGGAAAATATTGTAATATTTATGTGTATTCATGAATACAGATAAATATTATAAATTATTCTAAATGTACATTTAGAACAATTTCAATTTCAGTATATGCTTTACATTTCTGTTTCTGTTCCGATTCCAGCTTAGAATTAGTGCGTTATTTTGTTCCAACACTCAACATTTAAAATGTTTGAAGTGACCAAGTAATCGAAAATCAAAGACCAGATTGAGAACAGTTGTAGTGAGCAGGTCTTTTTTCTGTTTTTACTTTTATATAACGCGATTCATGTTTGAATGTGAAAATATACAATTTCCAATACAAATCGGCCGCCTGGGATTAACATTTAACATAAAACAATAAAGGCATTGTCCTCAGCAGTCAGTTGTTATAACTCGCCTTCGTGACGCTCGCATGTTTCAACACAACATCGATGCTATACAAACATAAGCATTACTTGTGTTTTATTATAAGAGTGCAAAATGATAACATATTCAGTGCACGAGTGTGTGTCGTTTGTTCATCCAAGAATGGTGTGAATAGAACAGTTAAAGCTTTAAGAAAGCTCAGAGGGCATGACTTATGAACACTATTTAAGTTATACTTGTCTAATTATATTTTTTTATACCGTAACTATTTGTATACCGCAATTTCGTTTGCATGAAATATAAAACGTAAAATGTAACGGTTTTCGTTTTACTACTGTAGGAATTTCACTGTAGGGGTATCAAATGCAAATGCTCTTGGTCCCTACACTCCCTAAAGAATCTACATGCTAAATTTCAGCTTTCTACGCGCATTAGTTTCGGACTCTAAAAAAATTATAAGCAATGCTTTCTGTATTTGAAATTCTTTAAAATCTAGTAACAATTCAATGAAAAAAGAGAGCCAGTACGTGTTGGAGAAATGATTCATAACTTCTACTTTAAATTAAAGTCTATATGATAAAAATGAACATTTGTGTGACTTCCTAATACAAACAAAGTATGCATAAACCTCTATTGAAATAGTAACTATTACATAATATATTGGTATTTGAAAACCCAACCGAAGCTACTTGTTCTTGACCGCAACTAATATATCGTGTTTATATGTATCATAGTTTTGGGGCTGCCGTGGAGCACTAGGACGTGGTTTCACTACTCTGGTGAGACAAAGAGCGCTTTGAAGTTCTGCCACTAAGCACACAGTGTCTCGATTTCTGGCGGCAAAGTGTAGAACGGGGTGTTTTGACACTAGCTTCTCTCCATATCTCTTCATATGCGTGAAAAAGTGAGGAGCTTAAAAAAACCTTTTTTATTACCATAGCGACCTGGTACTGATATTGGTGCTGATTTTACACGTTGGTTGGGAGTTCAACTTGTTCAATTTGCATAGGCAAAATACGGCGTAAGGTTACGCCACAAAATTTGTAGCGAGTGTACCTATATAGGCGGAATAACGAGATTATAGTATCATATCTCACGATATACGTTAATAACAAAAATACACATTAAACTCGCCTTAGGTGGACTTCAGTTGCTCAACCCGACTGCGCCACTCAGGTGATACTTTTTTGGTTTAAATTCTTTTCCGATAATGACAAAAGTCAAAACGGAAAAGAAATGGTGAAAATCAATACTACAACGAACATTACGGTTACTTTAAATTGAACTTATACTTGTATATAAAAAAAACGCCCTTTGTAGGTATATAATATAAAGAACCTTTTTTACAACAATTTCTCGACATTTGAGGGTTCTAGAAAACAATATTGAAATCGTATTGTGTTGTATAAGTTAATAAATGCATCCTGCCTCATATCATACTCGTACATTACATATTTAGTGAAGCAAGGCAAATGTTTAACTGTGGACTAATGTTTTTAACGCGCTGGATTTAGCTTCCCTTCTGTATCTAATGTCTATATATCAATCTATCAATCTATTGGATGATTTGTTTGAAAATATGCACATATGTCCGGATCCTATGGTAATACTATATTTCGTTGCATGAACCTGATGTCCTTGCCAGGACATTAACAGTGTTCCTGTTAGTATATTTTTTAAACTAATTTAATTACTATAATATCTCTACACTTCTTATTTTAATAGGACAATTAAGTACTCAAGTTAACTTTCGGTATATTTTATAGACATTGAATGAGCTGTGAGAACGAAGATTATATTTTTATGCAATACCTTACTTTTACCTCCACAAGAGAGTCGATACGACATTTGCTTGTTAAGCGGAACTCAACACCGCGCTTATCACAGTGGCGAAAATTTCAAAAACATTTTTCTCAAGTTTCCTACCATTTTAAAGAAGATATTATAAAACCAATATAGTTTAATAACTAGATTTATGTATTATGATTTAATAATCATCACTGACCATTTCACCTAACTTTGTTATATAGAGCAAGCCGGTATTTCAGACTAGTTTGTTACATGCTTTGTTTCTTCTTTGGTAAGTATTAAAGTGCATAATAGATAATTTTGGCTCTTTTAAGAAATTTTATGTCAGCTTCACGCTTTATCCCGCATAGCAGTGTCAAGACACTCCGTTCTTCACTTTCCGTCTGAATACGAAACATTGTGTGTTGAGTGGCGGAACTCGACGCCGCGCTTTGTTTTCTATGTATGTCTGTGTAAGTTATAAGTGTAATGCGAATAAAAATGTAAAAGGTCAATGATAATAATGCAATAATTTACAAAAGGTAGGGATCATGGGTTAGGTGTCCGTAGTGAACTTTATAAATCATTAAAAGTGCCTAATATTTAATATATTTTAATTTATATAAAAAAATCCATTGCTAAATTTGAACTTGCACCTCTCAGAATTAAAATTTTGCTATACAAAGTTATATATGCTATACAAAATTAGTAAACAACGATTGGCTATTTAAAGGATTTTGATATTGCATGCAAATAACGTGTTAAATAAATGGGCGGTTACCCTTTTATTTATATTTTTAAATTTCACCATTTTGAAACACTAAGTCAACTATTACCAACTTTAGTGGCTATAAATATTTTGTTAGCAATAAAAAATACTTGACGCCATCGTGGCTGTTTGTATAAATTACAGTTATACGTTCTATATGCAGGCGAGAGTATTATTTTATTAAATATTGAATTTTATAATGTGAAATATCTCTAAAACGATTAAAACATATATATATAGAATTTTGAGTCGTAACGCTAAATCAGACGGCCTACTCAAGGAAATATAAATTCCGATGCACTACAGTGTAACGCCCTAATTATTGCTAGATAGTACCTGAAACTGTTGCACAGTGACATCTTCGTTGCGTCACTATCACAAGCTATCACATGGCAGTGGCGCGCGTTCGCCGCGGAGCCCGCTAGATCACTGATTAATGATATACTTTTCTATACAACGCTCGGTGCAATACAATCGATGGCACTTGTTGTGGCACGCTACTGTTCTTTTTGTAACATACATATATTGTACACCTAGCTTCACGCATCTCGCTTACGTAGGAAAGTAAGCAGAGAAATTAGCGTTTTTTCAGGTTCACGCTTTTTCCTAGGTAGGTAGGCACCTGGTGTTAAAACACTCTGTTCTCCAGTTTCCACCTGAATCCGTAAGGCGTAAGTGGTGTTCAACACCGCGCTGTCTTGTGTCACCAGAGCGGAGAAATGAACATATATTTAATATAATCATTACCACGAGTGGGAATCGAATCCACTATCGCGTATACAGGCATTGGTAATTACTAAACATATATGGGGGTTCAAATTACACCTGGATATACACACAAGATTATTATTTTACTATTAATATAGTCATATTATTAGTATTTTGTATGATAGCTAGATCATATAGTGAATTGTTTTTTCCAGTATTTCATTTGTCTTTAAAATTTTACATTAAAATTATTAATAGAATTTTAACCGAAGATAAGAATGGCTATTTTTGTTCTTTTAATTAAATTATTATTTAAATAAATTTATCGATTAAGACTTCATTTAATGAAAATTTATGATTACTTCTTTAAAAGAACTCAAAATATGATAAAATCAAGGTTATCTAGTGAATCCACAAACAATAATTTAACATTTAAAATATTGAAATTAAACAAACGATAAAAAAACAAAGTAGTTTATAAATAACGCGGATCTGAACGTCGGCCTTCCTCCTTTGATTTCCATCCGAAACAACATCCGACGACTATTCTACTTCTAGTACAATTAGAAATAGGAACTATCGATTAAATAAATTAACTTGGGAATATTAATATGTATGAAGCGTGATTAATGTTCATTAATGATAAATACATATGGTAATTAGACACGAATCTCTCGTAATTTGGCAGAACAAAATTCAGCAAAGGGGAGTCTGAACAGCCTCAGAACTTTTTTCGAGCTCGTGCATCCTGCATCATTTTATGCAAGAGTTATTGTCAAAACGAATATGTGATTGTTTTTATTTTCTACGATAATTTATATTGGAATAAGTTTAAAATATCTTAGCAAAATTGCACATTCATAAAAAACTACATAAATATGATAAAATACGCGCGAGCAACTTAGACCCAATGAAAACTCTGGTGCGGCACCAGAGAGAACTAGACAAGAGAGAGAGAGAGAGCTCGAACTGGCGAATTATTGCTCCAGCATCTTCTGCGCAGAGAAATAAACACAGGGGTTAGGGCCCTCATCCAGACTTTGAGAGAATTAAGCCATGAAAGGTTAGTCTAACCTTAAATTTGCCTAACATGGGCTAGTTATAGATATAAAACTAAGCGTTATTCAAAAGTGTTACTTTATTTTTACTTTTATATTGCTTCTGTGACATTTTTAACTTTTTTTTTAATATAATCACACGGGGTACAGCATGGTAATTAGAGACAACCTAGTCTCAACACACTCCGTTCTCTACTTTCCGTCCGAATTCTAGACTTTGTTGAGTGGCGGAACTCAACACCGGAATTTGTTTTGTCACCAGAGCGGAAAACTGTAAATCATTTTAAAGATAATTATTCTCCCTGGTGGGAATTGAACAAACAACCATCGCGTATACGGTAAGACGCTGTTACGGTTTTTTAATGTCCAATAAAAAAATATATGTGTAAAAGCTTCCTTAAAAAGTATTTGTAAATACAGCAGTGATTATGTTAACGCGTTGATTACGAACGACGCAAAAGCTAAAAAAATATTTTTAAACGATAACGAAATGTCAATGTCAAACATTCATTGGAATCTCGTTAAAATGTCAATTTCAAATTTAAAACAAACGCTTTTAACTGAACCCTAGTATATTGTTTGGCTTTATACTACAAAACGTATAATATTTTAATAAAACTTGAGATTACTCTGTGTATTTTGTGTAAAATAACAATGACTGAGTTTAGAACGCCTGTCAAAGTTAATAAAGCAAGAGAAAACGCTGAAACTATAAATATACCCCCTTCACCATTCTTAAATAGACTTGGATATGGTACAGGTAATGTATCATATCATATGTATTGTATACAAAAATGTAACTAATATGAATTTTACATTATTATTAAATATTTAATATTTTGAATGTAGGTGTATCAGTGATGCAACTATTAAGATCACCGAAAGCAGGACAAATACGGTCTCCGTGGGCTTTGAAAATGTTGAACAAACGTGTAAAACCAAACAGAGTGTACACAGACAGACTGCAAATGGAAGCAGAACTACTTAAAAGAATGTCTCATCCAAACATTGTTGGGTTTCGAGCATTCAGTAAAGGCAAGATTTTGTACTTGGGTATGGAGGCTTGTGACTTGTCTTTGGGAGATATGATTGAAAATAGAGCCGAAGATAACTGCGAGCCATTCACTCAAGAACAGATTTTAAAGGTAATTTTAAAGTTGACTTTAGTCAATTAAAGTCATTATATTATGAATACTTCCAATGTTCTATATAAATTTAAGCAAAGTTTGTGATTTTGTGAGAGAATGCAGGAGTGCCAAACATTTAATAGTATAAGAGCATTTCTTATTGTTTTTTTGTTTATATTGATAGAATAATTGTATCAAATGATAGACTAATGCCACCTCAGTCTACCTTTGACCACTGACTACTGTAAAGTATTTGAAACGTTGGGTTCTAAAATGTATTTTCGAATAACAATATTACACACACTTAATCCTGTTAAAAATACTTGAATCTCAAAATGTGAAATAATCATGAAAATCAAAGAACTTATTATTTCTTATTGTGGTTGATATTAATATTAGTAATTTAATTTTTCAGGTAGCGTTAGACATAGGACAAGCACTAGACTATTTGCATACAAAAATGCAAATTCTACATGGAGACATCAAGTCATACAATATTTTAGTGAATGGTGATTTTGCTGTTTGCAAGTTGTGCGACTTTGGAGTGACCTTGCCATTAGATGAAAATGGAGTGTTTGATAAAGAGAGACACAAGACTAAAGTTTATTATGGTGTGTATTTTCTAAAAAATAATCTAAAATGATGTAGAGAAAGAGCCTCTTAATAATCCATTGTGAACCTGCTGGACCCAATGTGTTGGAGGATTAGGAGCATATATCAGGATCTTGGACTTGCAACCTAAGTGTTGGCTTTATACTCATAGAGGAAGTGCTATAACACTCCACTGTCTGAGCTCCTCAACAAAAATCAAATATCAAAAGCTAGTATTTAATATATTATTATTAAAGAGCATTATATTTAATTACACATAACATTAAATGTAAAAAGGTTAAAAAATAATATATAAAGAAAGCAGTGCATAATCCACAGGCACAGAAGCGTGGAGTGCCCCAGAAGTGCTACATGGTGGACAAATTACAGACAAAACTGACATATGGTCGTTGGGTCTGACTTTCTGGGAATGATGAGTTGATGCCTACCCACACTCCCTTGATGAGACACTCGATGAGAGTGTGGAACAAGAAAGTTTTGACGAGGACTTGCTTAGGGCAAGAAATATGGTGAGATCTATATTTCTTTATTTTACTAGTGTTTGTACCCAACAAATCAAAAAAATAAATTTTGTGTTGTAATATTGTAAAGGAAAATGAAGTAGTGTTTGGTCAATGTGTCTTGTTTATTCTGTATGAAAAGACATAAACATTTAACAACAGGCACGCGGCCGCCGCTGCCGGCCGGCCAGCCGCCCCCCGCGCGCGCGCTGCCCCTCTTCGGCGCCTGCACGGAGGCGCGCCCCGCAAGGCGCCCGCGCGCCGCGCACGTGGCGGCCGCGGCGAAGGACGCGCTCGCGCTCAAGTGAACATTTACGCACATGTTATGATTGTTAGTTGCCTTTATTGTAGATTTTATCGTTAATAATAAAATTATTTACTCTATATTAATTGTTTTGCATTGTAACCTAAATATATAAAATTCTTTTAAATGTTTTTCATTTCCTGTAAATAACATTTGAGAAAATATTTATTTCTTTCTCAAAAATATAGTTCAAAATCTAGCTTCAAAACATTTTAAACGTGCTGAGGAAAGTTTGTGAATTTCACTATATGTACTTTTAAGGTCAAATAAATAAAAGGATGAACAAACCTTTTAAACCGACATGACCGTTTCAACACAAGTGACATCAACGCTTGAAGTTAAAAACTCGTATCTATATAAAACGTAGACGCTCGTATAGTAACAAGTGTCTACCGCCTAATGATTGGAAACGAGTACACGTGTCCGGATCCGACAACAATATTATTTTTTAATACTTTTTTAAAATTCTTCTTTATTCAATTAATGCTGTAACTTATTAGAACCCACCGTGCCACACTGAACAGCGCCTGACTGTAATCACGATTGGTCTGGGGTTCGATTCTCATTCGATGGAATGATAATGCATAATTGTATTATTTTCATTTTTGCGCTGTGGTGAACAAGACCAAACCGTTCCGCCACTCAGCACACAATGTCTCTAATTCGGCACTAGGTTCTCTCTGACATCCCCTGTTATGAAAAAAGCGTATTATAGTTTTCATGCATCTTTTGGCCTCGTTGTAGGCAGAGAACTTAAGACACTCCGTTCTCCACTCTATGTTTACAATTCATTTATCTAACGCTTTACAGTTCATTTTGCAAGAACATTAAATGATACTAGATTTGAACATTATTTAATTTCAGAATTCATCCAATGCATTAAAAATATTTTTTATTTCAATTTCAATATTCAAATCAGCTACTTTTTTCATCTCATCTAAGGGAAATGGGAATGGATTTAAAAACAAAACGCGTTATATCTTAAAATAACTATTTATTAACATAAATAAAACTTTAACAACACACCGACGTACAGTACACTATACAGTATGTATAGCTATATATAAATATATTTTACACCCTTACAAAGAAAGTGGCCTAACTCAAAATTCCTGATTTTTCTAAAGACTGCATTTAAAAGAAAATGTTTAAATTGTATAGAGATACATTAATAGGAAACGTATAAATTTTTTAACATAGCCGGACTCTAACCCGCGCCCTTTGTTTACCGTTCAGGCGCTTTAACCCCTAAGCTATACGTTGTATGCGGCCACGCCGAAATTCTTATACAATTTTAATACGTTTTCCAAAAATGTTTTTCTCTCCCAAAGTGTGTAAATAACACTTTTAAAGTGTCACGTTAAAGATATTCTATATATATTCCCCGTAAATAGCTTTTTTTTTTGAGTTATGCCATTTTTCTTTGAGAATGTTATTTATTGTGAATAGGAATACAAAATATAGTATAGCGCTTAGTTAAAAGAGTTGTTGTTTTCAATACATTTAGTATTAAAGTGAAAAACTTGGTCTGACAAGCTCATATATAATGTATTAATGTTACTTAAATGCTAATTGACATTTCTGTGTGCAAGTATGAGGATTGCTTTAAAAACAATTTATTACAATTAGTAGTAGGTTAGACTTGAAACACTTTAATATTAAATATTATATATTGTGGCTTCATCAGGGTAGGCAGAGAACCCAGTGTCAAGACACTCCGTTCTCCGCTTACCAGCTAATTTCAAAATATTATAGGGATATGAAAATATTTAAATAAACCATACAAGCAGGTGGGCATCGAACCCACAACCATCGAGTGTATCGTGACAGTTGAAATACTTTACACATTACAAATATAACTTAGTTATACAAATAAAATTTTATTATACCTATATATAATTAAAAAGTCATTTTTACCTTTTACAGTTAACTGAGGTTAGATGATATTTGTTTTAAAATGTAGTTTTTAATAAAAAACATAAAATTTTAGTAAAAATAAAAAAAAAAATGTTAGAATAAAAAGTAAAAAATAAATAAAATTCATACTCCAAAATTGGTAAACAATTAAAACAAAAAATAAATAAGGAGATTTTGAAGTAAAAGATTCGTTCGAATGCAAGTGCTAATTGACTAGTTCTGTTCGACATAACTCTGGCAACAATAAAGGTTCAAATTATTTGTCAATTTACAACTTATTATTGAAATTCATACGTTAATTACAAAAATACTAAAAGTACAGCTTGACATTTGTTTCCTCCCGCATAGCAGGTTAGTCAGAGAGACCCTAGGGTTAAGACACTCCTTTTCGTCCGAATAAGAGGTAGTTTGTGGATCAACACTGCGCTTTGTCTTGTACCAGAGTGAAGAAATGAAGATAATTTAATGTCATCATGCCTCCGACTGGGGATCGAACCGACGACCAATCTAGCGCGATTGGTCGTCGGTTCAACGTAGTTTTCGTATTCAATTTGTTAGTTGTTGGATAATTTATTAAAAAAATAACATTTTAATGTGCAGTTATCGTACAGTTACACAATAATTAGTTTAGGAGTAGTGGGTGCAAATCTAAGTTGACGAAATTTAAAATAACAGCTATTTAAAATAAAACTAATTAAATTAACAAAAGAAGTAGAATCAGTGACTCAAAATGGAAAGCGAACAAGAACATTTTCAATGAAAATATTCAGTTTAGATGGAACTATGGAGATTTGCCAACAAAATGCGTAAGCACCGGGTAACGTTCACGTGCAATAGAGGTTGAAACGCGGGAGGCGTCAGTGCGGCTGCAGCCCGCGCAAGTAGGCCAGCACGTCGCGCCGGCCCGCCGCCGCCGCCGCCTGCAGCGCCGTCTGGCTGGTGGCGCAGTCCCTCGCGCCCGCCCCCCTGCCCCCGCGCCCCCGCCCGCCCCCGTTGCCGCCCGCGCCAGCTGCCGCACGCACGCCAGCTGCCCGGAATGCTGGCGGCGCCGTGCAGAGCGCCGTCTGCCCGTTCTACGCAAAGGCTAATGACGTGTTCAGTCTTAGTCACTGGCTGAATACTTACAGGAGCGAACGGTCGAGCAACCTTCAGCCTTGGCAGCAGTCCGAGGTTGGGCCGGTACTTGAGCAGCTCCGCCACCACCGCGGCGTGTCCCTTATGCGCCGCCTTGAAGAGCGGCGTCGCGCCGTCCTGCGCACGCACGCACTTACAGAACGCGACCAGCGGTTAGCGAATACAATGCCTCCGTCTCCCTCCCCCGTACCTTCCTCACGGCGTCCACCCTCGCGCCGGCCGCCAGCAGCGCGCGCGCCACCCGCGCGTGTCCGCACTGCGCCGCGATCCACAGCGGAGTGGCGCGGTCGCTGCGCGCGGCGTCGGGCGCCGCGCCGGCCGCCAGCAAGGCGCCCGCCACGTCGCAGTGCCCGTTCTGCGCCGCGATGAAGAGCGGCGTCGCGCCGTCCTGGAAGCATGCCAATACTAACCTAACCACAGACACGACTAATGGCCTTTTCTTAATGGATTGGGCCAGGTTTACGGCGTCCACTGTGCTATGGTCTGCATAGCAATGAATGATAAGATCCTCTTACATGTTATTGATATCCAGTGTAGGGGACACCACACAGCCATGACGAGTTGCGGATGTTCCCATTTAATTCGCACCACATTCCGCACCAGGCAGTGGTCGGAAGACCCCAAAGGGGCATCGACCGATACCCGATACTGTACTGGATGTGAAGTCAGCAAATGCCGCTTACTAATACAGCGACCGTAGCACGAGGCATTAAGTGATGTTTTTTTTTTTATCGTGAGGAAATCCTTGACAGAAACCCGACCGATTGGGGACTCGGACGCGGTTATGTGGGACTCCGAACCGGCAGATATGGGCCGTCCGTTTACTCACTAAAATTTCACGGTGATCCTCCTCCACCGCCACCGCCACTGGCCACGGGGACTACAATCTTCCGTGAACCCTGGTGGCCGGGGTTTAGACCCCTGATGTTACAAAACTCCCATCTTTTTTTACCTTTTCCAGAGCGCGGTTCTGTGCCTTCCCCAGAAATCGACGGGCGGTCTGAGCTCGTGGGCTCAGTGAGGGATTCTCCAGCATCGGAAATGCTGGTACCTTCCTAGGGTAGTCTCTTTGTCAGTGCCGCTGTCATACTCTAGAAGGGATTTGGTCGGCACGTGCGAGTTGCCTTCGCTAGCAACGTGACTTCCCCACTAAAATGGTCTCATTCCTATCATCCATATATCCTACCACACGACCACACACTCTTCCAGACCAAATACACTCAGGACAGATACCTTCATACAGGAATTGACGTTGGCTCCTCTTCGGATGAGCTCCTCCACCACAGGCAGGTGTCCGCATTGACACGCCACGAACAGTGGAGTTCCGCCGTCCTGCAAATTGAGACCAAAATCCCAATTCAAACGTATTACTATAAAACTGCGGCGCAGTAGCATTTAGCAGTAAACGAGATGGTTTTAGATTCGATCCTTACGCGGGCCTCCTTATGATTATATTTAAATGAATTTATTTTCCCGCTCGTGGAAAATAAGGCGCGGAGTTGAGTTCCGCAAGTCAACTCGGGAAAGAAATATCATACTAAGCGTAAATCTGCTTACTGAACTGGACGTTATGTCCGTTAGTGGGCGGAAATTCCAGACCAATAAATTATTTATTAAACATGCAGATCGTGTTGCAAAGGCGATTGGTTGTGAGTTCGATTCCCATTCGAAGGAGTGTATATTTAAATTACTTTCATTTCTTCGCTTTGGTACAAGTCAATGCGAGGCGTTGAGTCCCGCCACTTAACACGCAATGTTTCGAATTCAGGCGGAAAGTGGAGAAGAGTGACACTCGGTCCTCTCTGACTAAAACGCTTTGCGGGCAAACGCGTGAAGCTGCCTAGAGAAGGAAGCTTACCGTGCTCGGAGCGTCAATAGCAGCGCCTGCGTCTAGTAATAATCTAGCTATATCTAAAAACCCTCCTTGTGCCGCGAAGAAAAGTGCGCTCGTCCCTGTCTGAAAACAACATTAATTTGGAAATATGTTATATATATATTGTAAAGAAGTGGGACAGAGTCTGACTGCCAACGTGATTGGTGTGAGTTCAGTTCCCATTCGGGGGAATGATATTTTAAATAGGTTCATATCTCCACTGTGGTACCTAAAACAAAGCGCGGCGTTGAGTTCCGCCACGATTTTGTTCTTAAATTCAAAGCTGTAGCTCGTTTAATAAATGACAATTAACGCTTTTTAAAGTGACCTAACCATTAAAACGCTTCGCCTCACTGACTTCGATAACATTTCAAAAAATGGCTGCCCAGATATTATAAGACCTACAAATCTAACTACGCTTTTAAAATGTAATAAACTAGCAATTTTATATGTTACTGTGTCAGCAGAACTTCAAATTAAAAAGGCTTAAAGCTCATTTTGTATGAAGCGATGTATGAAAGGAACTCGTTCCTATTTCTTTGAGAGGGAAAATGAAGCATTTTTGAGATAAAAGAGGGTTGAGGCTGAATGGGTTCCGCATGATTCGTGGCTCTTTCGTAACAATGGTGGCGCACTGTGATATATTCTTTTATATTCGAATATACTTTTATTTTTAATATTATAGATTACTTTGTACTAAAATACGTGTATATTTATAAAAGCATTCGTTGTATGGGATGTGAAACCAACATTTCATGTTATACACACAATGTACGTAATATTATTTGATTTTGGCTTAAGCTATTGAAGATAAGGCTATTTTTTATACAATATTTAAGAAAAATCTTTTTAGAAAACGTAGAAAAATTTGAACGCAGCGGGATTCGAACCAAATTTTTCTACGTTTTCTAAAAATGTCTTTCTATTTTCAAAGTGTGTGAATAACACTTTAAAAAATATTAAAAATAACATATAAGAACTTTAAAGATATAGACTTAAAGTGTTAAAAATATTTTGACATCCTAATTCAAGTTATCTATGTAAATAAATATAAAGCTTTTGATTTGCTGTCAACAGTTTCTGTCCGTTATTTATATTGCTTTGTTTACACGGATACTACAAATATCTTATTGAGGTTATATGTCATTTTAGCCTTACATTCGGCAAATTTAAGTTAAAAAAACCTTTATACCGAAAGACAAGTTACAAACACTTATCCGAACGATATTGAATTGTTAAAAATAGTTTGAATAATAAAAAAATAAACAATTCAAGAGGTTTCGAAAGATAGCTAGCTTTGCTAAGTTTTACCGTCCTACAACAGGCCGGGTCAGCGCCTTGGGCGAGCAGCTCCCACACACAGTTGGTGTGCCCCATCGCTGCTGACAGGATCAGCGGCGTGGTGCCATCCTGGAATTAATAGTTTAAATTCAAATTAATAAGAGCTTGTATACATTTTAAATTAAACTATTTTATCGTGTTTTTCTATGTGAAAATACATATTAGAAATACCGACATTTTCAACACTTTACCTATGTGGTAAGTCTACCTGTGACCAAGGACTACTGTTTGTGATAAATTCGTTTAGAAATAGTTTCATTCAAATTAATGAATATATTCACAAATAAGTAAATAAATACTAGTGAGCTAACTCCTGGTATGATCAGAGAGCAATAGCACTTTTAAATACTTTGCTTATATTATATTATATAGCCTCACCCACCTTTTTCATAATTATATAATAAATAATATTCATATATCTCATTGTAACTAAATATAACAACATAACTTGTGTAGTCTGGAAAATATTACTAACAAATGAGCCCATAATTTTTCACTTTCTTCTTTTCTTTTAGTCACACAGTCAGACAGGACCTAATGTCAAGACACTCCGTTCTCCACTTGCCGCTTTCCGGTGGTTTTCAAGTCCGTGCTTTGTCTTGTTAACCAAAGCAGAGTAATTAAAAATAATTTCGTTATAATAATTCCTCCGAGTGGAATCGAACGTACAACCAATCGCCATTACTGTCAGCCGCTGTCCCACCAGGATGCCCTTCTTACTGTTACCGACAAATTTCAGTAATTACACTTTAATGGCAAACAAATAAGAAATACTTATTAAAGTAAAATATACATTAATTAATAAGAAACTGCGTTAGTTAAACTGTGAAAACACTGCAGTGTAACATGTAGGGAATTTGTATCAATATTTCATACATTTTTACGTTTTTCATCGCAGGGTAGTCAGAGAGAACCTAGTGTCACTCCGTTCTCCAATTTCCGCCTGAAACCGAGACGGATTGAAATTGAGTGGCGGATCTAGTGGAGTTTTATAAAAACAATCCGTATAGATGCGAGACAAAAATAAGTTCCAGTAACTCAATTGGCTAGGTTCCTGCTACGTAAATTTTTTTGTACATTTCTACATTATGATTTGTACCCAAAATTTGTGATAACAATTTTAAATACATAACTAATTGCTTTTCAATTAGAATAATAAATTGACCTTTCATAAAATAATTCATTTAGAAAAACAACATGTAGAATAAATAAGTACAATTAGGCTGTTTAAAAAGATACAGGCAAAGCTAAGCTAAGCTCTTGTGCTCTGAAACAAGAGCTAACAAACACTGAAACAGGCGAAACAATGGACTATGAATGAAAGCTTTTACAGAAATTCAAATTCACGCACCGTTGTACTCTTAAGTTAGTCAAGGTCGATGGTGTAAAATAACACACAAAACGAAAGCGACACGCAAAATATAGTATATATATCATCATGGCCTTGTCTGGAAGTGGTGAGAAAAAGAATAGGAACCCGCCATGTCTGAAATTGGGGTGACAATTCAATACACAAATCGCGAACTAAAACACCTATTAATTTTAATTTAGAGAGTACCTGTGAGTGCAATAAGATGGCGTAGAGTGGCGGAATTCAACGCCGCGTTTTGTCATACTATAGCGGAAAAATGAAAATATAATCACTCTAAATATACGATAGTATAGTAAAATTATAAATTGCCTTTATATAACACATAGCGCAGGCGCAGTAACTAAATTATGGGTATGATTATAATGACTACTGTAGACGCTGAGCAGAGTGAGTTATATAGACTGATATTGCAATATGTCTGGTTTAAGTGGTTTATTAATATAAACTTAAAACTAGTGTTCTGTTTGTGACTTTTCTCTTATAAAAGAGTGATGTTCATTTTTTATTTAAATTTATGTTGAAATTTTATTATTCATGAAAATTCATTTTTCCTTAGAATTAAACAATGTGTTCAATGAAATTTATCAATACAAATTTACAGAAAACCAAATATAAAAAATACACAAGGACATCGTCTGTACCAAAAAATACATTAACATATAATTTTTATGGAGATTGGTTGGGTCAGTACAGGGAAACTTGATCCCACTTTTATCAATTTTCAACGAATGGCATTGCAGATTTTTTAAAAATGAATACTAGAAATATACCTTTCATAGTCAAAATTATTTAGCAAATTTATTAATTATATAATTTCCAAATGTATTCCGTTTGGCAGGTACGCACAGCGTGTTTGGGATATTAAAATAGATTTTTAACTATTTCTTTATGTTAAATCTTAAGCCTTCCGTGAACTTCTACAAATATTTTACAACCAAAATTCGCCATGTCGGCAATAGGAGGCTAACAACCGCGTATAATGTATTTTCGAATACCAAAATTATACGCGATTAATTAATCCGGTTAAAAAAGTTTAATTTCAAAATTCAGTATATGTCGGGGCGTGTCTACATTAGCGGACGTCCTGCTCTTTTACTGCACTGCACATAAGTTACACCGTTTTTTTTTTAATTATTTTTATTGATTTTTTGTTGTAATTTAGTTATTAATAGGACAATAAGACATTTTCATATTAAATAATCAAATTTTATTTTTAACGAACTTAATACGACCGTTGATGCGTAGCGTACCTACGTGTTACCTTAGTAAATGTCATTTTTGTAAAAATCCATGTCAATTTTTTTTATTAATTTAATGTATATCCAATGCCTTATTATAAAATAACAATAACATTCTGCACTTCTTGATATAACCTTTAATCGTGGAATCCCGCACAATTTTCGTGAAAATGAATTTAACCAATATTTTTTATGCATAATACCCATAATTTAATGTTTGAGGCCACCGCGGCTCAGTGTCACAGGACCTTACTGTAAGCGCGATTGGTTGTAGGTTTTGACACTAGGCGAGAAAAAGTTTTTATGTCATAAAATCAAATAAAAAAAATATATATTTTTAATAATAACTTTTGAAATGAAATAAACACTAAATGTTAAGGCAAGGCGACCAAAATACGAGTCAAAATTGCATTTAAGTCGATTAGGCCGTTTCTGAGATAAACAGACAGACAAACAGAAAAGAAAATAAAAATAATTGTTTTGGGTTCTATCTATTATATTGATAAATTCCTCCAATAATTCCTAATTTTTAAATATCTTGCATGTGCAGACAGGGATCAGTAATATTTTTATTATATATATATATATAATAAAAATGTATATATATAGATTAGAATTGTAGACAAAGGGAACATAAACATTCTGCCACATTACTCATTCGCTTCGTTCCCAGAGTAAGCAAAAAAGGACATTATTGAAAGTAGGGCGAGCGCGGAAAGATTGTTCTCGCGCGTAAATCGGGTACGCGTGGCGCATAACGATTTATATAGCATTGCTAAGTTAAACATTTGTACGTTTAAGATATATTTCGAGGCCATCGCCACAATATCTGGCTACACAATACACGCGACGGTAGGGGGTTCGATCCCTACTCGGTGAAATTATGATAATATATAAATTATTTTAAGTAAGATTAATAAGATTATGAAATATTGGGGCATTGATTTCCGCAAAGGTTCAAAAGTAGTCGGGAAGTGGGGAACGGAGCGTCTCAACACTAGGTTCCTTTTACCTTTAAACGTACACGGCATCTGAGTGAAACCAAAATAAATTTTAATAGAGTTATTGTACAATTGTACAGGTAAAATTGTATAGGACGGCGTGGTCAGGAAGAATCTTGTCTTAATACACTAAGCTCTGCATTTCTCGCCCCAATTCGAGACATGTGGGTCGACTGGCGTAACTCAACGCCGCGCTTTGTCTCCCTCACAATATATTAAACAAATAACGTACACACAATCTACATTACACAACATTTCATAATAATTAAGTGCAAAGCTATAAAAAATAATTTAAAGGAAGTGGCTGCTACAATCCATCATCTAATGTTCTCATCTCAAACACGTCGTTAACCTACAAACTTGAAGTCACTATGTATAGAACGTGTTGTATTGAAATAGAACTGCTTTTACACTTGTGAGCCTATGATGAAATATTTGAACTAAGCTTTTCTTGCTAAATGTAGAGCTTTAAAAAAGTAAAAAAAAATCTGTTTTTAATCTTACTAGTATTTTAATTTAATGAGGCTGCCGTGGCGCAGTGGGAGAGCATCCGACTAAACGTTATGGTTGTGGGTTCGACACATCCTTGTGAAAATGATTATATTTAAATTCCGCTCTGGTAGAACAAAACGTGGCTTTGCGCTCCGCCACTCGACACTCAATGTTTCAAGTGAAGTGTCTTGACACAAGGTTTTTTTGTATGAACATTAAAAAAAACTAAACTAAAATCTTAGAAAAAAAAAATCCGATTTCACTTTATTAGACAAGAATACTCATAATGTAGGTATGTATTAAATTTAAATATTAGATATTTGTGTTTATATTAAGGATAGTATGAACATAAAAAAAAACTAAGTTACTATTAAATTTGTTGTGGTTTAAATTGAAATTAGCTTCAAATCTTTAAATGCTTATTAGTTTTTTTTTTGATTACACTTTAAACAGTAAGAAAATAAAACTTGAAATATGTGTATGTAAATTATTAATTCAGTTTAACGGAAATATGATATAAAAGTGTTTAGACACTTAACCATAATTAAAAAGCAGAGCTCATTAAATAGTTTATAGTGCGGATTATAAGGTTGTAAAATGTATATCAAACTTACAAACACAATTACAAACTTACGCTATAGCTACGTTGATATTTTTATACGTTTTCTAAAACCGTTTTTGTATAGAAAAATATGTGAATTTATTAGAGTCTTGAGTATATAAATGTATTATACACGTGTTTCACATTTCAAGCGGACCGGGCCGTTATCGGTACGCAATTTGCAATATAACAGCAAAAACGAGATATACGAAAGCGATTTAACATTTGCCAAGGTCTTGCGGCTTCGTGGAACGTCTTCTTTTCATATTTTTTCCTATTAATGTAGAAATTTATAAATCTTTGTAAGTTTATGGTTGGACTAGCAACCCGCTGGACTATAGCAGTTTCGTATTTTCGGCGACCTTTTGGGTAAAACAATGATATTAAATTGGGTGTAAAAAGTAACCTATGTTCACCCCAAGCTCCTCAAGTATCTCTATATAAAATGCCATCACCAAATTGGTCCAGTGGTTTAGCCGCGATGACGTCATGGACAGACTTTCGCATCTATAATATTAGTATGGATAAGTACATTATAAAAGTGTCCAGTGTCGTAATTACAGTTTGAAGCTTTTATAACACAAAACAAATGTGTACAGCCATCAATATATGTAGCCTTGCATTATTATAAAAGAACTGATAGTTTCAGAGGAAGACTAAGTGACAGCCGATACTGCACGATTCGACAGACGTGTGTGTATAATTGAGAATATATCAAATATTTATAAAATACTTATATTAAAAATGTATTTTTGCAACATTACAAATATCTAGCGAAATAAAAGTACAAACACATTTCAAGGCGATCGTATTTGTAACAAAACCGATATAGAAGAACATGGTTATTTCGATTATTAGACTAAATTTGAATAATTGAAATTCCGTATTAACTCGTCAGTCATCGGGAATTCATCTTATTACTTTAATTTATTTCAAAATAAATATTTCATTGATCGTGACCTGAAACGTGAGTTTCTTTTATATATATAAATATATTTTTGTTTCTTTAAACTCATGTAGTATGTATAGAGACGATCATGGCTAAGGAAGATAGTGTATAACTGAACGTTATGGACACTGACACTGAGAAAGGCTTATATTTAAAATAATTTTATTTCTTACAGGACCGCCATTGAGAATTTAATGACTGTTTATTAAACTCGTGGTGACAAAACAAAGCGCGACGTTGAGTTACATCACCCATCACGCAATGTCTCGGATTTGGGCGGAAAGTGGAAAAACGAGTGGCTTACCATTTAGTTTTCTCTGCCTACCTTGCTATAAGGGAAAAAAACTTGAAGTTGTATTAAAGTGGATGCTTTTCGCACTCTGAATGGAATGGAATATAACAATAGGAACTCCAAAGACATTAGAAAACGTATAAAAGTTAAGATGTAGCGGGACTCGAACCCGCGCTTCTTAGAAACCGTCCAAGCACTCCATCTAATTAAGCCATACGGTCTTATCGAGCTTACGTCGTAATTATTATAAGCTTGTTACATTTTAGATAGTTTCTAAGAGGTGCTGGTTCGAGTCCCATTACGTTCATTTTTTTTACGTGTAAAAGACACTTTAAGAATATTAAAGTATATAATGTGGTAAAATTCAACTGATCCTTGTATAACTTTCAGTAACACAGTAGGACGTGGATACAAATTCCGCATGATTAGACTTTTATGTGTAAAATGTAAAACAGTTGGTTAAGAGGAAGTGCAGTATTAGGTTTCGTAACCCAACAGTACCGGTCATAATCAGTGTTTCGTATTATATATATATATATATATTAGGTTTTTTTTAACAAATTTAGGATCAGTCAGTATATATAGATATTTTGGTACTTCAAATTGCAGCTACCATGTAGACTTGTAGAACATTATGTAGTGTAATACAAGAGGTATGGGTTCGAATGCTGTTTCGTATCAATAATAAAGATTTATCGCCTGTTCGGCAAAAAAAGGTGTCATGAGATAACTAACGATTGTGTAACATATAATAGGCGAAGTGATTTGACACCTAACTTCCCTATTAGTAAAAGCGAATAACATTAAAACGTATGAAAAATACAATTATTGAAAATTATACAATATTGCCGACGCAGCGTGATAGCGTCTGACTGTATACAACTGTGTAAAAGCGTGAACCTGAAGCCAGATATTGGAATCGGAAAACCAATTTTGCAGATTGAATATTTGAAATTGAATGTTGATAAAGCAAATATCATCAGGGGTGAAATGGAACAACTGTGAAATTAAATTCGTGAGGAAATAATACTGGAACTGTCAACGCCTGCATACTGGACGTGGTAACCGATTAATTTAAAGATTCTAATTGCGAAATTTTCAATATATATATTTCTTATCTAGACTCTCCAGGTAGGTAAAGAGAACCTACTGTCAAGGCACTTCGTTCTCCACTTTTAAATCCGAGACTCTGTAACATAAGAGTAAGAAAAATTAAGATATATAATCTTTTCCATATTGAAACTAGATATAATCCTCAAGCTGATTCCTGAAAATAATGTTCTTGGAAAACTTAATTGCCTTCGAACAGCCTACAATTTAGTCTTTGTCAACTATTAACATGTGTAAAAGCATCGTATCCTGACCGTCGGGCGAGCATCCGGCCCTCCGGCCTTATGGTACAATTACGACATTACAATATCCGGAACTTAGTAGAACTATTATTCGTTTCTCTACAAATTAGAATCTCTTTGCATTTAAACTCCGTCTTGGAACAGCAGAAACGTGATTCGCAAACGCAGTGGTTATGGCATCAAATACCACTTCGTAAAATAATATATTTATCAAATATGTTTTGTTTCTATGGTCTGATATACAAAGGTTACTCCAGTTAGCACGGAATCTCTCTAATCTCTCTAAATGAGCGGATACAGAATGGAGTGTCTTATGACTAAGTTTTCTTTTGCTACATTATAACAATGTCAGAGGTACTACAAGATATATAAGTACTTTAGTTTATTATTTATATTATTTTTTTTGTATTAAGCAATTCTACTTACACGGTCTCTAGAGTCAATGTGAACTTTTCCAGTGTCCAAGAGCTGTTTCAGTTTTTCACAATCACCGCGCAACGCCGCGAGGTGGAACTGAACGTCTGTACGAGATTCTTTCTGTGGGAGAAAAATTATAAATTTATAGCGTCATATAAAAAACCATTCAACATTTAAGTGGAGAACGGAGTGTTTTGACACTAGATTATATCTGACTATGCGAAAGCGTAATTCTACATTTTTATGGATCACATATGTTTATCCTAGCATATTTGTGTTTTGATTGTGATTGTCAATAGTTTTATTGTAATCTGAAAATTAAAACATACAATATTCATTCGTAGTAGAATATTAGAATATTCATTTTCAAGAAGTATTGAAGTTAAAATAATGTGCATGATCTATATATGATTTATACATGAAACGAAATATTTGAAGAAGAAATTTGGCACAGCTATAGTATATATAGAGAAGAAGTGCAGAACGCTAATATCTTTATACAATAATGCATAAAAAATACATTAAATTAATAAAGTAAATATTACCCACTACCATGAATTTGACATACACGCTATTATAAAATGAAATACACGTTGCTAAGGCAACTCGTTGTTTACGCGTCAACGGGACAGCGACAGGACCAACGGGTCCCAAGAACACAATTTGTACATGTTGGACGACCGCGAAAGTTTTGTGTTAAATCTCTCTAGTTTGAGGGAGAAATTATAGTTATAATGAGTATAGGCCGAGTTGGGAATTTAACTTCAATACGCATTGTTCCCACAAATACGATCCTGACTAAACTTTAAAAATTTAAAGTAAAGTAAAGATAAGAATAGACGAAGAAGATAAAGAAAAGCGTAAAGATGAAAAAATGTATATAGAAAATAAATTTTATTAAAAACCAAAAGCCAATTAGAATGCCGCAATAATAGTTTTAACGACTGCATGTTATCAATCTGTGTGAACTGTTAACTTAACTGTACAATATACATCTAACGCTCACGCGAGAAAACCATTTCTTTTAAACGTTACAGGCTTATTATAATTTATATGTAGGTAACCTGGACAGGAATGACAATTCGTAATACATATTTAAGTATTATACATTATTTGTTTACTTGTTCTATACAATATAAGAATTCAGGCCATCGTTGCGCAGTGACAGTAAAAACGATTGGTTGCGGGTTCAATCCCAAGGTCTCAACACGCAATGTCTCGACGTCAGACGGAAAGTGGAGAATGAAGTGTTTTGACAATAAGTTCTCTCTGACTAGAGTATGATGCAAGAAACATATAAGAAAGATATTTGATTATGAAGCACCTCTTAGATAAGAACCAAATGTCAACTCACTCCACTTTTCGTCTATGTTTAAATTATTTCGCGTTGAGTCCTGCCGTAACCAGAGGCTGCATTTATTCTAAAAATATAATCATGAAAGACTATGACGCTAAAAAGTTATATAGTAAATACATTTTGCATGTGCACCTAAATAGTATGATTGCATTAAATTGATAATTCTACGACCCAATATGCATATAAGTAATATGGGTCATGTCCCCCTTTAGTATAACGCAGGGGCAAATAAATTAGAACACTCGTATACGTTCAGTACAAAAAATTCAGGTCCAGTTCACCAAGTCGAGAACGATTTATATTAATCAGCTAGTTGAGACACTCAGCACTGTTAAATATATAGGACAATGCGTCAATAATTTAAGCTACGAAGACGACATGTCGCTGTTGATCTTTCAATCGGGGGGTGAAGAAAACTAATAAATATTGGCAGTTGCATGTAGAATCCTACGGCTTTGTGTATAATACTAAGAAAACTTAAATTCTTGTGTCTAAGACTGGAAAGCGTATACCAAGTGTGTGTTATCAATTAGTCTATATAGGGCTATAATTTTAGGCAGATGTAGAAAATGTAGATATTTGAATCACATTATTACTGTTGATTTATGAAGATATGGAGAGAGAGCGTAAGCCACTGGCGGTGAAAAACAAAATGCTCGTGGTACTGCGGATGTCTAGATTACCCTATTTCGGGTTTTTGTCCGACATTTAACTCGGGTGGCCTGTGGCCACTACAGTACAGTACAGTACACAACACAAGAGTGCGTGTGCAGTACAATAACCCAAGAGTTAAAGGCTTCCATGCAATCATGCGTAAGGGAGCATCGTCCATGCACCGGGTTGCATGAGGGGCAGGAGTAACAGTACTCTGAAGATAAGCACAGCTCCCCTTGATTGTTATATTCAACAACACTGGACAGAACAATAACAATCCCAATAAAGTAAATGTGAAATGTAATTCATGAAATGTAATTTATCAGAAATTATATATCCTATGGATGTAAATCTAAAATAATATTTAATATTCTCTTATGTGCGGGAGAAGCGTGAGGCCAAAAAAGGCACTCCGTCCCTTCTGTACTTTGTTAAATAAATAAAAAAGACATTTAAATTTAATAAACACGTAAAAGGGGCATAAAAACTCATCTCATATATCTACTATTTATTACATTATAACCATTTACAAAACGCGATTACACATAAATCGCAGTTCTCAAATGGTTTGAATCGCGTGTAGTTGTATAGAATAGTTGTACGCGAGGAATGATCTAATAACACTGGCTCGTCATTCCCTCACGCTATTGTGCGAAATTTGGAATCCAGTAAATTTAGCAATTTCTTGTACCATTATTGTGGTGTAGTATGGAAGAGAAATGTATGATTATTGACACCACGGTATTGGATTTGATCCCCACTCGAAGATTTATATTTAATACTTTGTTTTCGTTAATAGTCCTTTCGTAAATATATATATATATACTTGAATATGTATTTTATATTACAATATAGTAATATATTTAAAAAAATGTACTAACACAATAATGTCTATTAAAATTGTAGTAGTAAAATCAAAATATAAAACTATAGCTCTTATAATTCAATAATTATATTATGTTACAGTTCAATTAAATGACATCCACACAAAATTAGTACAAAAACATTCAAGAAATATGTAGTCAAATTCACCCGAAACAGCGAACAGAATTACTTTTAAGAAATTCACAAGTAGGTATTCTCTATATATTCTAGGAAGCAACAAAAATTGAAATATAATTACAAAATAAGCTTTATTTAACAAAAAGAAACAGTAATAGATAAAAAAATATAATATTTCAAGTTTGTATTATTTATACAAAGGCGATGGAGCGTGTCACGGGCATCAGACAGGAAAGGCAATCCGATCATTCCGCACCACGCCGCTTGGCTCCGTGATATTTCGCATATTGAATTTCACACATATATATACCATATCCGCGTTTTATAAGGAAATGTTAGAGTTTCTTGCATAAACAGACTGTATAATATTCATAAGTCAAATATAAATTCAAATTAATTTTAACTGAATTAAATGTTTGCAAACACTTTTGCGCAATGCCTCTAAAAAAAGGCAAAAAGTGGGTTTTCTCCAATTTTTCTGTCAATTCGACGTGTCATTCGATGTAGCTAGGAACAGATTTGAGAGAAACTTTATTTCTAATCTTCGTAACTTTACTACGTCGGTCTAGAGAAAAAATTTATACTAATTCGAAAAATACATCAATTAAAACCTTATGAATTTATAATTTATACTTACATAGTTCTGACGTGAAATTTCATGTAATTAAGTGGCACTTTAACTAGTGTTTGGTACCCAAAGTATTCCGTGGGTTAGTTATGGATAGAGAACCAGAGAAGTCCTGATTGACGACAGGGCATGCAACTTCCAATATTATAGACATAAATACTTCACCGTGTGCGATTTGCACCGGTCCCGACCATCGTGTTAAAACAAACCACGACCCGACTTTCCCAACTTTATTTCATATACAGATTATAAGAATCATGGCATGGAATGTTTTAACTCTGTCGTCAACACCATATCAAGGGACATTACATCGCTCTACTCACCCGTCCAGCAGCTTGACTAGATTTCTCCTGCCTTTATGCCTACATATATCGATATTTTTATAATTCATATGAACATATGCAAATAACATTTGAAAACTTTGATTCACATGCGTATGCGAATGTTTAAATGTAACTGCAAAGGGAATAATAATCTATTTACTATTAGTTTCAAACCTTTCTGGTTCATGCTATGAAAATACTGTATTACTATTGGATTTTGACAGCGTCAAGGTTTTCCCGCATAAGAGGGTTGGCAGAGAGAACGTAGTGTCAAGACATTCCGCTCGTCACTTTCTGTTTGAACGTCGGATCTGGGCGAGTTTATAAATGTGTATAAGAGCAATGCAAGGCAATTACTTAAATACATAAATTGACAGACAGATAACAAGAAAAACTAAAAAAATTTAAAGCAATTAATTATTACAGATTTTTTGTGGTTTCGATATTCCCATTCGGTGAAATCGGAGTTTGTCTGGTAAAACTAAGCGCGGCGTTGAGTTCTGCCAGTTAACACTCAATATCACGGATTCGGGCGGAAAGTGGAGAACGGAGTGCCTTGATACCAGGTCCTCTCTGACTACCATATTATGCGGGAAAAAGCGTGGACATTCAAACTTTTTTAAAGAAATATACCAACTACTTTGTTTAATACTTACAAATATCTGATACACAAATAACACAAGCCGAGAATTTAATGTGACCGAAAGTGGATTTGTAAACTATTGGACGCGGATAGAACTTTGTTTATTTGATTCAGAGTATTTTTACCAGAAGTCCATATATTAAAGAAAACATTTGTGAAAGAAACATCCGTAAAGAGTGTTTAAAAACATAAACAAGAAGTTTAGCTTAGCTTTGACGAAACAAGGAAGTGCGATAAATTCACATTAAAGTATAATATAAACTAGTATAAAGCTAAATCCAGAATAGAGTATAAAGAGGTCATCGTGGCGTAATGGGACAGCGTGTGACTGAAAACGCGATTGGTGGAACCCAATGGTTCGATTGCCACTGGGAATAGGAATGATTGAATGGAAAATATTTTCAAATTTAGAGATATTGGGATCATTGCAGCATGTTGCGCTGTTAAGACGAAGCCCAGTGTTGGGTTCCACCATTCAACAGGATGTCTCGAATGCGGGCAGAAACGGAGAATGGAGTATCCTGACACTAAGCTCTCTCTGCCTGGTCTTTTCTAGGGGAAAAATCGAAAGCGGCTTTGCTTTTGCGTTTAACAAGGTTGCTTTTTGAATTGCATTCTTAACTAAATTGTAGTTTAGTAAACATTTCCTAACAAAGTATTTTAATTACAAGCTGCAGAAGCTACGCTACTAGCAAGTTTACGTAACTTGGCACACATTGCATGTTGCTTGGCATTTCGGTGATGAAAAGTGAGGAAGAAATTAAGATAATCTGTAAATAAACACCAGGGCTAAAGTGCATAATGGATGAGTGACTGCATGGATACCAATCTAATTGTCGTGGAATTGTTTATATATATAAAAAAAAAATGTATTTTTCGAGTTACACTACTCTTTAAAGCTTGTGTTTCTTTATAAGCAAAGCTTCTATGAGTGGAGAAAGTATAAAAAAATATTTTTGTAATATTGCGAATTTGAAGTAAAGCGATTTTTCTTGTCTACTGAGTTTCATTGTAATGGCCATTATTCAGTGTTCCGATTATTTTATAGCTTAAAACATTTAAAGCATGGGGATTACGTCACTTTAGCTGTAGATGATACTGACATGATACTCCGTTCTCCACTTTCTGCCTGAATCTAAAACCTTCCGAGAGGCGGAACTTCCGCGCAACGCCGCGGTTTGTCTCCGCATTACGACGGAGAAATTTAAATAATTTAAATAAGTACAATCATTCCTCGAGTGATTTTCGAACCCCCAACCATCGTGTATACAGCCAGACGCTATCACACTGCGTCACTACAACCTCGAAATATTTTGTAACCCCAAGTAGTTTTATATAGTTAGCAAAAAACTTAGACTGATAACCCTAAAATTAACCCTTCTATACTTAATATTTCTTACAAAAGTGCAATAAAACATACATTAAATTAATGAAACTAGTGTGCCCTTTTACGCATACAATACGCGCTACCTTAGCAACGTGCATGTCACTTTATACAAAAGTGTATATGAAAAATTATAGTGCGTATATATATATATATATAAGTATAAAATGTATTTCTAATAGATTATAATGTTAGTTATTAGTTTTCTGCACTTCTTCTGCATGTAAACTTGAACTATGACAAATTTCATATTCCTCCGTCCGTATAATTTTCGTCCGAAAAAAAGAAGTCCAAACTTCACTTATTAAAATGAATGAGAAATATTACACTGGCATACACAATGTGTATGATGTAAATTAGGCTATTGTAAAAATCGCGAAAACTAAACATCTTATTATGTAAAAAAAAATCCAAAGAAAATATGAAAAACGCTTAGTGTTTATATGAAAATGTGGTATCTATAAAAGTCTCATAATAATAAGCATTTGCATACATAAATGCAGAAATAAACTTATTCAATAAAAACACACATAAAACAAAAATGCATATAAATTAATGTATGCATACATAATTACATGTAAAAGATAATTAAAATAAAAACGGCATACTTACAGCTATAAAATACCCTGGAGACTTTGAGATAACTGTCTTTCAAACGGAACGTCGTCGTCGTCGGAATGTCACACGTTATTAGACTAAATAAAATAAAGCAGCTTCCTGAGTGATTTGAGTTCGATTCAACTTGCTAAGTAATGAACAATTGTCGCAAGTAAGAGAAAAAAAATAAGTAATGTGCAAACGGGGCAGAACTAATAATGTTGCTTACCCTCCTAAATTCCATACAGTGTATGTTTAGTGGCGGAACTTTGTTTGTTTTTGTCTGGAGTGGCAAAATGAGAATAACTTATATATATTCCCCCGAATGAGGGTCAAACCCACGACCGTTACGTTTACACGGGCCCGTCATTAGGCCGTCGTGACGCAGTGAGACAGCTCATTTTTCTTCTCTTAGAACAAAGTATTATGTTGTTGGCTATCGCTTAAAATGCAGGAAATAAATACATAAATGATAATAAATAATGTACGTATTTTCTAATTTCACTTTTCATTAATCGCCCAACTCATACATTGTTACTGACTTAATCTGACTGACTGATCCCAAGCTACTGTGCAACGTTAATGTAAAATTTACAAATCGTTACTCACTAAAGGTAATGCTTAGTCGTATTTTGGAATTATTAGAGCATTATCATATTCGACATTGTTATAGAATTTCTTAACACAATGTATTCAGGGAAAATCTAGTGTCAAGACTCTCCGTCTTCAATTTCCGCCCGAAATCAAGACATTGCATGTTGAGTCGCGGAACTTCCTTCCTTCCTTATTACTAGTGCAAGCAAAACAAAATAAATTGGAGTTCCACATCCAACCGCATGTATAATCAGACGCTGCGTTACTGAGTTAAGTCAGATGAAGGCAAGTCTGCATTTAAATTGGTTAAGCCGTTTCTGACATTAGGTTCTGCCTTCTTAAACTGCTGGAAAAGGCGTGAAGCTGCATATTTAATGAATAAAAAATATGTCTTTATCGAATATTTTTTTACTGTCAAAGAAATATATGTACATAATTAACATAACAATATCTTTGTAACAAAAACACTTCTCAAGGTTTTTTTAATATGATTTTATGGGTATTGCGATTTTTTACACTAACTGTATACTTTTCGCTTTAGTAAAAATAGGCAAAAATCTATATAGGTACTTCTTAACATTTGAAGAGAATTATTTTATACATAAATATATACAAGCCAGAAAGCCAGTACTAACGATCTTGAAAATGTATGTAATACCCCATAACATTTTCACTAGCGTTTCTAATCGAATGTTGTCGCACTGTGTCACAATTTTAGTTAGTACCGTTTCATGATCAGCATAGTCTGAAAAATTCCAGTGTCAAGTGTTAGGCAGTCTTAGTCCAGTCCGTTCTCAACTTTCAGCTTAAATTTGAGATATTGCGTGCTGAGTCGCATAACTCAACGCCTCGAAAGCGAAAAAAATTCAAATAACCATTCAATTAACTTGTAAATTATTGATGTATCTAATAGATATGTTTATGGTTTATTAAAGAAAAAAAAATATTTTGTAATTAGTATTGCATTTGACTTTTCCAATGAAAGAATTCCCTCCCACCAGCTTCTATGTATTCTTTTTGTATTATATTTATTACGATAAACAGTCCCATTAGTCTTTCTTTTCGGTGAAATATATTAGATTAATAGTATTAAACTTAACGGTCGTTATATTTTAGGCGTAGGCGTCTCTCAGGGTGCGTCGTAGGTCCCGGTCCTGAGCTTTGCGCATCCAGCCAAACCTGGCAACCTTGGTAGTAGTAAAGTAACGTATAAGTATGTAAACTTATACACGGCTGCATTTACATATATATTCGTATGTATAAACTGAGTTAAAACAAATAACCTTGTATTTGATCTTTCTATGAGTTGCAACAGTTAAAAAGTGAAATTTACTAATTCAATTACAAGAAACATATCTTGTTTTTTATTATTATTACCTACTAATGTATATATAAATAAATTAATATATACGTTCTGAATGCTACCGAAAAAAAGGACTTCTTTAAAGAAACGCATATCTAAAATGTAATACGAATGTATGTATATTTACAAGTTCCCAGTATTAGTGAATACATGCTATCGTGACGAGCTGTGGTTTACGGACAGGGAAAAGTATGGCTTTTTCTTTAAGTAATCGAATAGAATAAGCAGTGTTTAACATGCGATTGTGGTAAAACACTTTATAGTTATCCTTTGTTTTCATTTATTACACATAAAGAGTAGACGTAAAAAGATAACACAAAAATTACACACTACCATGTGTTTGACATAGATTTTACTATAAAATAACAAACACGTTGCTAAGGCAAGGTATATTACGAGTAAGTACAGCATATTTAACGAGTCAACGACTCCACCAAAAGTATTTAAGCTTACATTTTTCTTCTACAAGTGTAGTAGTATGGTTATAAAATAGCAATATTTAAATTACAGTATAAAGAGATGTCGGTAGCGATTGGTAGCGGTCACTATGTCGGAGATAGCGGATTAAATTTTAGTAAGAGGTTATGGGATAAAAAAATTATAAGTAGTACAAAAACAGCTTGTGATGAAGAAGAAAGACGAAAAGGAGAATAAAAAGTTATCCGCTAAAAACAAAATACTGTTTTATTCAACTTACACTTAAATTATATTACGACCAGGTTAATCCATATTTAGCCGAAATGTTTAATTCGAAGGCATTCATGGTTGACGCTAATGAATGTTCCTGTACATTTCACGTTATTTCCTATGGCAACGTCATAGAATATGAGTATATATATATGAGATTAGTTGCATATTAAAAAGAGATCTGGTTAAAAATATAAAATATACTATATATATATATATATATATATATATTTTATAGACACACAATTTTCTTTTGTGTGTTTTCAATTGAGGCATTGGCGAAGTGATCGGTATACAACTGGCACTGAAATTCAAACAAATAATACTATACAAATAATGTATATAATTTGCATCTTAACTGATATCTATACCATCCTCCTCTGTAAAACTATTCGTAAACATAAACACACAGTGATTTACCTAAATATTGCCTTAGTAAACTTCCAATAACCGCGACATCTTCCCCGTTCCGCTATATTATTATGGACCCACCATCGCACCACATGGAGCGTTGACTTTCACTCACGTGCGAAAACGTATGTATACAAACAGTGTGGAAATTTGAAGTGACTACTTAAAGTAACTAATGTCGTAACATAAAGGCTTTTCGTCAAAAATAAAAAAAAAAACAAAATTAAAGACTCAGTGTATACTGGTAATTTTTTTTAAAGTAAGTTTAAATCTATCGCTTTTCACTTCCTGCTGAATTTTAAAGTTGTTGCCAAATCCGTCCTTTTTCTAATCAGATCGGGGAAACGAATATAATTAAATATAACTATTTCCCCAAGTGAAGATTGAACCCACAACTACAGCGTGTACAGTCACAAACTGTACAACTGGGCTCAGATGGCGTCATGGTGACCAAACTACATACATGGATGTTACGGAGCTCCATACCCAAATACATAAATTAGTGGCCGAAATTTACACAATTATATTCCAAAAATACAATATCCATAACCGAAATTATCCGAAACCAACGGATAATTTGAAATAATTTTATATCCGTAACCGAAACTGATGTGGTATCCATATCGAGATCCGAAACGTTTCACTCACACTCGTAAAGTTCCTACTATTTATTTTTACTAATACAAATTGAATGAAAACTAATCAAGGGAGTGTCTTAACACTCTTCTCTATACCAACATTGTATGACATCAAAATTGCCATTTTCCATTTAATTTTGTACGTATATTCTCAAACAAATTTTAAAGTACCTAACAAGTACTTTTGTAACATATATAGGTACCTACTAACTGGTAAAAGTGTACACCACTCCAAATAAGTAATCCATCAAGGACGTCTACACTAAACATTTGAAAGGACTAGGAATTGCAAAAACTTGCTTTAATTTTGAATTTAATTAAGTATGATTATTATTAAAACAAATATTGTTATATACAATATTATAGATTTGTTTTTTAGCTTCACGGTTTTTACCAAGCTTATATATATATATAGCTTGACCTGTATATATTTATGTATGTATCGATCTATACAACAGAATTTTTAAGCTCAGTTTTATCCACTTTGAACGGTCAGATTAATTCAAAACTAAGAACTTTTATCAAGGACCTATGACAAAATACGATTTAATTTTTTTTTTACATAACTAATAACCACTGTTTTAAAGCTTATTAAACAAAAAAGTAGAAAATAATTCTTAGTACAAGTATTAAAAATATTGACGAAAATTTTAAAAGAACTCAACTCTGCATTAGCCGACAAAATTTGTAAAAAATCATATCAATCAATTGATATCAAAACGCCTTTTAGGCGTGGAGTATTTGATAAGAAAATTAATTTTCGTCAATATTTTTAGCTGAATCCCGGGTAATTAGAGAGATCTGAGTGTCAAGACATGTTTTGTACTATTTTACACTTTTTGCCCGAAATCGACACATTGCGTGTTAAATCAGTCACAATCACTTGTGCCGCTGCGCCGTTGTGAGTTTGATTTATTCAACCAATTGAAGCTTAAATCTGTTGAAATGTCCCATACTAAGTTTGTACCTTAGCCGCCTTAGACGCATTTTTTAAATAAAAATGAATAACTACTTATACAGAAGTATGAGAATGACTGACAATGAATTTTGCCTAATTAAAAAAAAGTCGTATTATAAATATATTATTAATACACTAGGACTTAGGTTCTCTTTGCTTACACCCCACTGCATACTAACCGAAGCTAATAGAAAAGTGTTAAATTTTAATGGTTCCATTTTCCCGCTTTGGTACCTAAAACAAAGCACGGGGTTGAGTTCCGCCGTGTACGCAATGTCTTAAATTTCGAACGTGGAAAGTGGAGTCTTGACAGTAGGTTCTAACTACCACCCTGCTATGCGGGAGAAGCCGTGCTGGTTTTTCAAATATTCTATGCAGCTTAGATACACATACACCATTACACCCACACCCATAAAAATATTTATTTTTTCGTAAATGGAAGACTTAAATGACAGACTGGCCCATCGCATTTCTATTTTCTTTTTTACTTGCTGAATTCAGCAAACAATAAGTTGAGTTATCTAATAACGATCAGCATAGAAACATGGCATATCTATAATTAATCGGCATTGCATAACCTGACCTCTCCTAACCGCGGTTACCTAAATCGCCATTACGTGATACCGTATTCAGGAACTAAACTATTGTTTTAATAAAACGCTCTGTGAAAGTGAGGTGACTCATTTTCTTATATATTTAAGTCTTATAATAAGACAAGTTTTAAACGACGTATAGTTAAAGCGTATGGTTGTACCAACAGTGGTTGAAGGTTCGATTTTTAACACTTCAGTGGGTAAACGATCGGAATCATTTGTCACTGTACACTGTACGGACAATGTACGTTATTAAACATTTTTAAAATCATATTTCTATAGGTTTATAATTGTGGCGACAACAAAAATGAATATTCAAAACGTACTGTATGATTCAATCAAATGTCTCAGAGGTCAAATGATTCAATGGAAAGTTGCTATTTCATTTATAGCCCACCTATTATTATTAGTACCTAAGTCTTGACATAAATTGCTTCCTAGATGACTGTCAATTGATAAATATATACCAATATTCATAATCCGGCATTCACAATAATGTACGTAATTTGTGATTTCTTAATCTTTGTAATTTGCATTTATAATATTGTTTTATATTTTCAATATTTTTACAAATTTCTGAATGCTATTTATTAACTATATATTTTTTTTAACATTTGTTTAAAGTGTTATTCGCACACTAAGGAAATTGAAAAATACATATTTAGAAAACGTATAAAAATTTGAACGCAGCGAGATTTGAACCCGCGCCAATATTTTGACCTGGAAACACTGCCGCTGGTAGGCCAGTAACAGTTGAGTGGCACGTGGCAGGAAGTTCCTACAAAATACAAAATCTAATTATCTAATCTCATTGTAAAATCTAATTGTAAAGTCACTCCATGATCGGCTTTCTGCCAGAATTCAAGACGGCAGAACCCAACGTCGCACTTAATCGTACAAGAGTGGAGAAATGAGAATAATTTAAATATAGTAATTCCCCTGAGTGAAATCTTACCTCATCTGCTTATTACTTTATTTAAAAGTAAAAATGTAAGAACAATTCAAACTTATTTTCACACCAAAATAACTTTACCGAATTCGATTCACTTACTATTATCAAAGAAGATATTTCGTAACGGTTACCAGGTCACTGGTAGTAACAAAGGCAGGGTTCAATGTCCCAAAGGCCCTTGGTTTTTCATCTGCGCTGTTGCATAATGCACTATTGGAGCAGTCGAGTATAATTACTGACTGAGATTATGGAGAAGTTTGAATTTGTGCAATACAATGCTCCATGACAGGGTTTAATGTTGCTATGAGATTAATCTTTTGATTGTATAAAGATTTAGACCAAGTTATATGAACTGTGTGTAGTTGTAAAATTCGATAGTTTTATGGAAATTATGACTGTTCAGGCGAATATACACTGACATAAAATTGGAGGTCTTCTCTCGTATTTTGGTCGAAGATTTTCGTAGTATTCATTGAGTATTAGTTTAATATCGCTCGTTGGTTTGGTCTTCACTCATTCACCCAATGGGTTCTACCCCTCAACGAAAAAAAGGAATGCTTTAATAAATATTAATATTCTCACTGATTTCTTACTTCGTGGTATTTTATTTCTAAAATATTGCGTTCATTTAGATTATTTCGTTCAAAAAACCAAAAGCAGAAATAAATTCACTCAAATGCAATAAAAGACGAGAGAATGTACACATTTAAAGAATTTTTAAATACTAAGGATCATGTGAAAACTTCTACATAGATCATGTGCGTCATTTATATACATAATAATAATAATATTAATTATTATATAGTAATATGGTTTTATAAGTAAATTTGACTATAGGATGAAGCACAACGCGGTCGCAGCTTTGAACTATATACAACTTCCGACTATATAGTTACTTTTATTTGCCTCTTTGTCGTGATATAGAGCTTAAGCCACTAGGCCTTCTCCGCCTGATATATACACATATATAAAACTCTTGCGTTAGTGAGTGACGGACTGACACAAAACGGAATCTACTGAGCAAAAAAAGCTAAAACTTGACATTAAGTTCCTTCAGAAGTGTAGGATTCCTTCGACATTCTTGCAAAAACGAGAAAAAGCGCCACTTAGCAGGTCTGTCAGAAAGAATCTAGTGCCAAGACACTCTGTTCTTCGAAATCGAGACATTATGTACTAAGTGGCGGGCCACAATGCTGCGCTATGTCTTATTTTACTAAAAGTGGAGAAATAAAAAACGAATTATGATAGTGCCTCTGAGTGGGAATCGAACCCACAACCAATAACGATTACCATCACACGCTGTCCCACTGCGCCACGATGGCCTCTAGAAATGTACTTTGTTAATTGTATATATCTGTATGAAAATACGTTTATAATATATGGAATTCTAGCGTAGTACAGCAACTTAATAAGAAAAACCTAATAAACATGCAAGTTAAAATATCCGCATAGTATAAAAAGCGTAAGTCATTTTGCAATACCGAAAACAAAAACTATGCATAAAAAGGTGGCCTTGACTCGAATACAATTTAGACATTCATCCGATAAGCTTATTTATTTGTTTAGGAAGTCGGTTACAGCGCGGCGCGGCGTTCACCTCGGTTTTTGTACACTTTTACTTAAACTAGCATTGTGTCTTCATTTTTTATCTATTTTTGATGAATATGCTTTAAATAAAACCTTTTTTTACTTTTGTCTGATTAGTACGGCAGAGAGGCAGAGCGAGACATCGGTTGCCCTTCTAGAACACAGTATCCTACATGCTGGAGGAACATCACGTAAAAAACAAGAGTACCCTCCGGAGGGCGTGTATTATGAGGTTGATGAATGTGGATGAGGCGAAAGTATGGCGGGACCGGAGCGAAGCTAAAACAAATAAAAACCACGGAATTGTTGTCTGTACTTTTTAACACGCTTAGCTCTCCTCACCGTCCGCTTTGCTTAACAATTCGCACACGGTTTTGAACATAATAATAAATTTTAATAGCATGAGCCTGATGTAAAACAAATAAGTTTATTAAACATTTTATTTTTAGTTTCTTTTCAACTAATCAGTTCAACTAATATGGCAACTTGTACGTTATTGTTCTGAATATAATTGTATTTTGTTTATTTTTTTTGACACTAAGTAGAGAAAATAAAAATTAAAACCCGTCTAGTCTACCCTCTATGCGGGAAAAAGCGTGAAGCAGCTATTTGTTTGTTTTGAGAGAATCATGGACTATCCGTTTTATATTTTTATATAAAAAAAAAAATTGTTACAAAAGTTTTTGTAACAGAAGTTAAAATGTTTTATAAAATCTATTACTGAAATGCAACTGATAAAGAAATACAACGTTCTTATCGTATTGGCTGAGCACAATTGATTAGATGCATGAGAGTACTGTACCTAAATGTGGGTATACAAGGTGCGTTAAAAACTAAAATGACTTAAACTCGTTTATATATTTCATACATTCATACATTCAGCTGTATACGCGATGGTTGCGGAATCGATGCCCACTCAGGGGAACTGTATATAAATTATTTTGATTTTCCAACTCTGGTAACAGAAAGCAGCGTTGAGTTTCGCCACTTATTATTTAACGTCTTGAATTCGGGAAAAGAGGTCCCTGTGGCTACCCTGCTATGCGCATATATATAAATGGCGAATTAGCTGTTAAATATGAAAACTCAACTTGGCTTTACATTATTTAAATGGTGCAATATTTTGTATTTCAAATGTCCTACTAAACCACAACTGCTAGTTATATTAGCATATTATCGTGACAGTAACGTTTTGTATTTATTTAAATGCGTATGATATTTTGCTTTATTTATATATATTGCATCTTAATGGTGTAATATTTCATAGATTACTACAATACTAGAAAGTGGTCGTAGGTTCATATTAAATATGAAGTACTTATTACTGAACAATTGTGGTGACGAATAGGACAGTACTTGACTGTAAAAGACTATGCTCTCTGCCTCATCTGATATGCGGAAAAAAGGAAGAAGCTTTTTTTTAAGTATATGTATGTATTATGAAGCACAGGAAAATATGAAGATACCAAAAATGTTAATACGAGAGAAACCTTGACCTCAATACCTACTGTATAATAAATGACCAAGTTTGTTGGCAAAGAGCGTTGTTTCCTTAGCTCATATTATAATTATTAAGAATTATTTATGTGAGGTAATAATAAACTATATAGCTATACTACATACATTACATATATTTCTCAAAACAACGAAATGAATCTCAACTCAAGGCTAATCTGATCTAATATCTAATATTTTCAAAAATACAATATATGCTACATATTCTAATAAAATTCTTACTCGTCGTGGCAGTTTTGACTTACCGCACTGAGCGCCGTAGTAGTAGATTTGAATCACATTCTGAGGAACATTTTATATATATTCCCAACTAGATCACTTTACTTTACAAACAATTTTAAATGTGTGGAAAATAAAACTAAATGTGAACTGTCGCCATCGAAGAACATTGGAACTGCGTCTGCCTGTATACGCAATGTTTGTGGGTTCGATTCCCACATGAAAGAATGATTACTATTTTCACTTCTCCGCTCTGGTGACAAGACAAAGCGCGGCATTTCGTTCACCCACTCAACACGCAATGTCTCGAATTCGGGCAGAAAGTGGAAAACGGAGTGTCTTGACAATAGGTTCTATCTGCCTAGGACAATGCGGGAAAAAGCTAAGGTTGAAAAAAATGTGACAGGTATTAAAAAAAACTATTATATCAAAACTCTTTTCTAATTATTTATTCGATGACGCATATTTAAGAGGAAATATAGATGTCAAACACGTACTTTAATAAAACTTATGTGACGGGAGGCAATGGGCGGATTATTTGAGTTAACGAGCGTTTGTCGGTTTCAAAATCAAAAGTGACTCGTCAAGCAACATGTAAAAACTAAAAAAAAACATTTTTTTCTGTATTTCTAAATTTTACATACACTTTTAACATTTTAATACGACAGGACGTTTCACGGTTATCATATAAATTTAAATATTCACGCACATTTTGAAAGACCGTAGGCAAAGAGATCTTATGTCTTTCGTAGAATAATGTTGTTCAGAGATAAAACTGTTGGTTCTTTTTATATATACCTGCAATAATGTAGAAACATTAAATAAATAATATATTATTAGTTAAGTTTTAGCGTTAGTAACTTAGTCAGTAGTAGCGTTCGATTACCATTTTTGTATTTTATGTTTTTACCTTTCTCCTACCTAGTCTCCCAAAACAAAGCAACACTACGAAGCTAAGCTACAAATACCTCTTTTTTTTACATTTTTTAAAGTGTTATTCCCACAAGGAAATTGATAAAGACATCTCTCTTGAAAACCGGTTGCATAAAAATGCTTGAACGGTTTTCAAGAGGTGTGGGTTCAAATCCCGCTGCGTTCAAATTTTTACATGTTTTATAAATATGTCTTTGTTAAATATACCTATTTTTAAACAATTATCGTATGAAAAGCCTAAATTTTCTATTATTAAGTGGTAATAACACAGATCCAAACTTGGTATACAGTACCCACTTACACTCACTCACCTCATAGACTTCCAAGTATCAAAGAGAAATTACAAAACCATCATCCCACCATATAAGCGTCAAGAATTAGAAAATGGTGTCGCGATGGCATATGTGTCAAATTCATTAACCATAAGTATAATTGTTTCCACTCTTTAAAAGGACAAGTGCTAGGTTATTCACTAACATACTGTTCTAGTTTTTAAATCGCAAGAAGTAAGACGGCATTACGACCGATTTTGAGACGTGAGTTCAAATCTTAGTTAGGGGTTTATTTATATGTAGGTATTTATTAGCAGGTCCTTTGACGGATAAACTACACCCCGCCTTAGCAACATATATGCCATTTCATATAAAAGTGTGCGTGAAGAAAATGGTAGAATGATTATTCTATTAATTTAATGTATTCCTATAGCATTGCTATTATCGTAAAAGTAGGCCGAAATTTTTTTTTCTCGCATATTACATACTTAGGTTTCTTAGATCTGGTTAAACAAAGCGCGCCGCTAAGTTCAGCCAATAATGTTTATAAGCGAGCGTAAAATGGAAAACGGACTACGGATACAGTTGTATCCGCTTGACCTTTTGTTTGTTTATTTCAAAATGTTATATTTAAATTTTTAAGCAAACTACTGTAACAAAAAATTACGCTTATTGTATAAACAAATTCAAACTTTAACTAACTAGAATTACTTTAACATACTTTTAGAGCAGGGTTGCACAGACTTATTAAGACTAGGGGCCACCAGAAGTATAGTTAATTAAAGACAATAAAGAATTGATAATAATTTATAAAAAAATTTTGGTTTTATTCTGGAATGAATGTACGAGAGTATTATTTTTGCTGTCGGCGGGCCACCAGTATTCGACCGGCGGGCCACGGTCTGTGCATCCATGTTTTAGTGTTATTCACACAGTTCAAAAATTCAAAAACATATATTTAGAAAACGTATATAAAATCCTGCTGCGTTCAAATATTTTATACTATTTCTAAATATATGTTTTTAAAGCTATACGTTCAAATACTGTCACTGCACACAATTAGCCTAACCTAGATAGTTCTTCAACAAAATATATATTATACAAACAAAATATAAATATATATATATATATATATATATATATATTTACATAGGTAATTAAATTACCTTAGTGATAAGTTATAAACAATGGATATCATAACAATACTTAACGAACGTGAGTTGCCAATTCATGGGAATGCATCGTTATCGTAATAAATACAATTCAAGGCGGACAAGGTTGAACCGTTTCCTTCATACTTACTTACTTACTCAATAATATGACGAGAACATTCCATGACGTGACGGGATAAGGTCCCGTATGTAATGTTTTGATGGTCAACAAGGTGCAGTGGTACAGCGTTTAGTGCAGCTTCACCTGTATCTATTAATCAATCAATGAAAGAAAAATTTGCGTCGCTATTTTGATCTACTTCCTGCCTTTAGTTGCTTGGAAATTTGTACGCGTCCCCGGATCCGGCGACAGTACAATATTTTCATACCGTAATGTCCTTGTCAGTCGAATGGCAGATAAACAAAACATATTTTGAACCGTATTTTTATTTTGTTTAAAAGAATAATTTTTTTTATTTCTTTATTCATTTAATACGCTATTAAGACCATTTTTCTATTTACTTAGGTCATTGAGCATAAGCAATAGCGGCTTCCTTACAGCTAAGGTTTTACGACAAGATAGCAATCACTCGTAAATTACATTGCTTCACGCTTTAACCCGCATAGCAGGGTCGGCAGAAAGGACCTATACATACAGTGTTAGGACTGTCCGCTCTTCAATTTCTGTACGAATCCGAGACGTTGGCTGTTGAGCGATGGAACTTAACTCCGCGCTTTGCCTTACCAGGGCGGAGAAAGGGAAATAATTTAAACACAAATATTCCTTCAAGTAGGGATTAATCCCACAACCAATTGCGGTTACATTTAGACGGCCCCTTCCCACTGAGCCACGATGGCCTATACAAATTATAATTAACTCGTTAAATTATTTATCAAGGGCCCGAGTTTCTTTTCGTCACCTACTCTTGCACCTACTGTTTTCACTTGCGGTTGTTATACTGTAATTATTTTATTTCATGGGTTGTAAGTACTTGGTCAATCAATTCTAATATAGTATATTTTTCTCTGTCTGTCAGTTTACAATAAAGCGTATATGTAACATTCTTAGAAAACGTCTAAAAAAAAACTGAACGCAGCGTGATTCGAAACCGCGCCTCTTGGAAACCGTCCGAGCGCCCTGACCACTAAGCCATGCGTTCTACATCCGGCTGCATCGAAATTCTTATACGCCTATTACAACTTATTTTTGTTATTAGCATCTCTCGTCAACAGTGTCTGTCAAACACTTTTTAGCGTTTGTGATAATATTCGCCAATTGTACCTAATATCATACTCCGTATGCTCAATTTTTTTAAAAAAGGATACAAAATATTTCGTTCGCGTATTTATATAATCACTTCACAGAATACATCTAGTACTACACTAATTCTAAATCTAATTAATGATTTCATATGAATAGATTTCACAATATTGTGTAAATTTTTAAAATTTAAACACTCTATTTAGGACTACGTTACGAAAATACTCTGGTTTTATAGTTTTTTTTTTTTTACTAAGACCAAGCCTATATGAATCGCTAATAAATTAATCAAGCCATATTAGTTTACAAGAACTTATATACATACACACATACGTATACAAAAACGGATATTACAATTGTAGACGAGATAATCACTTGACTGTGTCTCATTTGCGATAATAAACTTCTGACGCTCCGTTGCGCAAGAACCGGTTGCTTTACTTACTTACTGCTGGGTATGTTTTTACTATATGCAGTAAAGTAAAAAGCATGTACCACGTACGATACGTATAGGCGTAGAATAGTCGCATTTCAGTAGCCATTGTACATTAAATGTCTAAATAAGCGGAAAGCGCAGAGCGGAGTGTCTTGACACTAGCTTCTCCTGTCTCTGGTATCCGTAATGGATTTTCATCCCGCTATGAGAGATAAAACGTGAAACTGTCTTTTTGTTTCAAATTGTTTGCATTGGTTGTTTGACGTTGACAGCGTAGGTTCAATTCTTGCCGTAGGTAAAATGGCGGCTTTCTATCCTCAAACACTTACACTATTAAGTTACTTCCAACCATTATGACCTATCTCTTGGCAGTTATAAAAGGTAGACATAGCCAAATAGGTCAATGACTTTTAAGCGCCGCGCGTCGTTTATAATGTTAAGAGTTCTCCTATCTTTGTACATTCCGTGTGAATATATTATATAGTATTATCTATACGTTATAAGATTTGTTTGAAAGTTGGCACAAGTGTCCGAGTCCGATATCAATGCAGAAAATCCAAAGCGTGAAGTTCATGCCATTGTCACTATGACCAGGACAATGAGCTCTGTTAGTTTGATGTATAAGTGAAAATTTTAAGTCAACCCATCATATCCATTTTCTTAATATTAATAAATTAATTAAAAACCACCGTGCCGCAGTGAAACAGTGTCTGACTGTAACCGCGATTGATCATGGGTTCGATTCCTACTAGAAGAAATTATAATATTTAAATTATTTTCATTCCTCCGGTCTGGTAAGAAGTCAAAGCACGGTGTAGAGTTCTGCCACCATACACTCAACGTCTCGATTTTAGGGGAAAGTGGAGAGCCGTGTGTCTGTCTGTCTGACACTAGTTTATCTCTAACCTGCTTTGCGGGAAAAAGCGCGAAATTAAAAAAAATATAATTTTAATTTTAGAATATAACTAACTAACTAACTGTCCAGTGTAGATTGCTTTACAATTATAAATAGAGCATGGATTCCAATTCCACTACCAAGTACTCATATGAAATAATTTTTAAAAGTTTAAAAACAATTTTTAACTGCAAAACATTAATCGTTACAAAAAATACATATGAAAACCATCTGTTTAAAGGCTGTGGCAAGATATGACGCACCTCCAATTTTGTATTCGTTAAGTGTTTACTGTAACTTCTACTATGACCTACTTGGTACAACTACAAAGTGTGTTGTTATTCAAAAGTCGTTCAAACATTTCACAAGACGTCCCAGTGTTCAGAATTGAGACACTATGTTCTCCGCTTACCGCCTGTAAGACATTGCGTGTTGAGCATCGGAACTCAACACCGTGCTTTGTCTTAGCGAAAAAAATTATATTAAAATAACTTAAGAATAATTATTTCCTTAAGTGGGATCAAAACCCACCACAATCGCCTTTACAGTCAGACGCTGTTCAACAATGGCCTCTCAAGCTAACAATATAATTTTAAAAGCGATACAAAAATACAATTCAACTACTGATCAACTTTTAATCAAAAGCCCGATGCTTTTATTTCTTTATATTAAATTATATCGAAGATTAGTCGAACTTGTTTTGAATTTTTAGTTTCTTTATTAAGTTTTACTCATACTTTTCTCCCTTTCAGATTAAACACATAAGTTAGTCTTACTAAACTTTTAAAAGTTTTATAATCTAGTATAATACACAGTAGGCAGTGTTTCTTTGATATTTACTTAAGCTTTAATATTTGTGTAGCACTAAGCAACAATTTACATTGTGTGTTAACACAAAACCTGCTTATTTACACAAATACCTTTCGTGTGACGTAAATCGACGAATATGATACATTGGTCTCTAATATCTCGATTTTGGTTTTATCCGAAATGTGGAATGTCTTAGGTTCTCTCTTACTACTACTTTAAAAAAGGAGAATAAGAGAAATCTTTGTATAATTTACTAACGTGCTCTCAAACAATTAAAATTGATTATAAATAATAAATTATAAACTTGTTTTTTGATTTATATTTATCAAATCCTTTTCTTATCTACCAAGCATGAACCTATGACCACGTCTTTTCTTATCTACCAAGCATGAACCTATGACCACCTCGTGTACCTATTGCCGACTACCTACAACTATATAGCATACAACGTAACGTAAAACCAGATAATTAAAATACGAGTCAAATAATGGTCTGAACTTATTTCCTTTTATCCACCTCCGTCTTCACATAAATTACATAAACAAGTTACATAATTCAAATACAATAGTGATCGAATGTCATATGCAAAGTATGAGCAACGTGACCGAGACCTTGTACCGGCATTCGAAATAAATACTACTTAGTTTAACCTTAGGAATGAGCATGGCTTTGGTTTAATTTTGACGTAATTGTATGAACACATTTCTTTTTAGTATAGATATCGGAAAAAGCAAACGAGCGTTCGGGTCACCTGATGGTAAGTCAACACCGCCGCCCACGACCCTGTGTAGGGCCAGAGGAGCTACAGGTGTGTTGTCAGGCTTTTAAAGTGGTAGGTAATATCTGTTTATTAGCTTATTTTAAAGGGGGTGCCTACATAGAGAACCTAGTGTCAAGACACTCCGTTCTCCACTTTCCACCTGAATTCAAGACTCAACGCCTCGCTTTGTCTCACCAGAGCAAGAAAATGGCAATCATTTAGATAAAATTTATTATTAGTTAGTAGTAGTCTAAATAATTAAATATTAGTTATTTTTATATAGACCAAATCTTTACATTTTGTTGGTTGATTGTACATGAACAAGCAGACTAATAGACTAATGAAAACAGGTCACAAGGGAGGTAACTTCCAACAAATTACACCTAATATCCTAGTTACATAAGTTGAAATTTTACAATTTTCCAGGTTATTTGATTTTGTATATTTTCGGCAAGTGATCCTTTATAATGAATGGGTCCTGAAATATAAATGCTCATGAAATATTGAGCATTTTTTTACTTATTAATAAAAAGCTTATCTGATAAGAAATTAATATAATAAAAAAACTACTTTCTTGATTTTTTTTGTCCATAACATAGTGAACATGTCAAAATGTCTTTTTTCTTTTAAAGTTAATTCTTAACTTAAATAAAGCTAAAATAAAGAAAAGATACACCAAAATGAATAAACCTAAGTTCCTTATAGAGTTAACGTTTATGCTCAACTATCTCTTCTATATTGATCCACGGGCCTTTCCCAGTCGCGAAACACTTTGAACTAGATTTACGTAGTACTTTATGCTATTAAACCTAATAACAAGAACCTTATAACTTCAAAGAATAAGTTGCAAATCTATTATATTTTTAGTAATAAATTAAAATATTTACTATTAATACTAATAATTTTCTAAAGTCTCGTTTAAATTTGATAGCAAATAAATTATAGTTGACATGCAATCAAGGTTATTACTTTCTCAATATCATATAGCTGACTTGCAATGCAATATTTAACTCTTTTCCAACACTCTATGTAACTCTTTTAAAGAAGCAATATACAAAACCTGCGTTATATCGACAAAGATGGTAACTTAAAAGCCAAATGAAATTAAGAGACATTGTTCTTATCTATATATCATATTTCTCTTTAGCAAGGAATTCTATAAGAGAAAATGCATAACACTGACAAAAAAACTATGCAAGTGACTATTAAAATTTCATTAAACATTTTTCTATGAACACTTTTCTTAGTAAAATTTCATTTTACATCTCAGAGTCTTGAGACTGTAAATATACTTACGTATTAAATAAGTTCTTATTATTAGTAGAATGTGTTTGAATTTGGTTATGTAGAGAGCTCTGAGAGAGGCGAGAGCTTATGTGTATTTAAAGTTAAATAAAAAAGGCAAAGTTTCAGGCACTGTTCCAAGCTCCTCTCTGCAAGGCTATAGACCTGCCATAAACATGACGAATCCCTGGAATATTTGTCCTGTGAAGTGTTTAGTCTTACGCATCTACAATAATTTATGGGATCTCTGTGTGTTAAGGGGGAAAGATTACTCACTCAGAGTTCCACTTTTAAGATAACCAATACTTATATAATTATTAAAAAGTTATATTCCTTCCAATTTTATCCACGCTGAGTTAAAATGACCATAATTTTATTCAAATACAGATCGATGTTTTAATCGTTATAGGACCTATAAAATAAACATAAAATATTAATGACTGTGAACGGAGGTCTAGGGTCTAGGGAAAGACTTTGAATTTTATCACATTACACGTCTACATCACATATACGTACATATATATCTATATCGCATATCACAAAAATGGGTGAAAATGGGAAATTTTATGTATTTTTAGGTACAATTATGACTTACTTTTCATATAGTTACCGCTCGATCTACTTTAAATTTGCCCTTAGACATTAGTCTGATAACAATACTATTTTATCATACCATGAACCTGATGTCATTTCCATGATGACCAGGATGACGAGAAAATAATTTCAAGCGTGTTACTTTTAGTTTCTTTTTAAAACTAATTTGTTTACTTATTGCACTCATCCCGCAGACGTAGAGAGAACCTAGTGTCAAGACACTCCGTTTTGCACTTACCCACCCGAATGCGAGGCGCGGCGTGGAGTGGTGAAAAACAACACCGCGTATTTTCTAGTCACCAGTGGAAAAATGCAAATAGTTTACATACAATCAATCCCCCTACTGGGAATTGAACTCACAACCATCGCATATACGCAGTCAGACGCTGTGAGACAGCGACACAATGTCATATTTGTAATGAATTTGAAGATTATAAAATTAAAATATTCTTTATTAAGTGCTTGTAATAACAAGCACTTACGAAATATCAAAAATTTGTTCATTCATTATTATTACTAGAGAAGATCGATTTTACTCTACTAAATTAATGGGTTCAAAGACTGTTATCACTTAATGTCAAACCTTAATAAACATGTTTTTATTTATTTAATGGCTCATTCATAAAGTCCACACATACGAAGACGGGGCAAAAAACTAGTAATATATATGTAATATAAAGTTTGCAGATGATTGCACGGTTCACTGACTGATACTCGAACTGGTCGAGAACAGGTCCGCCTGCTGCTATAAATGGAAACCAGCCTTTATTATATGTACGTCATTTTAAATCTATCATACCTCATTTAATTTTATAATGCATTTTATCGTATCAGGTAGGTCAATCTTAAATATTACTATATATACTTTATAATCTATTTTCAGTTTCAAAATCTCACTCTACCGCATTCGCAATGAGAAAATATTTGGCTTGAACGGGATTCGTTGGCAACATCAATATCAAAAGCAAAATTAATTCATAAGCACATACATAAGTCTCTTTACAATACGATATAAAATATGACTGTCTAGTGATCGTAGCGAAGCTTTGGGTTGCGCTTAACGCCACGATTCCAAAACACTCTCGAAATTGGGCAGAACGTAGAGAACCGAGTCACTAAGCAATAAGTTCACACAACCCATTTGGCTACATAAGAAGATAAAGGTAACGCGTAAAGTATTTTTTGTTTCATTTTCTATAAAGCAGTGTAATCATATTTTTGTATAGTTTGAGCTTCATGCTTTAAAGAAAATTTAATGTCAAGACACTCCATTCTCCACTTTCCGGCCGAATTCTACAACAGACAACAAGGTGCTTTGTCTTGTGTTTACCAGAGTGGATAAATTAAATAACTTTAATATGATAATTCCCTGAGTGGAAATAGAACACACAACCATCTCGTGTCTATAGCCAGACATTGTTATACCCGTGTCACGATGGCCTGTATTTTTAATTTTATATAGTTAGTTTAACCAATAAGTAATTTTGTGGTTCACTGACTTTGATGCAACTGTCAAAACAGGTCTGTGGATAGTATAAATGAGCCCTTCCTTGTTTTCGAGCAGCATATTGTTGGATACTGAATTTATAGTCTCATAGCATTGTTTATATTTTATGAAACAATCCTTTAAAATTGAACTTTTAACTTAAAGTTTAATTAACTATAATAATGATTATCAAATATACAATATGTATAATATAATACACAAATAATCATATGTTTTCATTATTTATAAATTACATTAAATTCTAAATATGTTAAACTATTTCTTTTGAAAATTTAAATACAGCTTTTTTTTATTAAATATATAAATAATTATGACTATAGTTGTTTTTTTTTCCTTTTAAAACTAATCAAGCAATGGTATAACCAAAATGTTATATTTATTTCTAATAAATCTTAAGAAACAAAAAGAGTGTAACTCTTGATATAAAATGTTTATGTATAGGTTTTTGCACTTATTGAAACAAGAATGAAAAAACAAGTGCTTAAAATTAGAAGTACCATAGAATATATAAAAATATAAATATAAAAATAATTCAGAAATATTATCTCCTTAGGAGGATAAAATTAAATCTAAGTCTTGCTACAAAAAATATATCTTTTGGGTGACCAAAATATATTTTTTTAAAATATACATATTAACTATAGTGGTATAGTGAAGTAATTTAAAACGATAAATTGAAATTTCACAGAATATTTAATTTATTAATTAAGTAAATTTAATTAACTAAAAAACAAGCAGTATAAAAACATATCAGCAGTATGAAAACACAATACATCAAACCAATTCAAAGTGACATTTTTACATCACTCCAAACAAAGATGTCTTATAATTAAAAATAATTAAGGCTTATGAAATGTCACACGTGTTTACTTAACTTAGCATTTATTTACCAAAAACCATAAAGTGTAAAATATAATATTATTTGCTTCTGTATGAAGAAATGGCAAGTAATTGATATAATTTATTTAATTATACGCATTTTACGTAAACGGTAATATGTGATAAACGCACGTGCTACAGTACCAATTGTATTTCAAATTAATAGCGACACTAAAGTTCACCGCAATGCAGTCTCATATCTACCCACAAGAAAAATAAATTAAGAATCAAAATATAATACTCACTTTTAGGGACATCTTAGAAATTTATCGAAGAACTTACGACACGATATAACACACAAACATCGTCCGTTTACAATAATTTCCGCACAGCAAATTTATTTGTTTATACAGTATTATTTTTATGTCACTGATTATGTAATTTTAATTTATAAATAACTTATAAGCAGTCATGTATTTTTATTGTCGCGCTAAGATCGAAGCACCTCGAATATTTGATTGGTGAATTGATATATACGAGCGCACGGCGCAAGTCCCATCGGTTTATAATTTTTTCCCTCGCTCGGCTGTGAGAATTAAGATAGCGGATTTTGAAATGACGTTTGTGCGGGCTATGTGTTGCCATATTAAAAACGTATTACATATCATTTCGTCAAATTATACACAATTTAGTTTAGATAGCTTAAGATAGACAAAAATTTTAAATTAGTATTTATTTATATTTAAAAGTTGTAGTCATATATAAATATGTTTTTTATATTTATCGGGAGTTCGAACTTATAACTCGTTAATAATTAACGTTATCTTCATGACCAGTAGTGTCATCTGTCGCGAACGTTTTAGTTTTCGTTGTACAGCATAGATGGTGCTGCAATCCATTTTTTAAATATTATATCTATATAAATAAATAAAATTAATAGTTTAACAAAATGCATCAGTATTTATACACGATATGTATAATTTTTGTCTATCTGTCTGTTTGTTCCGGCAAATTTCTGGAACAACTGGACCGATTTTCACGGGACATTTCTGATGAACTTTTATTTTAGAATTCCACGCGGACGAAATCGTGCGCTAGCTGTGCCCACATAAAAATATTTTCAAGCGACAACAATAGGTTAAATTATCAAAATCATTTATTTCTTAACATTTTCCATAAAAAAAATACTTAATTTTCCTTCATCAAGTGTCGTTTGACTGCTTCCAGGGCCGACTTGGCGTCGTACTTGTCCTGGTGTGCGCTTGTGTAGTGCGAGCGAAGCTGGGTTGCCAAATTAGTTTGAAATGGACAGGTATTACACGTATAGAGATAGAGACCTTGATGGCGGCCGCTACGAAGGACGTGCTTACGGAGATTTTCCTGAAAAGAATTGACTATAATGCACAAGTAAAAAGGAAAACACATATACCTAACGAATGTGCCCAATAATACATAATTTATTATATATTAAATATATCGAAAAACATATATTTATTATAATAAGATTTTCATCGAAAATTAAAATTTTATTTCGATCCGTTGACTGCCGTCATATTGTATAGTGTCAGAAGTCCGGTAGTAAAAACAAAAAAAAACTAAATTATATTTTAATAGTCTGTAATAGAATTGTGTTTTGTCGCTAAAACTAGTAGTAACGTGAACATCATAATATTATAATAAAAACGATATTTATTATTATTGAAAGAGTGGTGAACTTGTAAGTTATTTAATTCTTATAATTACATAAGTGAAACTATTAAAAGTATTTGTTAGGCACAATATATTATATAAGACGTAAAAATATTTTATATTATGTAATATATTTGACTTAACTCTCTTTTTCAGTATTTAACAGTAAATCTCTATAATATGTGAAAGTTCATCTGTATACTTATAACTTATAAGTCACAACGCAATCCAACTTTAATGTCTTTTGAAGTACTCGTTAATAACATTAAGTATTTTAACATTTAATATTTTAATTTACTAACATAAGAGAATATAGTATAAAACTTTTATTACTCACCAAACTACCGCAAGTAAAAGGGCAATGAGGACAGGCGTACGGCTTGACTCCTTTATGACAAAGCAGGTGTCGCTTCATGTGGCTGGCCTGTTCCGTTTTAAATTCGCAAGATGGGCACTCATAATTCTTTATTTTGTCACCGTGTGTACGACGATGTCTGAAATTGAAAAAAGTATCACATCTAATTAAGGTATACTTTAATTTATTATTTTTGCTAATCTAATATTTTCTGAGAGACATTGCTTTAACTAAATTTCTGTAATAGTGTTTTTTTTGTAAATATAAGTTGTAAAAACTACACTATTCATATTACAAAGATATATATTCTAAACAATCATGTAACAGTGCTGCCATCTGTTATAAAATTGAGAAACTCCTTGACAACTTCTTTTCAGAATATTAATAGATGTCACTATACCAACAAATTTAAAAACTAATAAATTGTTTCAGTTTTATATCAATTTAACGCTTTTAATATTGCTAATGTCGCCGTTGATACGTAAAATACGCGTTGCCGTAGCAACGCGTTTGTCAATTATTTAGTAATATATCAATTTAAGCTAAACAAAAAACTATTATCCATTACAAATACCCACGTCATTACAGAAACAACGTTACGGTAGTTGTACTACCTATTGAGTTGTGCAGTACTGGACGCCATATACGAGCACTGATCATACGGGCATCTTCTCTCATCTGACACACAACTTGTCGAGTGGTGGGACAATGTCTGTCTGAAAATAAAAAATAACACGTTAACTGCCGTTTTGGTGGTGAAAAACGAAATTATAAACTAAATACTCAATTTATACGTGTTTAATTCTAATAAACCAATATATTCTTCTCCGCAGTGGGACCACATCTGAATGTAAGGAACTGTAAGGGATTGGTTGTGGGTTCAGTTCCCACTCATGGGAATGATTTTATTTAAAACTGTTACAGTAAACAATGATTATTTTCATTTCCCCCCGCTGTGGTAAGACAAAGCGCGTTGTTGAATGTGCGTGAAGTGGAGAACGGAGTGTCTTGAACACTAAGGGGGGACCCCCTGTCTATCTGCAAAGTGGGAAAAGGCTAATCTTTCGCCCAAGTGGGAATTAAACCCAGAACCAACCGCGGTTACAGTCAGACGCTGTCTCACTGCACCACAATGAACTCTGGTTCTTTTCCTGCATAAAAAATCGAAATGTGTATGAAAATACGAAATGGAACGGAGTCAATAGAATCTAAATCAATTCGTCTTCGCAACTATGGCTAATTGCGCAATAACAGCTGGTCTCAAGAATTTCGCCGTTCACTAGAATGCTATTAGATATCGGTCGCTACTCGTTCCTTTCAATTACAAGACGTGATGTCTTACATTCATGTTTGGTTAATTAGGTTAGGTTAAGTTAAAATAAGAATTCTATACTATATACATACAAAGGTTTTTTTACTTCATCTTAACATATACAGCAGGGCACCCAAAAGGAACTAGTGTGAATAGACACTCGCTATGGAAATAGAAGAGACTTTGCACGCTATATGGTTGAACTAAATACGGATTTTATACAATAAATTGAAAAGTAATTGAATATAATCAGTCCCCCAAGCGAGTATCAAATACACAACTATCGCGTTCACCGTATGGTACTGTCCCAATGTGCCTTGATGAGTAATGTTTATGTAGACTATGTCTATGATTAATTATATACGTAAGTTTAGTTCTAACTTGTAATTCACTTAATTAGAAAAAATAATAATAATAATGTAATAGATAGCAAGACGTACGGACGAAGTGCTCGTAGTAAATCAATGAAACTCTTATAAAAATGTGTAAAACCATACATTAGTTGGTCCATAATTATACAGATAATGAAAGTGTGTATGAACAAAATGTCTCCTTGTAAATATCGAAAATAAGGTAAATTTTCAAGCGCTTATGCGTGATGTAAAATAAGATACATGCAAATTTCTTATAGAAAGAAGAATATGCAACAATTCTAGAAGAGTGTTCATAGAAAAACATTTTTTATATATTCAAATTTAACAAAACCTTATTCAAACCGAACGCAACACATTTTAAAGAAGAAGATAAAATAAAAAAAAAGCATATTTAGATAACGTATAAATCTCGCTGCGTTCAAATTTTTATACGTTTTCTAAATATGTATTTGTCAATTTCCTAAGTGTGCGAATAACACATTAAAAATGTTAAAAAAATATAAAATAAAATTAATAATTATGTACACTTTGCACCTTGGCGTCTAAGTCGACAGGCTGACTGCATTATTAGAATTGCAAGATGAAATGCATAAATTTATATAGCAAAAGCTTAATTAATAGAAAAGTATATTTAAGAAAAAAACTGTACTATATATTCTCATTACATAGACCACACAAAAATACGAATTTCACTTCATAGAAGGTATAATAAAACCTTAATCTAACCCATTGACACTGTACATTTAAGTCTAAGTGCAGAGGGCTACTGCTTTAAAATGAAATTACTACACTTATGTTACATACTATTAGCTGCCCGCAACTTCGTTTGCTCGGACTTCACGACCCATCTCACCAAAATGCGCATCTCGCTGAACGATAAGCCGCGAACGATAATACCCATCTCGTTAAAGCGCAAGTTCCTTACATCTTATAGTATAGCTGGTCTATTATGGTTATACATTAAGTGTTTCACTTTTCCACTTTTCACAAAGCCCTGGCTAAACTTAAAAGCTATACCCCTAAAAATATAGAATTCAAGTCAATTAGTAGTTCCGAAGGTGTACTCGCGTACACAAATTGTTTTCACAATTTTATTACAGTATCTATAAAGCAGATTTAGAACATAAAAAAAAATAATTAAAACAAAGGCATCTTCAAGAAAAACAAGGCGATCTATTTTATATGTTTCTGAAATTTTCCCAACACCCAATCTAATCCAGACCAAGCAAATTACAAACTTCATTTTAAGGAAGATATTATTCCTAATGGCAGAACCCATTGACGCTTTGCATCCTGAGTCCGCACTGCACACTGCACAGGCGGAGTGCATTAATACAACGACGCTATAACGTGTAAGATATTGCATAAGTTGCATCATCAGAGGCTAAAATGTCCCTACAGCGGTCGAGATACGTTCCAAGTTCTGTAATAGCGTTGACTTGATTCATGCCCGCGTTGTTGCTTGCGGTGTTATCCGCGGTACTTGATAATGATAATATCCAATATATTTTGTTCATTTATGTATGGCGAGACGAAAACTGAACGGAAAATAAAAAGCATGCAGATGCACGCTTTCCCCCGCAAAGCAGAGCAGGATAGTCAGAGAGAACCTAGTGTCAAGACACTCCGATATTTCTTAATTTCTGCTTGTACATATATAAGAATATTTTTAAACGATATAAAAAAAAAAAAAAAAAAGTACTTGAAAAAGTAGGTATACAATTATAATGCCTTACTCTGCTTACATTTTTATATAAAATTTCAGTTAGAGAGGATTAAAATTGTCACAACTAGAAAGAGTTTCAAAGTGCATTTGTATGTGGATCTGAATAGACTTCTATGACTTGCTAATGTATATACCAGACTATAATCGTCCAATAATGTTTAAAAGATCAGGGCCAGAGTACCTCAGTGCTGGTTCACTAACCTCTTAATCGCCACCCAAATGAGTAGCTGTCAAACGAAAATGCTAAAATAAAAAAAATATATTTGTCTTTGCCGCGTCAACTAAAGACGAAGTTTAATTGAGATTTACGCGACGTGACACATTATGAACCTTTGTGAGCACCGAGCGCCAGCGGACGAGTAAAAATATAACTGGGCTGATGTGTGCAGAAATTTAAGTCAAGTTTCGACCTGTCCAAACATAAGTATTTGTTACACTCATACAGTCACTCATACAGTCTGTATGATTTTAACTTTTATTAAGAACTAGCGACCAGCTCCCGGCTTGGCCTGCGTTAGCTACACGACTAAACTAATCAGTTCTCGTTCTCACATCACTCAATCATAGCTTGAATTTATGATTTAAATGCTTGTGACTTATCTATTTATGAACCGATTGAAATGAAATAAACACAAAATGTTAAGGAAAGTTTACCAAAATACGATAGCCACAACTGCATTTAAATCGGTTAAGCCGAGATTTTTTGAGATTAGCGTGCACTAACGCACAGACAAACAAAAGAAAAGTGATAAATGCCTACAATATTTTTTTGTTTTATATATCTTACATGTACAGACAGTGTACAGTTATATGTTTAATACATGTATGAATAGATTTCAATGAAAGTAAAAAAGGATGGTAGCTAGAAGTGGCCTTTGTGTTATTCTTTGTCATAGATGTACATAATATCTAGTTAGATGATACATAAGTATCATCTGACTAGATAAGCATCGCTTAGTATCAGTGATAAAGTGTATTAAAAAAAAAATAGAATAGTAGAAACTTGCACACGTGCCTATTTTATTAATATTCACATAATATTGGAGAAAAATCTTGGAGTTTGATTTGTTTGGATACTCATAAGCGGTTGAACAAACCGTCTTTTGCATTTTACAAACAATAAAGTTGCTAGTAAAAAAAAATATTTTAATTTTAATGTACAAATGTATATTCAATTTTTATTACAACATTATTTTGATGAATTTTAAAAAATATTGAGATGATTGATAATATTTATAAGACTATTAGCTGCGAAAGTGATATCGTATCTATTGATAGATATACTTTAAAAAATACATATTTAAAAAACGTATAAAAGTTTGTTTGTTTGTTCAAGTTTAACTCATGGCTTAGCGGTCAGAGCGCTTGAACGGTTTTAAAGAGGCGCGGGTTCAAATCCCACTACGTTCAAATTTTTCTGTTTTAATTTCCCTAGTGTGGGAATAACACTTTAAAAAATGTTAAAAAATAGATATACTATAGTTTTACAGAATATCTTATCTTATGTTTGATGGGAAAGCCAATATTTTTAATATTAATAACAAACTGTTTAAACAAATCCTATCTTTAGAGGTGTAAATATTTAGCACTTACAACCGACACGTGTAAATTTAACATTCCAAAGTAATGATAGAAACGAGATCCGGCGGACTTTATTGATGTGTGGCTACTGGACTGCCTACATACTCGCACTGTAGATAAAACCGTCGACAGCGAAGTCGTATCAAAGAGTTCATGTCAAATTATGAATGTTTCCTGATATTGTGAGGGATTTGTCGCGACGCGCATCCGCCGCGGTGACGCGTTCAGATGTGTTATTTTGGTACAGTGTACACGCTGAACGAGTAGTGTGACTGTTAGTAACGAGGTAGATGCCCTGGATTGTGATTTATTAGACTGGATCATATTTTTGTGTTTACTACTCCGTTGCAAAAATATGAGCCAATTTGGAAAAAGACATTTAGGTATCTATATGTACATAAGAAAATATTTTCATTAAAGGCACCAAATCTTAGTAAGTCTAGTAGTCTAAAGAAAGTAGAACAGGTTCCTGCGAGCCCTACAACATGAAGAATGAATGTGATGAATATATATATATATACATATTTGGTAGGTTTTTTATTCTATATTTTATAATAGTACAGATCAGATTCAAAAATAGTATATAAACTTACGTTATCTAAAACTAACCTGTCATTAAATGCCTGCTTACATTTGCTGCACTTAAGCGTTTCTTCCGCCATTTTCATTAGAGCCGCATCAACTGAAGTCAGCTTCGGTCTGTCTAAGGTGCCATGTTCCATCTTACAATGGTTGGCCAAACTGGATTGTCTTGTGAAATTGGCACCACATGTAGAGCAAACGAAAGGTCTCTCAAAAGTATGCTGTCTTAAATGAAGCCGTAGAGAAGCTTTCTTAAAGGTCTTAGAGCATATAGGGCATGCGTACTTCTGCATAGGTTTAGCTTTTCCATTTTTTTGATCCACAATTGGTTCTGTATGAAGAACCTCATGGAAGAAGCATTCTGCCTGCGATTCCGTGGTAAATAAACATTGGCTACAATTCCAAAAAATCGATGAGTTGATTGGTTCATTCTTTTGGAACTGGCAAGCATTGTCTCGAATGTGACGTGAAACTTCTTGTGGAAATATGAAGGCTTTACCGCATTTTGGACACCTGTAAAGTTATAAGTTTACGTAACTTTAAAAAAACCTATGTATGTTTTGCCTAGATATAATTATTAAATTATTAAAGTATCAACTTCACAACAGAATTTAAAAATATATATAGTATTTGAAAAGGCATATTTAGAAAACGTATAAAAATTTGAACGCAGCGCGATTTGAACCTGCGTCTCTTGAAAACCGTTCAAGCGCTGTGACCGTTAAGCCATGCCTTCTACGCATAGTTAGACTTTTTCAAATTCCTCAGTGTGCGAATAACACTTTAAAAAATGTTAAAAAAGTTATAGTATTTGCTTTATAGTATTTTTTGGTATAATTGGACACATTTACTTACTTTGGAAATAAAACTAAAAAACAATAAATAAACAACGTGACGTTATTTAAAACAAATTATATCTTACTTCTTCCTGATGTCAGGGTGCTCTTTTTGTATATGATCTTTAAGTTCAAGAATATTTTTTAACACATTTTTTTCTGTACAATAAGGACATTTCTTGCTTAGGTCTTTCGTAATGCTTCCTCTTTCACAGAGTATCTCCTTTCTTCTAATTCTGTGCTCTGATGTTTGTCGATGACGCTTAGCCTCGTCCGATGATGCAAAAGTTTTTGAACATACGAGACAGAAGAACGCCTTTTGTTTATGTTTTGATTTTAAATGAGCTGCTAAAGTAACTGATGACTTGAATTTTACCTTACAATATTGGCATCTATGCAGCTCTTGATAATTATCAGTAGCTGTGTACGCACATTCATGACCTGTTTTTAAACAGTGTTGTCTGATCTCCACATTATATCTAAATTCTAGTTGACATGTCTTGCAGCGTAATACTGTCTTCTTTCGTATAATTATCGGCATGGATCTATTAATTACAGCCACGACTTCACTGTGCTCGGAGCTGGATATGTGGTTTAGCATGTCTTGAGGTGTGTCACATTCAGTTTTACAGAACGAACACCAGTATCTTCCATCCATTAAAGATGTAACTCGCTGATGCTCTTCAGAAAACCAATGTTGCAAGAAGTTGGGAAGCCAATTTGTGTAAAATTTACATGGACTGCATTGGAAAGGTGCTTGGTGAACTATTGCATCCATATTGTCAAGAATAAATTGTTGGTACACTTCATTTTTATTGTCAGCAGCTTTTCTAAAATGGTAGTGGGATATTAAATGCTTCCCTATTAAGTGAGTTCGGACACGCGACTTACAACCGGAGCATTGTATAAAATAAGACTTTCTTTTCCTTTTCTTTTTCTTAACTTTTATATTTATTTTTGGTTCAAGCTTTTGCCTTTTTCTTGGAGTTTGTGGTACTAACTCGTTTACATATAAATTAGGGCGTGTAGTTCTTTTCTCAGTTATATTTCTTATTGGCTCTAGGTGCCCTGAAAATTCTAATTCATGTTCTGGTAGAACCTTTCGCATATGTAGGTTAGACATTAGATGCTTGTCATAAATAGCTCTCGATCCTAGTCGACGATTACAAGGTCCACACCAATACTGCACGGATCCTTTTGATTGGATTGTAGTTTGCATTATTTGTGTTTTTTCATTGGCTCCTGGAACCCATTTACCTTTGGTATGCCCTGGTGGCGGGGCATCATAGTCAAAGTCACGGTCGAGCTGATCCTGCTCTTCCCACTCATCACGTTCTGGAGACGCGGGTCGCCACTTCCCTCCTGTATGGCATGGTGGTGGTTTCCATTTTCCCCCAAGACGCACGTCGTCTTCTTCATCATCATCATCAGAATCATCTGATTCTTCTGAATCATCGTCTCCTTTAAAGTCATTGAAAGTCTCTATGTTGTAGGATGTACTTGGAAGATCTTTTTTCACAGAACCACTGATACTTGCAACGGCATTAATTAATTTTGTCTGATTATCTTCATTGCTTCCAATCCTCAAACTATGTCCTCCGATCCAATCTTCTCCTCTTAGATTGCTTTCTATTGGGCTCATACGTGGAAGTTGTGATGTTGAAGAAACAGTTAAAATGCTCTTTTTCTCTATAGTAGCTAAACTTACTTTGGATATCGGAGTAGGTTGTGTCAGTCTTGATAGATAAGATTTTTTGACACTGCTTTGCAGTTCTAAAGATTGGAAAAATACATCTGCACCAAGGCTGTATGTTGGTTCTAATGGATCGATTGGTGGAAGATCGGCTTTCCGTTCATCCTTTCTTTTCCCACATGCTTGTTTCCTGTTTTTGACATTATTATCGAGACCAATGATAGTGGAGTTGCACTTGATGCAAATGTGGCTGTCATCATCGTCGTCGTGCGGCGACAGCATCTGAAATTAGAGTATAAATCTTAAGTCTAGAAGTTGCCGAAAAGATTGATAGTTGGGGTGGAGTGGGGTGGTGACATCGTCGTAGGGTGGAAATAACTCGTTAATCGCGTGGTGGGTAGATATTAAGCGGTGACGTCTCGGAGCTCGTCAGCAAACTGGGGCATTAAATACGCTTCCAATGCGAATTATTCAACTGAAATACCTAGTCGTTTCGTGATGATCGATAATATATGCAAGTCACTACGGTCTCATTACCGAGAAACTTTGTTTCGCCATAACCTGGCATTTGCATAAGGCTATCTATCACTCCATTAGCGTTAGTTCAAAGACTAAGTTTAATAGGAATGTGATTTGCTGGTAGAGGCTAGGGAATAAATAAACAGAACTGCAATATGGTCGTTTAATTTTAAAGGGGGGTTGATTATAGAATGCGGTGGTGAAAGGGGTTTTTTGGTGGCAGCGGTGACGGTGTGGCATCGAAGGGCAAGTCGCAGGTACGAATCGGTGGGTCATTAATAATGCCGTTCACCTGTCCGCAGTACGACGAACTCGCCGCTCTACTACACTTTCACGACGTCGTTCGGGAATTAGATCGGAAATTGATTTATTCTCAACTGCATTTACAATCGAATACATAAACTTTGCTTAATGTTCGGCTGATATTAATCTGACAAGGGCTAATTTAAAGAGCACTTGCTTGTATTGACTAATGATTTACACAATCCTTGTATGCTTATTGTGTAATGTGTTTTTAATTTTAATATTTTCTACTAAAACGTACCTGAATATTCCTTAGGCTTTAAAAGAGTATTTTAATAGGTGTATTTACACAGAATAGCAGCATATTTTTCGTTCATAACTTCTCTCTATTTTAACTTAACTCATGAAAAACAAGTGACAATTTTAATGTAACTAACTTCCGTACTTCCGTAACTGATGTACTTAGATTACTATTATTAAATAAGCATTCGAGTTCAGTTCGACAATCCCTAGTACCAGTGACACGTATCAATCGTCCCCGCGCCGACTGACACGAATTGTCTGACAAACAGTTGACAGCGACTGACAAATGATAACACAGTCAGTCATGACTCGTTGCGACTTTTGTTATTTAACCTCGACGTCGACGTTAAGAATGAAATGTTACGAACCGTTTTAAAATGAATATTTTGCGGTTTATTTTGTATTGTAACGATTGCACTTTTTTATGAAATATTCAGGTTTTTCGGTGAATAAACATGATTGATGTGAAGTGGTACTCTTGGGTTGGGTTGTGAAGAGTTGCGGCTTCGAATGTAATTATAGGGATAACATATGCATTTATGTAAGAGAATATCACTAATTAAATAATCCTAGAATACATAACACACTATATGGTCAATTAGTCTGTATATTAGAAACTTTATATGAAAAAAAAAAAGAAATACTTGATACTTATATTCTTATACTTAATACTTATATTCCCAGCTTCACGCTTTTCCCTCATAGCATGGTAGTCAAAATCAACTTAGTGTAATGACACTCCGTTTTCTGGTTCCGACCTGAAATTGAGTTGCGGAACTTCACGCCTCACCTTTTCTTGTTCACCAGAGCGGAGATATGAATATAATTAAAATAATGATTCCACCGAGTGCGAATTGAACCCACAACCAATCGCGTTTACAGTTAGACGCTGTCCCTTTGCGCTATGATGGTCTACACTGCATAATATTATTTTATATTACAAATTAGAGCTACAGACAAAACATATGACAAAATAATATAATTTTCCTTTCATCAGACTTTTGTGGTAGACGAAAACAGTGATAAATCTGTCCATTTTCCTTATGCTAATCACGAAAACTTTATCACATCTGAAATTCTCCGTCATATATGAAACTTAATCTGCACCGATATCGTTTACTTCGTTAATATATTTATATATTTTTTGCAACTTCACGCTTTGTCACATATAGCAGTTTGAGACAGCCGACAAGACACTCCGTTCTCTGTTTCTTGCCAGATTTCGAGACATTGTGCCTTGAATGGCGCTTTACATATATTATCAAAAAAAAAAACTACTAATATAATTATTATTATTCCTCCAAATGGCGTTTACAAACTCTCAAACTCAACCACGATGACTGGAAAACGTGAATATATATTAATAAATATACGAGTACATGCATATTTTTTATTATGCCATGATTCCTATCAATCGTCTCACGGACGAAGTGACAGTCCTTGACATATGACGTTCGTCAATCACTACTGTTATTAGCGTTGTATTTAGAAAAATCTTTCAACTACTTGTCTGTCTGCATCAGCGTTATTTCGGTTTACATTTATTTTATCTTCATGCATTTTTCACAAGGCTAGACGACGAGAATATAGAGTAAAGTCTCTCCGCTCTCTGCTTTCTGATCATTCGAGGTGTATTCGAGGTGTTAAGTGGTACTTAACGCCGTTCTTTGTCATGTGAGATATAAGAAAAGTATTTCAAGCATCGAGGTACTACGAGACATGGGTATCTCATATGTCACATCTACGCCAGTTACATTTTAAAATGTTAATTTTATTTAGAAAACGTATAAAAATTTGAACGCAGCGGGATTTGAACCCGCGCCTCTTGAAAACCGTTCAAGCGCTCTGACCGATAAGCCATGCGTCCCACCTCCAGCTACGTTGAAATTCTTATACGCTTATTACAACTTATATTTGTTGTTAGCATCTCTGTAGAGAGATTTTTACAAATTTCTGCTACCCAAAGATTATTCTACGAACAATCGTTTGGCAAGAGAGAATGCTATTTTTTAACTAAATATATTTTTAACATTTCTTAAATTGTTATTCGCACACTAAGGAAATTGAAAAGGACATATTTAGAAAATGTATAAAAATTTGAACGCAGCGGGATTTGAACCCGCGCCCTTCGAAAACCGTTCAAGCACTCTGACCGCTAAGCTTTTTCAATTTCCTTATTGTGGGAATAACACTTTAAAAAATGTTAAAAATATATATGTTAATTTTATTATTATCTATAAAAAAACTTAAAAGAAGGCAAAGAAATTTCTACTTGTAACAAATTGAATATTGACATGGCCATGATGTATGACGACTAACATGTTTAGTAAGAAAGTTATTTACGCTAAAAGGATTGTGGGTTATAATCCCACTCGAGCTATGTTTAATTCCATCATCAAACTATTCAGCTAATATTGACTTAAACAGTGCAAAAGATATCTCAAAGAGAGAAGATATTAATTTGAAACTATACCTCTGGTGAGACCATCGTGGCGCAGTGGAACAGAGTCTGAATGTAAATGTGATGATTGTAAGTTCAAACCCTACTAGTGATTGAATAGTAAATGTTTTAATTTTTCCGCCCTGGTTAGACAAGGCGCGAGGTTCAGATCCGCCATACGACATACAATATCACGTTGGGCGTACCTACCCTTGTACCCTACCTTGTACCCTAATATGATCACCCTAATATGCGGGATAAAATGTAAAACTTATAAAACAAATAATAAATGGCATTTCCATTAATCAAAGCTTTGATTAGAATCCCGCTCGTTCAAAATCTTCGTACACTACGCAACTAAACTAAAGTACAAATAATTAAAGTATTAACTAAACTAATGTATATTACGAGTCAAGACAGTCAAGTATAATAAGCCAAATTAAATCCTTCTATCAAACAAAGGTTAGTTTAGGTTCATTTTACCAAAAACAAAGTAAGACAAACAATCAAGTGAGACAAGTTAATCCTAGAATCCTTGTATATGTGTGTGAGTGTATGTGTGTGTTGTGTGACGTCCGTCAGTCACGTGTCCACTGGACGGCTTCTACTGTACGGGGGATGCTAGATTCGGTATTTAGCAACTTTACATAAAAAATATAAAACTAATATTAATTCTATATAAGTGTTATTTAGTTTCGATTGAACTGTTGATATAAGTATTAATCTACATAACCACTTCATATTGTTTAGGGATGTACTCTTTATTTTAGAAAAAAGTTATAAGATCCTTTTCAAATACACCTTATAAAAGCCAGGATGTTTTGAAAGCTTAAAAAGCTTCGATTAAATTAGTCAATCTAAACTACTTGTTGCACATAAGACAAGAATAGGAGTTTAACTCGTTTGTTATAAAGATAGTGAAATAAAGAGCGAAGTACATATATTTCGATTTTAGATTGAATAGAACAAAAATATGTGCAAAATTATCCTTATATTTCAAACACACAGTGTACATTCATCTTAAATCAATCATAAATTATATAAATATGCTATATATTTTCTTCAATTTCACACCTTTTCCTGCATAGCAAGGTTAAAGAAACCTAGTGTCAAAACACTTCGTTCTCCACTTTCCGCCCGCATTTTAGACATTTCATGCTGAGTGGTGGAACTCAACACGCGCTTTGTCTAATCAGAACGGGGAAATAAAGAAAAAAATAGTCATTACCCCAAATGGGAATTGAACCGACAACCAACCGCCTTAACAGTTAAATATTTTTAATAAAGTTATATTATTAATTATAAAATAATGAAACATTGAGCAAATACAAGTAGCGAATCGAAAGAAGTCCGCGTCGTGAAAGGCTGTCGCCCTAATAACGGCGTCGACATCGATCCGTCCCGCCGTCACCTTCGCAAGCATTACTGAGTTTTTAAACTTGCTACGTATTTAGACTCTTTAAATTGAAATTGTCTTACAAAATACAGTTACAAAATAATATACATACAACACTATATGTTGTATGTATATTTGAAACGGAAAAAGTTTCTGGGATGGTAATGGGTTCGATGTCCACTTGGAGGAATGAGCATATTTAATTTATTTAATATGCTCATTTCTCCAAGGCGTTCAGTTCTACACGAATACGCAATATCTTGAATATAACAGTGGAAAACGGAGTGTCTTAACAATAGGTTCTCTCTGCCTACATTGTCATATCGGAAAAAGCGTGAAGCTGTTAAAAAAAAACAATAATAGGTGTGTATATTTATTGTAGTCTATATAAATAGTATAAGTACATATAGCTTTTAATAAGAAAAGAAGTGATTGTACGCGATGGTTCTGTGTTCGATTCCATTGAGATCATTGAGTATATTTCTTAGTCCACTTGTATATAAAAGATGATAAAAAGCTTGCCGTATTTATTCTTAACGAGAATCTCGAAAACTAGTAAATCAATCAACAGTACTTTAATTAGTAGATTAAATATATTATAGTCTACTTTTTAGTAAAAAAAACGATATCAATATTTAATGTTATGTGCACTTTTGGTACTTTTTGTATTTGGTACTATTTGGTACTTATGCCAAATATATTTTGAACATTATTTTTTGTTCATTTGTCAGTTCAGTCTGAAGCAAGCATTTCACCCCAAGTAGGTACCAAAGTGTATTTTAGCTAATGTATGAAACTATTTCATAAATTACTCCATTGAGATCGAACCTACAACCGCCATTTCAACACAAGATTCTATCACTGCGTTGCAATGTACACGTTAATTGAACTTATATTTCATGTATAATTATTTGAATAATACCAATCTAGCAATAAACAAGATGTCTCGATGTAAGCGATGTTATTGTAAATTAAGTCTTCGCCTTTTTAGTACCGCAATTAGCAACGAGTTGACTACATGAGGCAGTTAGGTCGTTATAGAATTGACTATTCCTGCATGATTATATTTCTGTAATATTTTCTATTTATAATAAATTGTATTTGGTAGTACAGTGGCATTGCTGTGCCGTGATGGTAGTTGCTTCGGATCCTATTTGGGAAATAAAAGACTATACCGCTCTGGTCAGATAAATGCGCTGGGTGAGATTTGTTCTAAATATATGACCACCGTCTATTAAATTACAATCAAATTATGTGTTTTTAAAAGTAAAAACAAAACAAGAAACAAGCAAGTATAAAGTGAATATATATAATTATTATATAAAAGAAGAATCCATACTAATATTAGAAATGCAAAAGTAACTGTCTGTCTGTGACGTCATCACGGACAAACCGCTGAACCTGTGATTAAATTTTATATAGAGATAAGATTTAAGGGTTTTGAGATAAAAACAGGCTAAGTACTTCTTTCTCCATTTTTTTTTTTACTTTTTACATGAATTTCATTTGTTTTTCGAAAAGGCCGCATAAAAAACGAAACCAATATAGTTCTCGCGGGCTAATTTTATATAGTAATAATATTATTGTTAATTAATGGCGTTGGGGCATAGTTTTTAAGCCTAACTGTACCGACAATGATTATGTTATTTCTTCGATCGCCAGTCGTCGTAATATTAATATTTGAAAATAACTTTGTTTCACTGCCGGAACGACGTCGCGACCATAAACATTTGAACTTGCTACCTACTATTGTATACAAAAACACTGATAGTCAATCAAGCTAAGGGTGTCTACATATAAGCATAGGGTGTACGATACCATTACAGTATGCAAGCTGCATTGAAATTTTTCCCGGCAATAAATCCACCGCCACGCCTGAATCTAATGGGAATTATAATTGATTCCCACCCAACTAGCCCGATCGACGCAACTTGAAGTAATTTATTTTGATACGACACGATTTGTTTAAGACGGCAAAGGCCATCGTGGCGCAGTGGCAGTGTCTTGTACAAGCGACAGTTAAGTGTTTGACTCTCACTTTTAGGGTGAGGGACTGCTAAGATCTGTCAGAGTGCAGCGTTCAGTTCCGCCATTGAACTCGCATTGTTACTATGATGAGGAAAAGTGGAGAATGGAATGTTTTTCGTTGTTTTTTACATTAATAATACATAATGAAGCAGATATAAATGATTGCTGCAAAATGTACTGTAATCTGTAGGCGCTAAATAAACTATTACAATCTTATGAAAGATTGAAGAATATTAATTTATTATATTCTTGAAAATGTTTTTAAACTAAACCTTTAATTACATATAAAAAAGAAACTGGTTCTCGCGAATTATCCTGATTGGAGAACCTAGTGTCGAGACACTCCGTTCTCCAATTTTTGCCCATATTCAACACACATATATATATATATTTATACATATACATATATATATATATAAGATATTACAGTAATTATGATATAGGTAGGTCTCGAAGCGAACGAATCTGACGGACGCCGGACGGCGGGAGGCGGTCGCAACGAATGTGTCCCGCGGGGTACATCGATGCTACGTTGTTTCAAACTTCGCTAAATATACACTTCATTCGTATATCGTGTCTTAAATTTGCATAAATATGCTATTTGTCATGTAATTGAAGGCCACTACAGTTGTAAGTTCAAATCCGATAAAGGGGAATATGTAAAATGTTTTTGTTTGATAATTTTAGACATCGCGCGGCTAGGCCTTGAGGTTAACACACAATATCTCTATTTGCATCAAAAGAAGAGCTTAAAGAGATGAGAGAGAGAGAGAGAATTACACGTTTTTGTTGCCTGCAATGTCTAAGCGGGTGACACTTATTAAAGTCACTTTTAGCCTCGCCGATGAATGGTTTACTCGTTGTACTAGAACGTATACGTCACTTCATACCAAAGTGTATGTCAAAGACATGGTAGTGCGTCTAATATACATTGAAATAGTTGAATAGATTTTCAATTCATTCTAATATTATTACATTACTTTAAACTATACAAATATCATATTCCCCTTTTTTTGGTTATTTCTCGTATTAATATAAAGATATTTACCGTATATCGATATCATTCATTCAGATATAATAAATAGCATTCTCTCTTGCCAAACTATTGTTCGTAGAATAATCTTTGGGTAGCAGAAATTTGTAAAAATCTCTACAGATATGCTAACAACAAATATAAGTTGTAATAAGCGTGTAAGAATTTCGACGTAGCTGGATGTAGAACGCATGGCTTAGCGGTTCAAATCCCGCTGCGTCAAAATTTTATACGTTTTCTAAATGTCTTTTTCAATTTCCTAAGTGTGCGATTAACACTTTAAAAAAATGTTAAAATAAAAAAATCATTAATTTACTGTTTTTCTTGATATACTTTGTTTTATCCATACAAAAATTTGATGAAAGTCTTGTATGATATGTAACGTGTATCGCAACTTATATTGGATTCTTAAATCCAATTTTGAACATTTCTTTACAATTTTTTTGTTTAGATTCGAACTAACTACTGCATATCCAATATGCCCCAATTACTTATGTTAACCCAGAGGCACGTGGCAGTGGTACCTACTATAAGGCCATCGTAGCGCAGTGGGACAGCTGTTTTATTTATGTTTTTGTATTTACTGTATTAGTCCTGCTACTATATATACTGAATTAAAAGCTAGCGGGTGTCCCATTTATAGTTTACCAACGACCCGCTCGAGGCTTGAACAATGAAATTCATTGTTTAAACAATGAAATTCGAGGAAAAAGTAGCCTATGTTCATCCCACAATCCTCTAGTATCTTTTTATAAAATTTTATCGCATTCGGTTCAATGGTTTGGGCGTGACTACACCATAGACAGACAAATAGAGTTACTTTCGCATTTATAATATTAGTATGGATGATTTCTATCAACAATTATTTGTTTTTAACACTCAATTATTATTAAATCACCATTAATTTTTCCACTCAAAAGTTATTTACAATTCAGCCCATTATCACAATCAAATTTTATATACGAGTACGTCGTTCCACACACAATCGAGCAGAACGGAGTGTCTTAACACTAGGCTTTTCTGTCAGCGCATAGAAAATGCGGGATAAGTGAAGCTGAAAAAAAATCTGTATATTAAAATGTACATATATTTGAACGCTTTTACAGCTTAATAACGATAATGCTTCTTCATCAATCTTTGGCGAAACAGCTGTCAACTGTCAACGACTGGACATCGGACAGTGTATGGATCCCGGGGGATTCTATATACCCATATATACGTGCATTTGTATGTGTACTTAAGTTTAGTAAAAGTTTTAAGGAAATTATTGAAGTAACTTGTAGAATTCATGTAATGTAGTTGTAGTTACTTGATATGACACTGTACTTGTATCATTGGGATAAATTTGAGTCAATGCCATGGTTATCAGTTCATATTAAAGTCAAAAAAAATAATTTATTGTATAACAGTAAGATGTTAGGTTTATAAGACCGAATTTTATGTGTAAAATCTTGTATTTGGAGCTTAAAACCTACGTACTTCCATATATTATTAAAAGATAATGTGCCATATGGAATCTAAATAAGTAATAAAATATAATTATTAATGTAAAAGGAACAAGACAAGCTGTTATTCATTTCTAATAATAAAAACTTGACACAGGTAAAAAGTCATTCATAAGTCAATGAGGCCATCGTGGCGCAGTGTGACAGCGCTTGACGAAAAAAACAATTGGATCTAAGTTTGATCCCCTATTGGGGGATTGATTATATTTATATTATTTTGCCTTTCTCGCACGGCGTTGAGTTCCGCTACTCAACGTCTCGGATTTGAGCGGGAAGTGGAAAACGCAATTTCTTAATACTAGGTTCTCTTTGCCTACAGAAGGGTGCTATGCGGGAAAAAGCGTTAAGCTATATTATATAAATCAATTATACCCTTGTTCTATTACATTCGACTGATGCTCGTACTCGTATATAAGGCATATTTACTTGCAACTTGATTAATTACAAGACGCAACGTGAAATTGAGATATAACTCAATACTAAAGTTAAAACTCAATAGATGATTAAATAACCGCAGGAAGTCCTCATCCTGCCCAATAACTCTCTCGAACGTCTAACTTAATAGTTTTTATCCTGCGATACGATAAATGTAGCTTGTCGTTAACTTATCTATGAATATTGAAGTGGACTTCTAAATAAATGTAACCCTTTAAAACAATTTGAAATCTTAATTTCCATATAATAAGATGTAAAATCGTGAACTGTACACACCACATCAATTTCAACAAATCCATGTCAAGATTACGAAAAAAAAAGCTAAAATATTATATTATAAATAACCTGTTCCACATTATTTATTGGTAAGCCAGTGAGCTCTTAACGATGACGAATACGAGATACGTTTATAAAAAGCCCTTTGCTTTTGACGCACAATATATTCGAGCTCGCGTGTTATAAAGAACTCGGCGGGGTGCGCAGGCGCAGCGACGCGATTGGTCCGCTAAATGATCGTTTCTGGTGTCCCGACGTGGAATAATGATGGTAACAACTAAACCAATGACGGATAGGCGTGTTTCTCAACCTATTGTAAGAGAGGTTTCAACGTATAGATGGCTACGTCTGATTGGTACCGAAAATGCCTGAAGACGCTGCCTGCCTTCTTTGGATAATTATTGTGTACAAATTACTTTCATGTCCATTTCTAATTTTGTTGTTAAATTATTGATGTATGAAGTGGTCCATTTTAGGAAGAGTAAAGATATATTGTTGGTAAATTAGTAGAAAGTTACATTTGTTTTCTGTTTTCAAAATTTAAATTAAGTTTTGTATGTATGATTCAAACATATACATGTATTAACTTATTATAGAGACGTCAATTTTACATACAGCACATATCAACGACACTTTTAGTCTTCTATTCAAACATTTTGCGATGTAGACCTAGACCCCATCAATAACATACCAATTTCCAATTACAACTCATTTGAAATGTCAAATAATAAATTTATTAATTTAATACAACTACATATATATATATATATATATATATATATATATATATATATATATATAAAAAAAAAAAATATATATATATATATATATATATATATATATATATATATATATATACTTTGTACTGCTTTAAACTTACAATTTCAAACGTTACAATACTGAAAATAAATAATAATATGCGTTTTCACCTTGAACGTAGAAAAAGTATTGACAAATGACTAATTGCCCACTATTATATACAACTCCAACCTCCACTTAGCATCGTCAATTAACATTTAACGAACATTAAATTTACTAAATGCTTAACTGACTTTAAACCAAACCACACACAGTTATTGAGGATATCATCAATAATTGCGTGGAAAATCTATCAAAATCACAAGACGACTATAGAAAGCTCAATACCATTGCGAAAGCACGTTCGCTACAACTTATTATAAACTGGTATCCACTGAAATGAAATATAACTTAACATTTATATACAATATAATCTAACAGGTACATCTTGAAACGAATCGCCGTGAGCGATCTTGTTCCTAAGTAATGTACTGTGTAGAGTCAATCATGAGACGAAACGCGTGCATTGACTGGAGGTGAGTTAATAATACACTAACACATGTATAAATGCAGTTTTATATATGTTTTGTATTTAGTTTATTTATTAATGTAATCCATACTAATATAAATACGAAAGCAACTGTCTGTCTGCTGTGACGTCATCACGGCCAAACCGCTGAACCGATTGTGATGAAAATGTATATAGAGATATTTAAGTGTCTTGGAATGTGCATAGGCTACATTTGTCTCCCATTTGTATTAGTTTTTCGAGGAATTTCATTGTTTTAGGAAAAATTCAGAATAGTTCAGCTATAGTTCACGCGGGCGAACCCATGAGCGGGTCGGTAGTACTGTATTAGAATTCATTTGATAATTTTTAGAGAAATGCGTATAATGATTACAACACAATTCTGAACTAAAGTAGCCATTATGGAACTTCATTTAGCGTGTAATTTTCGAAAGTTCCTATAAATACGCAATTTCATAGGAAAAGTGATTCAAACACTAAACTTTCATGCTATCTATTGGGTTCCTGATAATAATTTTAAAGAGTTTCTGGCTAAATTATTTTTTTCTGTGAACAAGTTATATATAACAAGTAAAACAATTTTATACAAAAAATATATTTTATAAACACTATTCAGAAGTTACGTCTCGGACTTAGGGTAATATTCATTTAATGAGTAAATAAATCAATAGTTATAACTCATCACCAAAGACCTTATTAAATAAATATACTAATATTTTGGTTCACGCACAAATAGACAGAGAGATACTGTACGATGTTTTTTGTATTACAACATAGTGTCTTGACACTAGCCGATTCGATTGCGTTTGCGGGATGAAGCGTGCGTGAAGCGTGAAGCTGTTTTTTTTTTAAATTTAGAGTTCACCCTATCCGTTGAAAGTCAGTGCAGGTATGTCCCACAGACGGTAGGGCGCGGTATAAATCACGAGTGGCACAATAACTCGAAGATTCAATTAAACATAAATCTTTTCAGACGGCGACGCTAATGGAGTTGAAACTCGCGCCAGCGTTTAAGCTTTTGCCCGCGATTATAACTAGCTAGTAGTGGCTACCTTAGTTTTTTTTTTTTGGTAACTTTAATTAATTGTTAAATATATATTTTCATGTCTATTAAATTAGAATTATTATAATACATTTTTTAATTATAAGGTGTCTTTATGTATGTGTAGTGATTAATTAAAAAAAAAATGGCTAAGGTTTATTTTCTTGTATCCTTATCGTCTTAAGCAAATATTTTGTTGTCATCGAATCCGGACACGTGTGCTAATCAGATCAGGTAAATAGTAGTCAGGTAAATAGTGAGTCATATATATAGCGTTACAGGGCTTTCTTAATTTGATAAAAATAGAAGCTTAGAAAATTAACTTTACATATATTTAGGTGTGATATAAAAGCTGGCCATAATCACCGTGTTGACAATTTATTGCGATATCAATACATAAAATTCATTAAATACAATATAAATTCACATTCAAATTGAAATTATTTTTCAAACAAAAAGTACGTATATTGATAGATGGCGCCACAAGTCATACATAAAACAATATATAGCATAAGCTAAATAAAAATGTAATAAACACATATAAATATGTTAATATAAATAATATATCATCACAAAATATATAGTGATATAAATAAAAAGCAAAAATCTGTTCTAGCAGAGCGTGGTTTCGATCCACGGACCTCTGGGTTATGGGCCCAGCACGCTTCCACTGCGCCACTCTGCTCTTGCGCTACTTTGTGAAATATAGTTTAAATTTATACAAGCTTGTATATTGATTGATTGATTAATAAGCTATCATTATATTATAAATATATGACAAAATTACTTTAAATATTGTTATCATTGCTTTCTATGTATATAAAAATTGACAATTGTCGCGTTCGTTTTTTTTATATAAAACGTTTTGTACGGAAAATCCAATCTAGTCTGTTGCCTTATTAGCATAAAAATGTAAATACTATCGTCAGACGAAATAAAACTAATGTTTATATAATAATTGAGATACATGACAAAAACAAAAAAAAACAATAGATCCGCCTCTTTGATTTTTTTATCTTGCAAAGTACAAGAAGTATGTAAGTATAACATATATTTAGAAAACATATAAAAATTAAGACGCAGCGAGCTTTGAACCCGCGCTTCTAGACAACCGTTCAAGTGAACTTAAACGTGACCTTGGTTTTGTAAGTATATATTTTTGAATTTCCTAAGTGTGTGACTAAAACTTTATATAACTAACGTATAGTTAACAAATAATAATATTTTAAATATGCCTTTATCAACTTCACCATCATGTATATATTTTGACTCACTTTTTGCCGTCTAATTTGGACCGTGTCCGGGATTCGATGGCAATTATACAGTCTTGTCAGACCATGTATCTGGCATCTTTGCCAAAGCGACCAAGGCCACAAGGAAATAGTTTTAAACGTGTTTAAAAAAAAATTTTTTTTAATGAGAATACCGGAGAACAGAGTGTTTCAACATCACGTTCTCTCTGCCTTGTCTACAAGTGCCTATATGACGAATTAAATAATAAGTAAACACATTTTTTCTAAAACCAGTTTATTTAAAAACAAACTCAGAAAAACAATTATTTTTTCTATCTAAAAAAATATTGTAAAACCGACTTAGATGGATTAAACCTTCCATAGTGGAAAAGGCAATAAAATAAAAAGCCCGCCGATATTGTTCAAGCGGAGGGTTATTAGCTGGGAAATTGAAAATTGACTGTCGATGATTGGCATGGGAATTAGCTGGTTGCAATATTTGTTTAGACTCAAGGTAAAATGCTACAGGCTACGTATGACGCTAATCCATCAATATTTAAACGAGGGGGAGCATTTTTTTATATCATATTTTCATATTTTTTAAATACGCTCCTATTAGATTCACTTGTAACTAGCTATTTATAACCGTTCTAAAATACTTTGGGCCCATTTTTTTACCGTACGATTTTCTTGAAAACTAGCACATGAGTCTTCTTACTACTAGAATTCTTGTTACTTTTAGTTTAATTTAAATTAATTTACGTTATAGACTGATTTATTAAGACATGGTATTTGTTAATTTTATGTCTGTTTCAAGGTATCGTTTGTTTGGAAAAATAAACGGAATTTATCTATCTAGATTGATGACTGGAATTTGAACTCCAGACCGTCGCAAACAGAATAATATATTTGTATATATAATGATAACATAAAACTCGTTTGTGTTTCATGATGTCTCGGACATTGCGTGATGTTGCGGAACTCAACGCCGCGCTTTGTCTTGTCATTAGGGCGGAGTAATGAAAATAAATAAAGTATAATCGTTCATCTGAGTGAGAATCGAACCCACGACCATCTCGTATACAGTGGAACACAGATGTTGTCACACTGCGCCACGATCGCCTCAAAACGTAGTGTCATGACATTGAAAAAAAAGCGTGGTATTTTATGTTTAACACACACCAAATACTTGCATTTTTTTAAGAATACTGAGTGTATTTATTCATTCGACACTAGATGGCGTTAGTCGTAGTATATTAGATTAATATTTATCTCAACAGCAATTTTTTTTTATTGCTTCTAAAGGGAGATATGGGTTTCTAATAAAAAAGTTAAATTATAAATATACAAATATTTGATGCCATCGTCAGTTTGAGAAACGTTTGTTCGCAATGGTTGTGTTGTGTGTACTATCTCATAATACTGTCATACAGGTCCGCGTAGAACTTAGATACAGCACGCCGTTAGTTTCTGCCACTCTCTCTATCTCTAACGAGAGCAAAGAGTTGAAAACCAAGTGGCTTAACATTTTGAAATGAAACTATTTTTAACCGGATTAATCGCGTATAATATTGGTATTCCAAAATACATTTTAGAACCCGTCGTTTCGAACACTTTACAGTAGTCCGTGGTCACAGGGAGTCTACCTGTTAAAAATAGTTTCATTTCAAAATGTGTAATAATCGTGAAAATCAAAGAACTTATTAAGTATCTTAACACTTTTTTCTACTTCCGGGGTAGAGAAGATACCCTACTATATAAAAATAAAAAAAAAACTTGAACACATTCAACAAGCGCTTGCTTACACGTCACACAGAAAACAGGTGCTCATCCTATTACAACCTTATTACTGTAACGTTCCGTATTTCCAATATCTACGGACTTATTTACAATATTTCCAACATTTTCCTTGTCGCCATCTCATTAGCTCGACGTCGCTAATCCGCCGGGAGACGTCTAATGGAGGTGATCATGTGTCCTACGCAACGACGCATTCAGCCATGACGTATCACCACACTCCCGGGACCGGGGCGGTAATAAACGAAAAAAAAAACCACCTTGTACGTATGCCTAAATCAAGAAGAAATGCCAATAAATATACCGCCGAATTCCATAATTACGAGGCAATGGCAACAAATCAAGGTATACAAATGCTTATCCTACATAAGATTAAAAACATCAATACCTGTCAATAGAGGTCGCCTCCCATATAATTATAGCCCGTATCCCAGAGAGCGAAGGGATTAACGTATATCAACTTGTTATAATTGAAGGAATCGATTAAATGAAGTATATTAATTGCTGCGCGGGCGCAGGTACGGCCCCTCGCGCCTTTGATCCGCGTTGTATTACGAGCACATATCATATCTCGATCTAGAACTTCAACTCAACTGAGGCTAGATGTTATTTTTAAACATGTAATTAATAATAATTTATTACTTATTAATTATTCCTTTAGTTCTTTTTTTCTTTCTATAAGAATAATGCTAGAATTAAACACCATTGTAGCTAGTAGCATGAAAATTAAAAGGTTTATTGTGAACAACGAATATTAAATTGTCCAATTTCATTATAATATTTCGTGAATAACAAAATAACAAAGGACTGCATAACTAAGCAAATAAAGCCAAAAATTAACTCTCCAAACCATTATCGTGTTTCACTTATAATACAATGTGCTCTACCAACTGACGAGTCGCTGCTCAAAGAGTCGGCGCAAATGAAAACGGTGAAACATTCATAACTTTTTAATTTGCGTTTAGCGGAATAGCATCGCGATTAACGCGGTTAATACCCTATTTAAAAACCGAACAAACGAATGTATGTAAATTGCGCAACTCTATGTAAAAGCCAGCGATAACCCCGCTGACTGTTTTTGGTGGGAGGGCATTGAGTTTAGAGCTCTATACCGGCGGCATAAGAAAAGTGCGAATGAACAAACGAACTTGTCCGGGTGGAGCGAGCTGGAAACAAGCACGTTCAGAAACTGCTTACACGAATTAGCGCGTCAAAGGGGCGAAGGGGCGAAATTAGAAAACTCACCCCCGCCTACCCTGTACGCGGCTCTCGTTCCGCACGTCATAAACTGACAATTTACGATAACTCCCGGATTAGCCTGTTTGTCTTTTATGCATCCGAGTATGACGGGAGGATGATGGGGGGGGGGGGGGGGGGGGGGGGGGGGGCAGGGGGGGGGGGAGGCCGGGGAGGCGGAATTGTTTCACATTTGCATTCTCAAGTTGAAGCACCTTCAATGGGATTGATCAAAGGTTTGTTTTTCCGAAACTAAAGTATCTGGGAGCCTTTTGCTTTCTGGGTGTTAAGTGAATTTTAGATAACCATGCAAATGGCCAAGTTTCGTATTCTCACTTTGCATTATAATTTCGCAGAGCACAAGGAGTTGGTTTTTCATGAGAACGTTAATTATACTTAAGAACGTTTATTATACTAAATTAAGATCAAATATATAGCCATAAGCAATGGCTTACTTCTATAATTGACCTTTATTTATTTTCTTCTGCGAGATCGATTCGTGACTGTTTTGTTTTCATAAGAAGCCGCTTAAACTCTGTACCAAATCTATACATGCCTCAGGACTGACAGCCAAGACGACGTTATCCATCTGAAGTCTTACCTCAAACCTACAGGGATTGATGGTAATCTGAAAATCCTGGACCATTTCGACTCTAACAAAATAAAGAAAACCCAAGGTGTTTTATTGTAAAATTAATTTGACTACAAAGTCGTTTGCTTTGTCCCCGGTCACATCTATGGCCATTAAATATTACGGCGACCATGCTTCATAAAGAGCGCCGTAAAAATTAAGTACACCGGCCGTCCGTCGCGCCCTACGGGACAGATTTGATACCCTGTATTTTGTGTACTGTCAAATAATTTTTGGTATCATTGTCGTTGAATAAACTAGGCTTTTCATTTTACGTGTACGTGTACTGTAACGGGGATTGCTGCTTTTATGATAGCGTTGTAATTTTTAATTATCATATATTTTGTCTGTGTGTCACGTTTCGTTGGAAATCATTGTGAGTATGATTTTTTTTCATTTATATTCACATCTCGCTTTACGCGAGACAAGGAGAGAAGCTCGTGATATATCACTTACCTCTCCATTTTCTTCCTTTTAGAACCATTAGGTTCTAAATAGTTTTTATATCAGCGTCACGCTTCCCCTCCCCATAACATGGATGACACCGGAGATATTGCGTGTTGAGTGGCGGAACTCAACGCGGTTTTACCAGTGCCATCCAACCCACAAACATCGCGTGGCCCTGGAGTGATGGCCCTTAATAGTTGTATTTAGTTTAATAAAAGAAGGAAAAAATAAAAAAATATATTTATATGTTTTGCAGTGAATTTAAGTAGAAAATTACGTATAAGCACTGTTTGCGTTTTACTAAATATCTAAATAAACATGTTTCAATGGTAATTCAAGATTCTGTTAGTTTATATAGGCTCTGGTCGGCATGTCCGTAACTTAGCGACACGATGGCCACAACACTGCTAATTTCTTAAAGGGAGACCGCGACCACGCTCCGTAAATAATTGTTGTGCTAAAAGAAAACCCAGCAAATCTCCGCGATTAACATAAAAACCATCTAAACAGACCGCCGGAAGCGTCGCCTTCCTTCCGCGATATTTGTGAAAAAATTACACGTTTCCGTCCGACGTTATCTAGACGCGAGCAAACAAAAGTAGCTAATGTTAATTGCTGGACCCGGTGAAGTAAAACTTTAACCTATAAATGAAAGTTGTTAAAAGAAACGTCTTAGGATTCTTTTGTCCAGAGCAGTGCTATGGGTGCGATGTTAGTCAACGGTTTGCTTATAAGCTCTATAATTGTGGGTTCAAATTTAATTGAGAGAAACCTTAAACAACGGTTATCATTAACCTCCTATGTGCTGTCGGAACTAGATGAAAAATTGCATACGAGTCCGGATACAATATCAATTCAATATTTTCATAGCATGATTCTGATGATTTTAGAATACCAAGATACCGAGAAAAGAATTGTAAAATATTTTTTGATATTATAACATATTTTGTAATTTTGGTCGAGGTAAAAAATGAACGAATGAACGAAAACGGCTTGACTTAACACTTAATCTCTCTGCCTATTAATGTTATATTTTCTTTTAGTATTAAATACATTAAGTCACTTAATATGGTTAATGTGAACCTTAGTACTTTATTGCTTTGGAAGTTTTCCTCCTAAGGCCGAGTGACATAATTCGGCCTTGTCGGTATGAGCGCTCTTTCAAATAGAACCTTATAGGATACCCTCATACAATATATTTTAAGTAAATAGCTGAAGCTTAATCAGTTATGTAGATACTTCATGGCCAACCCCTGTACATAAAAATACAACTTTACAATGCAAAATGTTATATTCGTCGTATTAAAGTAATAATTTTGAGAACAAAGAAACACAGGACGAGGTCATGCGACATTGTCTATGGAAATTAGAGAAAATAGTTAAAAAGCTGTATCTTGGTAGCTTTAGCCGTTGCCTTTTAAAAACGAAGAGCTTTTGTGTTTACCCAAATAACAATTTCAAGGCGGCGGGCATTAAAGAAAACTGGAAGACGCTAGGAGATAATTAAATAGAACCCAACTTATGGGATAGCACGCTAGAGAAATCACAGAACTGGTAGCAGACACGTCGCATCGTTAAAATTTAGGAATAATTTCGCTCACAGACACCCGAACACTCCAGACATCTGTTCCGAGCGGCAATAAAGGAGGAGAAACATAGAATTTTATCACGGCCGCGTCCATCATAAAGCATCCCTTGCTAGGGGGCACATAAAAGTTTACAGGCATTCTGCTAATAAATCGTGTCAAATAAATAAGTGTTGAGTCGGTTGGCAGCATATTGATTCGTCATGTGCCGCCTTAGAGGGGGTCGCGGGGGCTGTGGGGGGCAAGGGGGGGGCGTCGGTTGGTCATAAAGGTGCGTAATGGCCGACGTCGGAAGACAGCGCAGTGGCGCGCATCGATTAGCGTCGAGTCGCCGTCAGCCGCCGACGCAACGACTTCTGAGTCGGCCTTAAGCTTTCATATAATATAATGTCTTTTTTAATTCACTTTGCATCGCATTCACCACCCACGGGCGCAGTGTAACGGTTTCTGGCAATTCAAAGGGTTTTTCGATTGGTATTCATAGATGGCGTTAGTGGTCGCCTTAATTGTATGGCTCTACATATCTCCGAAAGTTGTTATCTAAATTATAGCCATTTACTGTTTATTATTATTAAAAAGTATTATTTAACATATTTTTAACGTAATTTACACAATCAGTAGTAGCGAATACATATATATTGATAATACTAGATTAAGTGTACTTATCAGGTGCGTGTTCAAATCCGGCGGCGGCGTTTAATGGTTCACATTTAGCATATAATTTATTAATCCGCGAAATGCAAATTGAAATGTAAAATAAACTCGCGTGTCCTCATAATCTAAATCTTATTGAATGATATAGGCAAATATATATTTTTAATAAACAATATTTATTGATCACCTCGTTCAGTATGCACAGTGTGTCGTATGACGTATTATTGCAGTAAATTACAATATAATTATTGTAGAAGGACTGTCTCAGGATTCTCAATAACAAATAACTGATTCTGCAATAAATTTATACAGGCTGTTTGTTTACATGCTTTTAGAGTATTTTTCAACGTTTGTTATTTGGTAAATAAAAAACATTTTAAAATATAACAGTTAAAAATATAAAAGAGAGAAGGCTCTATGGACATTAAGAAAATGACAATCATCAAGAACTTAATTTTTTTTTAATTCCTCTGCATGAATATGTAGTTGTATATTTATAAGTATATATAGTACCAGTATATACTAAATTCAGCGTATATGAATATAACTTATTTTATATTATTTTATATTATCGGGCAGAAAGTGTAGAACTGAGTCTATTAGTGACACTATTTGTTTAAGCTATACTTAATATACTTAGCTTTTTATCAAATACAATACATATATATATTAAACTTTTCTTATTGTCATCGTCTATACTTATAAATTAAATATATACTATTAAATGCGTTATGAAACGCGGCGTTATGTTCCACCCCTCAACACAATACCCAAAATCATATTGAAAATGGGGAACGGGGTGTCTAGGCACTAGATTCTCTCTGCCACTGACCGCTGCCATGACACAATTTATGCAGAAGTTAAAAAAAAGTTGTGTACCGTACTACAGAAACACATATTAATAGCGCCACAAAAGAACAGTCAATTCACAATAAGCCATTAACTTGTGTTTTATTATAGCATCTTTATTATAATTACTGATTGTTTCACTTAGGTACAATTGTTAAGTTGATTTCTTTAGTTTGATAACGGAAAGTTAGTCTACATTTTGATAAAGAGTGGAGAGTTGTAACTCCGTACGAGAAGAAAACGAAAGTCGCGAATAAATTCGTAATAGTACTCACAAAATATTCGCTTAATTTCTTACAATTAGATTGCCAGGTTCACGCTTCAGACATCTTGAGAGAACCTAGTGTCAAGACACTCCGTTTAACGTTTTCCCCCTGAATTTGAGATAACTCAACGCCGCGCTTTGTCTTAACAGAGCGGGTAATAAAAAATAACTTAAATATAAACATTCGCCTGAACGGAGATCGGACTCAGAACTATCGCTTTTTTCCGTCAGATGGTTCATTAAGTAATATGTAATATATTTCATATACAAGGGAGACATCCAATTTTAAAACATTACAACAAATAAACATCCTGTGCACGACTCGGGATTCGAACACCAGTCCCCGACTTATTGCCGTATAGCCCGACGTTGATTAAAATCTCTCAATACATTCACACAAAGCTTTACTTTGATATATTTATAAATCTTATGAAACGTCGGCTTCGACCTGGCGACCTGACGGTGCTGTCACGCCGTTTTAACCTCTAAACTATTACGTGTTAGGTGTCAATTACCATATCAAAGTAAGCTGAGTTGTCTACCACCTGTCAAGTGATATATTGGCTTTAAGTAACGTATCTCATTTACGTTGAATCGGAAACAAAATGTATAAAAAGGTTTTATAATATAAATAATCGTGGCGGCCGAGTGGGTGGATGACTAAATTTGTACTCAACCTTGTATTACAAGTTATTGTTTTGTGTGTGTATGTATGTGTGTGTGCGTATGTGTGTGCGCATGTTAGCGAAGCGCTGATAAATTGCAATAGATAGTACACATGTCGGTAATATCGATTGTACAACTTGCGAATCGATAATAATAATCGAATGATAATTAATTATTATACTTAATAATAAACCTACATGGTTCATCACTTGGTTCATTTCCTTCATGTTCAAGACTATATACGTAAAATACTAAATTTTAAAAAGACATATATAGAAAACGTATAAAAATTTGAACGCAGCGGGATTTGAACCCGCGCCTCTTGAAAACCGTTCAAGGTTCAAGGTTCAACGGTTTTCAAGAGGCGCGGGTTAAAATGCGCTGCGTTAAAATTTTTATACGTTTTCTAAATATGTCTTTTTCAATTTTCTAAGTGTGGGAATAACACTTTAAAAAAATGTTAACAAAAGTACTAAATTTTATCTTTATATGTTTATGTAATTTATTATATAATATAGCCAACGAACGCAATGATCGTGACTTTTTATCCCGCTCGGGGGAATAACTTGAATATAATAATATATTATATTATACTTTGTGAGACATTTGTTCATTATTTTTGTTAGGCAAGGTCTGATTAGGCAAGGGAAAGTGGTTAGTGCCACCACCCTATGTGTTATTTAAGTATGAATGCAATTAAAAAACGAATTGACTTATCACAAGCTTATAAATATATATTTGTATACGAGTTACACATACTGCTATAAGCGCTTATTAATTATGGCATTTAAATGTTTTTCCAATTTCCACAGGAATTTCGGAAAATCCTCTCTTCATATTCCCCAAGGCGTTTGAAAATTGAGGTTTCTACACTCAGTAGTTTCGGTTATGTGTCTGTTAGTCTCTTAGCTAGTACCCGAAGTATTTTATATTTTTCAGCTTCACGCTTTTCCCGCACAGCAGGGTAATCTGAGAGAGCCTAGTGAGACCTAGAGCCTAGTCAAGACCTTTTGTCCTTCATCTTCTGACCGAAATCGAAACATTGTGTGTTGAGTGGAGTTGGAACTCAACGCAATATAATTAATTTTGGGAACTAAACTCATAAAATACGAAGGATTTGAAATTATTGTGAAAAAAATATACAAAGTATCCAAATTTTTGAAACAAAATACCGAGTTAATAATATATACATATAAATAAATTAAAAAATTACAATAAATATGCTCATGTAGTTTGAAGAGTGGACAAGGATGATTTGAAACTTAAATTTATTATCATATTCCCCGCTGAGCCTTGGCTGGTGTTTATTTTGAGAAAACACTTAGTGTCAGTTTTTCAAGTGAATTTGAAGTTTATATAAAAATATCCTTTGAAATAAATAGCCTAGGTGACGCGTAAAATGTGCGTTGCCTTAGCAACGTGTATACGTGTTGCTCAATAAAAAAAATGAATGTTGAACACATGGTTGTGGCAAGTTTTTTTTTTATTAATCTAATATATTCTTATTGACTTACAAAATATACAGATAATTTATCACTAAGCAATTATATTAACTGAAATGAGAGAGAATCTATGTTCTCTACAGATTGCATTTCTTTTAACAATTTGAACTCTCCGTTTTTCTTTTTATTTCCTTTGTTAGTTTTAGAGGGTTATGGACGACATTGATCCTGTCACCGATAGGCACTGTGGAGTATAATCTGAAGATGGCCGTAAGAGATGGAAACGAAACGGCTATATCCTCTTTCATATCGGTTATGCCTACAACGTCCAAATATCCTGAACCTTGATTGTATATAGTTCTATATTTAATTAATTAGTGGTCATACTAAATTAAGAATTAAAAAAACTGGTGTCAAGACACTACTCATTTACATTCATTGTACAATTACTGAATAAGGTCACTTGGGCGCAGTGGGACATCGTATGACTGTAAATTCGATTGGTTGTGGGTTAGATTCCCACTCGGTGATTGGTTATAATTAAAATATTTTCGATTTTCCGTTCTGGTAGCACTTAAGACGCAATGTCTCGGTTTTAGGTGGACAGTGGAGAACGGAGTCTCTTGATACTAAGTTCTCTCTGAATACTCTGCTATATGGAAAAATGTGCAGCTGAAAAAATAAATCTACTCCTATTGTAGAAAGCATAGACATTTGTACCAATCACAAAACGAAAAACCACTTCAAACCCTCCATTGTTCTTTATTCACGCAAACACATACACAAAATAAAATTAATCATAAAAAATATTAATATGAATATATATCATGTTTTCGACTTACGTTGGAGCCATTATAGCGGGACATAATTCAATACGAATTCTATGACACTTCGCTAAATCTCACGGAAGGCGGTCTTTTGGATCGTAAATTATTATTTTCGTAAATAAAATAATGGAAACGATACGTAGGTACCTCGTAGAGCGCGCACCGGAAGCGTTTGTCCTGGAGGATAATCCAGAACATTTGATTTATAATTAGCGCGTCCGTTTAAAATGGTTATGTATATATTTTTGTTTAAATATGATGGATAGGTTAGGTTTTAATTACGAACTGTTTTACTAATTGTATGTGTTTTAATTTATTGTATTTGTTTTGGCGCTCTATATAAAGGAGATAGATTCAGCCTATATATTAACTATTGAGACAGGTGGAGCTTGTAGTGGAGTGAAAAAATTAAGCTTTAAGACATTGTTTTCTAATTTCTCTACATGTTTATTATATATATTGTAATATGTATGGGAAACTAACGCGTTTTATGTTGCTAGGCTAGTTTAATGGACATATTGTGAATTAAAATATTTTCCCTAATGAAAATTTTGCCTATAATTAATATATAATATTTGTAACTCTTAGCTTCGTCACGAGGGCCTCGTTACTACAAATAATACATTTTTTAACTTGTAACAACAATTAAATGTTTATATTTAGTAATACAATTAACATTAAGAACTACTTAAGCTTTGTAAAAGTAGCTTTTGCGGTGTCTAAATAAAAAAAAACATTATTTTCAAGCAAATACCATTTACACACTATATTTCTCTAATTTGAAAGATATATTGTAATATAGCCTAGCTTTCTATACCCGTTACGATACATATCTACTGCATATAATAACCAATTAATTAAAAAATAATTAAAGGATACCGCTCAAAATAAATTTCTGGTCATTCTGGTAAAGACAAATTTTCAAGCAAATGGGACGGCGAGATAGGAGTCGAAATAAATTTTTACCATATTTTATACATAGATACAGGTGATGCTAATGAAAGCGAATCAAAAGATATAATTGCAACAATTTTTAATATATTATTATAGCTTCGCGCCTTTTTGAACATGGCCAGAGAGGACCTAGTGTCCAGACGTCTTGACGCTAGGTTCTCCACATTCCACCCAAAATTCAACCCAACTCAATTATTCAAATATCAATCAGACGCTACCCAGCACCACGACGGCCTCAATTATTATAGCAATAATATCTCACCTCTACAAAAACAAGAACTCTTGAAAACCACTAAAATTCCTCCTTCAGCGATATTATCACACAGTATTTTAATATTAATATTTAAATCCATCCGAATGCATTTATTGAAAGCGTTCAAAGAACGTCTAGATGCAACTACTATTATGTTACTGCCCGTAAATCTGTCGAGTGAGACTTGCGTAATCTGCCCTTTTATGAGTGATGCAGCCGCTTTTGTTTGACAATCGTAAATTTTGTTTTTTGTCTCTTGGTCTCTTGGTCTCATGGGGTGCTCGCAAAATCAATAATAGGCAGTAAGCACAATAGTTCGTAGGCCATTTATAGCTTTTGGTGTGTTATGCAAAAAATGTAAGCGAGAATGTGAATGGAATCTCTTTGAATGGCGAAATTGTAGAGTTTTTTTTCTTCTCTCTTAGTTGAATTTTGGGACAGTTTTTTTTTTTATTTATAAAGAAATTAGAAACATGTGTAATGTTTTGTTCCTTTTTTTAATTAATTGATTAATAATTGTCATGGATTAGTATTTTTTAAAAATCGACACAAAACCCTGTAATAATATATATCAAATAATTTGTTTTTTGAAAAAGACCTAACCTAAGACCTTCAAGCGCTGTGACCGCTAAGCCATGCGTTGTACGGTTTTCAAGAGGCGCGGGTTCAAATCCTAATGTAATGGGACTGCGTCTTTAACTGGAAACGTGATCGTAGGTTCAACAACCACTTGGGAACGAACGACTCGTTTACCCATTTTGGTAAGACAAAAGTTCCGCCTTTCAACACACAATTCGAGTATAAAAGTGGAGAATAAAGTACCCTTATAACAATGTGCAGCTGCTTGGAAACAAAATATAGCAACGAACATGAAATTAATGCCAATAGCAACATATGCAGAGAAAATGGCAAGTTGAAACACTCCGCTCTCTTATTTAAAATAATTTTGTATTAATTAGAATTTATTTGTAATGTAAAGGTTCTTGAGTGGGGAACGGATTGTCTTGACACTAGACTCTCTCCCCTCATAAGTCATAAGAGCTGTAGATAAAACTGGAAGTTTTAAGACGCGGGTTCAAATCCCGCTGCGTTCAATTTTTTATACGTTTTCTAAATATGTATTTTTCAATGTAAATCTAAATTTCCTTTCAAACAATATTTCTACGTGCGATCAACGTTCGGTTGACGGCGATAAATAAAATGATTCGTTCGTGCAAGCCTTTAAAGTACGGGGATGTTTTAATTTTCGTGAAGGGCTCACGGGGCACGGGACACGGGACACGGGACACGGGACACGGGGACAGGGCTTTGAAAGATATTTTGTAAAATTATTATATTTCATTTATTATGTTTTCTTGTTTATATTATACTTTGTGTCCTCTATTTTTTGTGTATTTAGAGATCTTGTGTGATGTAAGTAGAGTATTAAACTGGATAATTTTAAGGAGATATAAATCTGGATAATATTGTTTGCGGGTAAAATAGCAGCTCATAGAGAACCTAGTGTCAAGACACTCATTTCTCCACTTTCCGCCCGAATTCGAGACATGTGTTCAGTGGCGGAACTCAACGCCGCGTTCATCATAACAGAGAAATGAAAACAATTATTGCTATATTTTAATTCCTAAAACCAAATACTTATTAAACTGAACAATAATTATTTAAAATCTATTCTTTATCTACAAGTCAAACAAGGAGCTACTCTTAAAATACCCACCAAACACCCCTTAAATGGATGAAAATTGCACAAAAAACCATCGAGAGTTTTAGTTTTTTCATTAGTTTTTACAAAACACGAGAAAACTTAATAACTAAATATAAAATATTTTAAAGATAAGTATATATTAAGTCCGATGTCGATTCGAGGAAAGATTACATTCAAATTATTGCAATTTGAGAACGGAGTGTTTGGACACTATGTTATCTCGAACTTCTAATTACGAGAATTCCGTTTTTTCGCAATTTCAAATATTTCATTCTTATACACAGCCCTGAGTGGAACCGCCTTACACGCTATAAATCTGTCACAACTCGCTTACAACCGACAACACTTCAAGAGTTTTTTTTAATACTTATTTATTTATATATAATATTATTTGGCATATTATTGGATTTTTTTTTTAATTATCTACTTCTTTTTATTAAGGTGAACTTATCTATGTTGACTGACAGACATGACAGTATGTGACTGACAAATAATGCCTGATCGAAACTATTGTCCGTAGAAAACTGAAACGGTATCCGTGGGGAGAGGACTTCATTAATTTTCGGTACGAAGGAAATTAACGATATTATATATTGTACAGTCGACATTGTATGAATCATAAGTCAATATTACAACGACCATCGTTATTTAATCAGTTATAAAAATAAGCATAAGTCTTTGAGAACCTAGTGTCAAGACAAATTGAGACTCAATGCCATCCTTTGTCTTACTTAGGTAAGAGAGCGGAGAAATAGTCATTACTCCAAGTGAGAATCGAAGCCACAACCAATTGCGCTTCATACATAAATAGAATTTCTTTTAACTTGAGATTTGAAGGTGCTAGTTTTATTTAATTTAAACGTATAGGTACCTCTCGAGCGAGCAATGTTGGTGTAAATTAAGGATTAACGTTTTTTTAATATAACGTTTTAATTTTAATATATTTATGCACATTTTGCGTATTTAAATGAAATGATAAAAGTGAAAATAATAAAAAACGCAGTCACTTAAGACAAATAATTTAAGCAAAAACATTAAGAAATAGTAAAGTCTTGTTATTTTTTTTTTAAAAATTTTTTTTATATATAAAAGTATTAGAGAGAATTTAATTACTACAAAGCGTTATGTAAATATTTACTTTCTATTTAACAAATAAATAATCAAATTCAATACAAAATACAGAACTAAAGTAATATTTGCTAATCACTTTCGTACTTTCGTTTCATCTTAAACTCCGCCCATAATGACTACGCCATCTAGCGGCGGCGCTTTCAAACTATCTTTTATATTATTTTTAGGTTATGTTACAGAAAATAAGAAATTATATAGAGAATAAGCCCTCGCAAGTTATACTATTATAATAAAGTAATAGAATAAAATATTTTCTATTCGCTTATAACCATAGTTTTGTAAAAAAACGTGGTTTTTTACATCAAATCAAACTTGCACTACAGACGTTTAAAAACACAACGTGTAACATTATTTAAGTTTAATTTCGCAATGTATGCATATAACAACATTAAAAAGTCATAATTATAAGAAAATAAATAAAGTAACACTCACCAATGATTGTAAATGTAAAATATTCAATAAAAACACAAAGTGAACGTGTCACAGTTGCTTTGACTCAGGTCGCTTTGCGTAGTGTATAACGAAGCTAGCTAAGGTTAGGCCCGGCCCATCGCCCGCCCCCGACGGTCTTCTGACAGACGGACGTTACACTCTCATTGTTATATACGTACAAAAACGTTTAAATATTGCCCGGCAATTTGAAAAAATTTGTTTTTTTAGACAAAATTATATGAATTGAACTAGAATTAGTGATAAGTTTGTGCTGTGTATTAAAGTAATGGAACAAAAACAGTTGACAAGTGGTTAAAGATTCGAATCGAGGTAAGTTGGAAAATGGGCAGTGCACGGTTTGCTTAATTAAACACAAATGTAAAGTATTAATTATGGGTTGATTCTCATTTATACTAGCCCTGCTACATATAAACACTTATATAATTATTTAAGTTTCTTTGTTAATTTATTGTGAAATAATAAATATGAATTTAATAGGCTATTATGGCGCAATGGCAGAGCGGTTGCCTGTAAATGAGATGTTGTGGGTTCGATTACAACTCGCTCGATTAACATTTTTAATTTTTAAAATTTTCCGCTCTGGTGAGACAAAGAGCAGCGTTGAGTTCCTCCTTTCAACATGCAATGACATAGCGGAAAGTTAAGAACGGGGTGTCCTCTAGTGTCCACTAGGTCCTGGTTGTTAATCCTGTTATTAGTGAAAAAGCTTGAAGCTCATTATAATTAAATGATGAAGGATATATATTCAGAAAATTTCCCTTATTTTGGGGGAGTTTCCCCCAAATGTGTGTGACTTATGTGTAAATAATAGATAATCCCTCGTACTCACCATCCCACAAATATACATAATAATAGTTTGTTATAAGTACAAATATAAATTATAATTATAAATAAAAACAATGTTCCTAAAAAGACATATTTGAAAACGTATAAAGAAATTTGAACACAGCGGGACTTGAACCTGCGCCTCTTGAAAACCGCTCAAAGGCGCGGGTTCAAATCCCTTGTGTTCAGCCACTCCCGTAGCCTGCTCGGCTCTTTTCAATTTCCTTAGTGTGCGAATAACACTTTAAAAAATGTTACAAAATACAATGTTCTTAGTTGAATATCGCCCCCATAACTACTGTGTAATCAAGAACATCCTAATTATGCTATACTTAATTATTTAAAAATACTATAAAATTTAATAGATTTTATTAATCTCAATAACTAATTTTGATATTATTATAATTAATATGTAATAATTACATTTTTATCAAATTATCTTATTTTGTCACAATTTCTATTATAATTGAGCCGTGAAACAAACAACTAACACGTCATGCAAATTGTATTTTCGAAACGCGATAATAGATGCCGCTAGTTGTTATATAAATAAGAAACTGATTTACAATTGTAGTTAAGATAAAAAATAGAGTACATTATTTCACAAGTAACGTTAATAATAAAATTAATCAAATAAATATATAATAAATAAAAAGCTATAAGTTATAAGTTCAACAATTTTATGTAATTTAATTTATTTAAACTTTTAAATTAGTAGCGTAATCTAATCATTGATTAATACGAAGGTCGTAGGTTCAACTCCAGCTACTACTAATATTTTATTAAGTATCAATTGAAATTATTTAACATTTAGATGTTTTTTTTACAACTTTACGCTTTTATTGTACATTTATATACGCCTGCATAGCTTTCTTCCATTTCTCTGTTTACCATAGAGAAAATGTAAATTAAAAACAATTGCAGACTACTTATTGAGTGGCGTAGCTCAACACCGCGCTTTGTCTTAACACAGGGAAGACATTTCTACAATTACTTTTAAATGTTAGTCATTATTGTCAATACCAATGTTCATTAAACCAAAGTAAGAAAAATAAACAAACCTATTAAAAGTTAAAATTATACTAAATAAAATAAAACAGCGTTACATATCTCAACTGATCGCCGTAAAATATTAAATAATAAAAATTTAAATATACAAGATATACGTTAGAACGCCACATGGTCGTTGCAGGTGTTTCCCAGGAAACCATTTATAACTTACCTATATGGAAATCTAAGAAACATACACTCCTTTTTATATTATAGTCATTTAATTCTAAGTAAATTGTAATAAATTATTTCATTAGATTCTTGTGACGCATAAAGTTGTTGCGTTATAATAATAGATGGCGCTACTAGTCTTGTTTTAATGTTAATTTTAAAAGTACGAATTAGCTTCAAAATTAGTAAATATGTAGAAAATAAATATTTTTGTAATGTAATTATGGTGCCTATATGGTGCCCATAAGCAATAGTTATTTATTCTTGCCTTGGGGTTGAAAAAATTTCGATGTCAAACATGTTTGTCTGGTAGATAAAAGAGAATATTAAGATACTGTATTCTCCACTATTCACCAATTTCAAATATTTTACGTATAAAATGGCAAAACGTGACATTTTCATATTATTTTGTGATTTATTCTTAAAGTAATTTCATAAACAAACCAATAAAACAATATTAATCTATTCCCATTTCGACTGCTTTACACAAAAATATACTTAGAACAATGCGCTAAACATGAACGCTTAAGTATTAATATAAATAAATATATAAAGTATATTTATATGTACTTATTAGTTAATTTCATATTATAAGCAAACTAACGGAGTGTCATAACACTAGGTTCTCTCTGCCCTGCGGGATAATGAGAGAAGCTGAAAAATAATTATTCTATATAGGTTTATGAATTTCTTGCGTGACTGACAGACAACTACTTGGATGAAGAAAGCTAAAATTTCACAGGACCGTCCAGGATTTCTAGAAATTCCCACAGAAACGGGAAAAAACGACACTTTACATTTTCTAGACTACGCAAACAAAGTTGCAGGCAACCACTTGTAGGCTATAAATATAAAATATTCCGGTATACATACCTACCAAGGATGTTACAGAGCTCCGTAACCATAACCGAAACCGGTAACCGAAGTAAGCAAATATCCGTAACCGAACTAAAACCGATAATCTTATCCATACATAGATTCGAAATGTTAAATCTGTAACATCCCTTATACTCGTAAGACGGTATGTCTTATTATTTACATTTTGTTATATAAAAATTTAGGGCGCGTGGTACGCCTCGCAATCTAACTTGTCCCGTTCTCGTCCCGTTAGCGAACACACTATCCGGTGATAGCGGTCGTCATGGTGGAACTTTTAATGAATCGCTTTCATTTTTGTTTTCGTTTTCCTTAGTACACCTAATACCAAGTATATATATATACATATATTTCTTAAGGAATACTTGTTTCTTATGAAAGGCAGAGGGAGAGAGAAAACTTGTGTTTTTTTTCTATTTTAAAAGTGTTCGCTAAACGATACGGACGCGTGGTCCGTACATTTTATCATGGATTATTAGTTTTGAAGTGAAAATTTCTTTAGACGCGTTGAACACTGCTTCTGTGAACAAAAATCATGGAACTCGCTTCGTCGTTGCAAAAGCCTACTGGCGAATACAATTTTTTGTCAATAGTCGTATATCGTATCATATATTTATGCCAATAAATATGAAATCAAATTATAATACATACTAAAGTTATATTTATTTTAACATTTTTTAAAGTGTTATTGGCACACTAAGGAAATTGAAAAAGACATATTTAGAAAAGGTATAAAAATTTTGAACGCAGCGGGATTTGAACCCGCGCCTCTTGAACGATTTTTATACCAAAGTTATTAGTTCTCATTTCTATCACTGTTCTTTTTCCTGTTACTAGCATACCTATAATATAGACATAATTATTTATAGATAAGAAGTTCCTAAGAGAGTCCAAAATAGTTTATCTTATTAAAACATATATCATATATTAAAAAAAAAACTCAAGCAACTCTATTCTCCACTTATCGACCAATTCCAAACAATGAGTGTCTTGAGTAGAAGAACATATCATACTGCCCACATCCATATCGCATACAGCCAAATATTTATCCATAGATAATACAAAATTGTAGAGAATCTATTATTTGGTAAAATTGGCAAATATTTGTATTTTTGGTTTAAATCATACATGTTCTAGAGAGGTTTCTTTCCTCGAGGATTTTAATATATGTAAGTGCGTTTTAAAATTTAAAAAACTCTCATAGCCACTTAATTAACTTACATACGTAATTACACTTTTAAATTATAGACAAGTTTTTATATGCTCCATATCTTATTGTAAGAGCGTCGGTAAACGCGATGGTTGTAGGTTCGATTCACACTCTGGGTATTGATTAGATTTTTTTTTTGTTTTTCTCGTTTTAAAGTGTTATACACATTTAGAAAATTGAAAAACATATTTTTTTTTTATTTCCAAGAAGCGCGGTTTCAAATCCCGCTGCGTTCAATTTTTTATAAATTTTCTAAAAATATGTTTTTTAGATTTAAATTATTTTCATTTCTGGGCTTTGGTGGCAAGATAAACCAGTGGCAGTGACCAGTTGCATTCGAGCGGAAAATGGAGAATAAGGTGCTTTCTGCCTAACCTGTGTATGAAGCTAATCTCATTATTTATTTTTTTTATTTTATTAAAACAATAATTTTCAAAAAAAATAATTTATTTATTGTTATTAATATTAAAATTATCACATTTCGATCGTATTGACATGTTTATCACTTACATACAGACAGACGTGTGACTGATAGCTGCCAGGTAGATACAATTTATTATCTGACAAACAATACTTTGTGATCTAAAAATAAATTAAAATAATAGTACTTTCATTCAATTTTCTTTCTTTCATTATTCAACTTTGGTTGATTTTTCGTCAATTTTTTACCAGTTTTTGATTTCAAATAGCGTTTCTAAAAATAACGGAATTATTACAAAACAAAATTATTAGCGAAATTAGATTAAATTATATACATTTTTACGAAATAATTGGATGAAAGTTCTTTTTACTCAGTGAAAACATAATATTTCTTTAAGAAATGAGTGTATCTCAAATACTCTATTCATTCTTTCAAGCAATGTCTCAGATTCGGACAAAAACTGGTGAACTGGGTGGAAAGCGGAGAACGAAGTGTTGCCAGCTTAAAGGAAGCTATTATAATTTTGGGTCCAAGTTTCAATGTGATAGTGGTAAATGGAAGTATGTAGTTTGTCATAAAGTCCAGGAAACCGAAGTTGCTGATATCAACAGTTATCTTTATATATAATAAAAATGTAACTGATCGCTGTCTGTACATGGAAGATATATGAAATAAAATATTATTGAGGGTATATAATAGAACCCACAACAATGATTTTTAATTTACTTTTCTATTTGTCTGTTTCTCTGTGCGTTTGTGAAAGCTAATCTCTGAAAATGCTGAATCGATTTAAATGCAATTTTGACTATTGTATTTTGGTAAATTCCCCCTAACAATTGGTGTTTATTTCAACCATTTAAATTTAAACTTAAATAAAGTTTATGATTTAAGTAAGAACGCCGGCAGGCGAAAAAACCTAAACAGGTTCGCTAGTTTTATATATAAACTTTTGTCTAACTGAGAATCAAAACTCACAACCAATGTGTACTAGTCAATACTTGCCTACAACGCCACTGTGGCATCAAAATAAATGTTCTCACCCTAAAACTAATAAGAACTAACATTATTTAGTATTTTTTCTGTCTAGATTTATTTTATTGTATCTAGACTTTACTAGGTTACATTTTTGGTCTATAAATCGTGCGTTATAGAGACAGATGGAGCCAGTCACAGCCAAGCTGGCGTTTGGCAAACAATGCTAATCTCAATATGGAGTTTCGTTAAACGACAATTAATGTATTTTTGTAACTTCACTCATTGTGAGCATTATTAATGAAAACGTTGTGATCTGACACTCCATTCATTCATTCATTCATTAAAGTCATTTTAGATATTTAATGTTGGCAGTACTTACATGTTATATACAATTTTTTATAAATTATTATGATATCTTTTTTATTTTCTTATATAGGTACTGTTGGTAGGCTTGGGTATTATTAATTTTGTTTTGTTTATGATAGGTTAGGTTAGAAGTTACGGAATTTCATCATCCTATTTAGCAAATAAACTTTTATTTATTCAATAGATTAGAGTTTATGATAGCTCATTGACGTGTATCAATAAATTTATGTAAATTATTATTCTAAGATTATTTAAAATAAAATGCCATTTTTTATTATTAGATTCCTTTATCCAGTATTCTTAAATAACATTCAAAGAACAGATTCTATCTGATATTAGTAGTATAGCGTGTTAAGTGGCGGAACTCAACGCTGCGTTTTGCCTATATATAACACGGCATATATAAATACAAGAAATCGACATAATATATAAAATATCCATAGAAAACATACAAAATAGTATATTTGGGGCCAAAACATAAACATTTCGACCACTATCAGTAGCTATTACTGGTTAATATAATGACCACCGCGTCGAGATTTAATCGGCGACGCGTCCGCTCGCGATGACAGATAGCGACGAAATGCGTTTAACATTTTTAAACTTAAGCTTACGTGCGTGTAAGGGTGACTATTATACAGCCTAATGTGATATACGTGTTTTATAATATGTTAAACTATATAATAAGACGGTAAGAAATGTTTTTTTTAATAAGTTTAATTTTTGTAACTTACAATCTCTTAAAACTTACTTCGTCTTAGCCATGCAATATCGCCAATTCGCCAGAAAGTGGAGCGTCTTGACACTAGGTTCTCTCTGGGTACTCTTCTATGCGGAAAAAAGTGTAAAGCAGTAAATAAGTAATACTGTTTCTCAACTTATTTATAAACACTTAAAAATATATGTCCATGGAACGTAATGTTTAGGTATTAGATACAAAAAGTGCGAGCGGAATTCTGTAACAAAAATAATAACGACCATTATTTAATTGAATTAATTGTTTTCTATACAATTAACAACATTTCTTCAGTTTTAAAATGCAATTCTCAGTGAAATTAACATAATAAGGTAAAAAGACAGGTGTTTTGTAAGTAAATCGCAATTGCCAATGTAATTTAAGCATTCTTGTCACAAGTAATGTGCATTCAAATCCTATAATGAACAGGTGACCGCGACGTTACGAGTCAAATAAGCTCCTGTGAGACGGATGTTGAAAATTAGCTTTTGTTTTCCTTAATACATTAAAATATACACTTCTTACTATATATAGATACATAGGTTAATACGATTGGTTGCGGGTTCAAATACAATTAGGTAAATGTTCATACTTAATAACATTTAAATTTCCCCGCTATGGTGCTTGAGTGTCGCCACTCAATATAAAATGTCTCGAGAGAGGTGTGTATCTTGATACCATGTTCTCTTTAGTAACCCTGGGCAAAGTGTGGAGCTCCTTCATTTTTTAATCAATCATTCGACAATACACACATATGTATTTGCTAAGGGCGTGGTCCACATGTCTTTTATAACTTTTTTTTTGTTATATCTAGATATATTGTGTTCACCAGGACAGGTAGCGCGATGTTTGGTGTCACCAAGCATTAAGTGAATGATTTTTCTAACGAATTGTTAAAAAAAACGTTAGTTGTTTGCATTTTATCTCCATATAAACTGTATATATTTATGCCAAATTTCACTTCAATAGACAAACAAATTTGGACTTACAAAAGGAAGTCAAACAAATTTACTACACGAGTCAAAACATCCATCAAATCCATTATATTTGATTTGAATGATTATAGTTAAAATATTTTTATTGTTCTACTCTGAGACCTAAGACAACTCGCAGTATTGGGAACACGCGACATCTCGAATTCGGGCAGAAAGTGGAAAACGGAGTTTCTTGACAATAGGTTCTCTCTGGCTTCCCTGCTATGAGGGAAAAAGCGTATCGTAGCGTATCTTATAATATATATATATATATATATATATATATATATTATTACTAAAGTGAACATTTTAAAGCGTTATATAAGCGAAATTCCTTAAGCACATTCTACATAAGGTATCGAGATCAGTAGTCCCTTAGTACTAGTGTACGGGTATGTGGACAAAGAGAGGACTGAAACAAAAAAAATATAAAGCAAAAACGTCTGCCGACGCGCTATCTGCAGCTCGCGATCCTGTCTCAAATAATGGCACTCGAAAAAACATGGAGAGGATCGTTCAAACTTTAAATTGTTTATAATTTTTTTGTATTGATATTTTATTACAAGAATGAAAGACATCATGGCGCAGTGTAAAAGCGTCGGATGGTATAACCGATGGTTGAGAACCAACTCGGGGATATGATTATATTGAAATTATTTTCGTTTCCGCATTGGTTACAAGCAGTAGCGCGGCTTTGAAATCTGCTATTCAACACTATTAAAATTCAGCAATACTTCATTTTTTGAATCCTATTGCTATATGTCGATATTTTATATGGTGTTCTAGAATTGAACACTGCAAAAAAATATCAAAGTACTTTAGATTAAAAAAATTACTTACTTGAATTTAGCAATAACCAACTTACTATAATAATTATAACTTGTTTCAATACTCAATATATTATTCTTTAAAAACCCACCACTACCAAAACCACGACCACCACTACCACCAATTCATCTAACGCGTCTATAAAAAAAGGCTTCATTTTAAAAACTGTAACTAAATCCAACTTACATCGAGTCCTCGCCTCTTCATACCCACGTCGGTCCAGTAGAGCACCCGCAGCCACGTAAATCTACATCAACACGGTGTCCCTATCGTTTTGTTCTCATTCACTTAACGTCCCTTCCCCGAGCCTCGAACCCCGTACCATCGAGCCTTATTATGGCTGAATGATGCTGATAAGAATTGCGAACATGCTTTCTAATTTTCCCATGCGTTTATGGGATGTTTTAACGCTTAGTAAGTAAGTATAGGTGTAGTATGTAAGTTGCGTTTCACAATTTAGTATAGGCAGTGTACTAGGTTCAAATACTGGTAGGTTTAATATTTAAGATAAAGGTACTCTACATAATTCAGTGAATACAATAAAAATCATATTATTCTATGTATAAGTTATCGGTATATTTTCATTTTTCCGCTCTGGTACCAAGCGAATAGACAAAGCGCGGCGTTAAGCTTATATAATATATTTTTTCGTAATAATATAACTCATATTGTACGAGCTTAATTTTCAAAACTAATTATATCGCGGCTTTGACTTCCGCTACTCCAACACGCAATGTCTCGATTCCGGGCGGAAACAGGAGAACGGAGTGCCTTGACACTAGGTTCTTACTGACACTGCTATGCGGACAAAAGCGTGAACGCTGTTATTAGTTGGCGTAGTAGTATGACTAAACACTTTATATACGAGTTCAAATCCCAATGGTGGAATGTCGAAAGTCTATCGAGCAAATTTATTAAATATTTTCGTTTCGTTTCGTTCGTAAGGGAAAAGGGAAAATCTCAAAAAAACCACTAAAATCGACAACAGATTTACATTTCTATCACCTTTCTTTAATTATAGCATTTCATGCATTGCTTTAGCATTTTAAGCGTGATGAATTAAATTAATCATCACGACAAACTCACATACATGGTTCAGTGGGACAGTATCTGACCGATCAAGCAACGTTTGTGAGTTCGATTCTAAGCTCTTGTTCCAGCACTCAACACGCATTGCCTCTTAACACCAATTCTCTCCTATACTATATATGTAAATCCAAACAAAATATTTGAAATAACTCCGTCATTATATCTAATTATAACCAGAAATGAACACTATAAACAGATTGTATTCGCCAAAATATACCGTCAACGTGACGCGACGGCTGGAAGCGGCGTGACAGCTCCATATCGCGTCACTGTCAATCCGCGAATTTAGACTTTGACGTGCGCCGTCAGCTGGTTTTGACACCTGTCACCGTGACCGACATGACTGACAGAACTGACGCGCCGATACTGATAACGGTAGTATATATTTAGGCTATTTCCTGTATACGTAGTCGTTGACGGAAAGTTAAATCGTGCGTTTGTATGAATTGATAACAGAGAAATTTGATTATTTCATTCTTGAATATAATATGTTATATATTTTTTTAATTTTTTTTATTATTATCATATTACAAGTGGATATACAATTAAATATAGAACATCTAAAAATTAATATGGTTTGATCCGATGTTACATTATTTTTTCGTAACATGCAATCGTAAGACAAAACTGCACATTGTAAAATGATGGTAGTGGGTTCAAAGCCAGGTATTTTAGTGGTCTTTCCTTTTTCTACTTTAAAGTGAAAAATGCAAACTAAGTCATAATAAGTAAGCTATACTTTTTATGATATGAGATATATGATTAACGTAAAAATAAATATATATTCTTGTTCATAGAAGTTATACGTGTTTGACCAGCAGTTATAATTTAATTATTTTTTTTTACGAACAGTCGTTTTGTAAGAGATAATGCTATTCATTAAATATTTTTAATAAATAGCATTTAAAAGCAGTACAATATTCTTTGGGTAGCAGAAATTTGTAAAAATCTCTTTACGGAGATGCTAACAACAAAAATAAGAATTTCGATTTCGAATTTTTTATTTAAATTATTTTCATTTACTCGCTCCGGCAAGGCGAAGTGAGTCCCGCCACCCAATATGCAATGTCTCAATTTCGGGTTTAAAATAAATAACAGATTGTCTTGATATAGGTTGTCTTTAACTACGAGAAAATACGAGAAAATGCGTGAAGCTGAATAAAAACCAACAATGTATACTTAAGTAAAGTCAGGGCTTAATACTAAATTACCTTACATATTACTTAATCTAACGCCTATCTTACCCATAAAATGATACGAGAGTCAACTTATAATTATATGCGATTATCTTTAATTACACCGCATATTTAATGTTAATTTACATGCGCTTGCTTAACGGCTAAGTTGAAAACAAAAAAAATAGTAACGGTGTGACAACCGGCACTTTACTATCACTTTAACAAAGACATTTTTGTAATTAGTTGTGGAAAATTGTATATTTCTATTTAATAATGAACACATTTTATTCCAAGTCTGTAATAAAAGCGTGAATTTTTTGTATTTATTGTTTTTTATTGTGCGAGATACGTTGAGTTTTCATTTATTATTTTTAGTTAGAGAGACTTTAGTGAAGAAAACTTTCCGGTCTCCACATCCAAATCATTTGTGACGGCAGAACTCAACCTGCGCTTTGTGTTATCATCAGACCCGAGAAATAATTTAAGCACTCATTCCCTCGATTGGGAATCGAACCCACAAACGTTTACAGTATATAGTATCAAAACTTCTTTAGAATCGAAGGTGATTTTTTAAATAAAAGGCGACACTAAAAAGAAACAAACACATAACGTTTAGGATTTAACCTGGGAAAGAGTGAATGTTTTATTACTTGTAATTTAAGTATAATATGTAGAGGTAGATTAAAATAATAAATAAAGGCCATTTTTTAATTTCTTGACGATATTATAATAAATAAATTTGATTTTTTTTAACCCTATTTAACGCGCTCTAGTAAGACGAAACGCGCCGTTGAGTTCCGCCATTTATCACACAATGTCTCGAATTCGGGTGCAAAGTGAAAAACGGAGATTCTTGTCACAAGATGCTCTCTTTCATCTTAAATATGCGGAATATTTTTGTCTTGTCACAAACTATGCATTAATATATATTTGTAAATATAATACCATCTCCGAGTTGGGTTCGAACCAACAACCATTGTATACAGGCACTTTGAAATGAGTCATGATGGTGTCAATTATTTTTGCAACAAGCGTATGTCTATACAAGTAGGGCCTTAGCGGGATATTTCTATGAGAATCTAATAATAGACGTTGCCTATGAATGTGTGTTTGATACGGTCGAAAGGGCGCAAAATGTTTTATATAGCTATACACATATACTCAATATATTAAAGTAATGCGATTGTTCGATCATATCAATAGCAGTTCTATTATTTGTTTTCTATCAGCTTCATGTTTTTTTCCACATAGCAGGGAGTCAGAGAGAAAAAGTGTCAAGACACTCCGTTCACCACTTTCCGGCCGATTGCGAGAAACTGTGTGTGAAAATTATTCAAATACAATCATTCCCCTGTAGATCGCGGAAAGTTAAGCGCTGTCCTATTGCTCCATACGTTTTATGCTATATATAATGTTTTTGTCTTCTTCTTATATACTCTATTGAATGTGGTTTTTGCGTAATTCTTGTACGGAAATTATATTTTTTAAAAATTTCTCTAACTTTTTACACGTAGTGTTTATAAATTACTTTTTCTACTGTATTTGTACTTTTGTGATAAACCAATAAATAAACATATTCTCTATATATAATCCATACTAATATTATAAATGCGAAAGTAACACTGTATGTCTGTCTGTGACGTCGTCACGGCCAAATCACTGAACTGATTGTGATAAAAACTTTTGGTATGAGCATAATGTATTTTTTTCTTTAATTTTTTTTTGTTTTTCCAGGAATTTTATTGTTTTACAAAAAGGAATAGTTTAATGGACGAAGCCGTGAACGGGTCGCTAGTATTTTATATTATGACAGGACTGTACGTAAACTGAAAAATTGTTTATTACATTAAACGCACACCTTGTGGTAGAAATTTTAAAGCAAATGTAATTCTAGTCATGAGTTTATCTTTCAAATGTTTTTACTCATAAGTTATTATTATAAGTTTCTAGCAAGTATAATCATTCAAATAACCTTTCTAAATATCCATACAATTCACTCGTTTAATTTACAAACAGCTATAAAATACCACTGTTTACACCATATAATGTAATTTAATTCCCCTCCAAAGCTGAATATAATTGAACTGCTATGTTTAGAAGCAAAGTGTAAAAGTAAAAATAATAAAAGAAAAAACATTGCGTACACGATACACGATTTATAGTACACGGCTCACTACACCGCGCTGTCAGTCAAACGTCACAGTGTCTCGTAAATTATGACGTTTTTGTGCGCTCGCGCACGCAAATAAGCAGTTAGTGGATGGAAAATGCAGATATTGTAAACATTTTTCTTTTTTTATTTTTTTTTTGTAAAATTTTCGGAATAAATGTAGAAAATAGTGTTGAGACAATCTGTTTATAATACTAAACTATTTTGATTAACCAACCTAGGTCGGAAAATACATAAAAATCTTTTTCCTCCGGCTGGAATCGATCCCACAATACCTCGTACAGTCGAGTATTTAGAAACTAGGATGACTCTAGTATATTGTGCAAACATTTTATGAGTTACAATCACTATGTGTTTTCTTAATATAATTTAATTCTTAAGCCAAGTCTGTCAGAAACGTAATCTATGCCGCGGAAGCGTTCGTCTCACGTACCAGGGCAATGTAGAAATATTAGCATATTCATTATCGAACCTGAGACAAGGTGTTCGCGTGACCACTGAGCCGTCAGACCTTGTGAAAATATCGGCAGTTCGTTCTGAATAATGGACAGATTAATCAATTTCTAAGCCACGCAAAAACTATATTGCTTACTAATGATGCTTCCTGGTAAATAGAAAATCTTATAAAATGTAACATAAATTTATAATTTTATTTGTTTAGTAATGAAGTTTTTAAGTAAATATAATATAGATATATGATGTAGTTCGGGTTGGGTTCGAATCCCAATTAAAGCAATATCTTCAAGATAAAAGGACACCTTGCGATGACAGGTGCAACAGCGTCTGAATGTGAATGGTCGTGGGTTCGATTCGCACTCGGTGGAATGTTTATTTATTATAATTTTTCTTAATAAAATAGCAGCGGCGTTGAGGCTGCCACTTAACACACAATGTCCCTGGTTCGGACGGGAAGAGAACGGAGTGTCTTGATACTAGGTTCACTCTGACTATCCCACTATACGGGAAAAATCGTGAAGCTGAAAAAAATACTTCGAAATGCAAATTTAATTGTTGGAAAATATAATACAGAAGTTAGATATAGTTCTTTGTACAAATCAATTTAAGCTATGTTTTTTAAGTTTTGAGGCCATCGTGACGCAATCGGACAATACTTGACTGTAAACGCGATGGTTGTAAGTTCTATCCTCACAAGATTGAATGAGAAATATTGTATTTGGATTATTTTTATTTCGCTGCTCTAGTAAAACAAAACGGAATTAAGTTCTGCCACTGAACACGCTATCGGGCAGAAAGTGGAGAACGCAGTATCTTGACACTAGGTGTTGCTTGTTCTTTAGGACATAGCCGTTCTTACCACCTTTTTAGATAAATTCCTATACTGGGTTCCGTTGTCCTTGCTTCAGTGTCCCTTATGAAGCAGAGAATGATTATAGAAATGACTAATCTTCTATCTTCATATACATGACTTCACATATGTTCCTATATTCCTAAGTTGCTTGTTTTTTAGGACATAGCCGTACTTACGGCCTTTTTAGATAAATTCCTATACTGGGTTCCGTTGTCCTTGCTTCAGTGTCCCTTATGAAGCAGAGAATGATTATAGAAATGACTAATCTTCTATTTTCATATACATGACTTCACATATGTTCCTATATTCCTAAGTTTTGACGTCCACAGTTACTCTGCAGTTCGTTCGATCTTGAGCTTTACGTCTTAATTCCCTGTATGTCTTGGCATCATCTTCATCTCATCCAAAACGTCTCCAGGTTCGCTTGCATATAGATTTGTGCATAAAACTATACATTCTTGAAAATTAAAAACATTTAATAATAAAAAGGAAATTACAGTTAGCTGTAGGCTACAACTTTGCACTTTGTTCTGTCAAACGTAAAATTTAATTTGACCCGATTTCTTAGGAATCTCAAGATATCCGTTACCCTATACACTCTTCAAGGAACATATATGCAAAGTTTCGGTTTTCTACGTCTTTATCATAGATAACTAAGTCAGTAAGTCACTTCAGTTCACTCCACTCACTTCACTCAGTCAGATACTAAAGAGTTCTGATTATTTAATTTTATTTATACCTAACTATCCCTAGGATGGTTTATTAAATAATAATTTGTGTAAGAAAGCTAATATAAAATTCCTATAGTACATACGAGTCATTGCGTTCCAAGAAATTTATATATTTTAATTAAGATTTAATGCCCTAATATAATGGTTGGTTAGCAATACATTATAACGAGGTAACGAGGCACTAGAATCATATTCTGTAGATAAAGTGCAGCAGGTGCTTCGTGTCAGTTAAATTAAGGTGGTTATAGGTTCAAAATGTTTGTATAATATGCAATAATAATGCAAATGTGTAACGAATTAATTATAATTTAATATAAAAAACAGCGCCACGCTCATTTCCAAATTCAAAGATAGGTGGTAGAGAGAATCAAACTACCCGTTTATCGCTTTCGGTCTTAATTCGAGATATTGCTTTTTTTTATTCTATAAATTATTGCTTGTTTAGTGGTGGAAGTGTATAGAATCATTTCCATGGGTGGAGTGCAACCCACCCACGAACCCACCCACAGTGGACGTTGTCCAACTGCGCCACAATGACCTCAGATAACAAGTTAAGATATCGTCTTAAATAAGTTTTGATGTAGTTTATGGGTTCTATTGATGGGCTAGTTTTTGTTTTATTTTAGCTTTTTTTATAAAACTTTATCTACGCTTTATTCTATTGTTTGAAGACTAAAACGCAACGTGTTTTATAATGTCAAATTAGTCCCCGACTTCGCCACACAACCATTTACCGTTTACAAACCAAAATTCTTACATACTGAATTATTTACGTATATCTGCATATAACAAATATTCTTTGAATATATAAAAAATGCTATAGCGTTATCCAATTAGGAGTGTATAATTACATCGCGGTACCAGCCAGTGCGGTTTGTAAATAATAGTTGCTGTCCGTGTGATCGATATGCGCCCGCGCAGCTATAGCATGCTACTGATTGATTGTTCTTATTGGCATTTAATTGTTGCTATTTTTCTTTTTATTTTTCATATATTAACACTTCCCTCGCATCTTGAATATACAGATGCCGTTCCCTGTCTTTTTTTACGATGGTGTGTAATGGATGACGAACTTAGTCCTAAAGTTTAAAGTTTGAGACGACCGTTGTGGAAAATTGTCTCATATTCATATGAGCGCACTTAGAATCTATCACTAACGCTTGATAATCTAATCCAGGACCATCAAAGCTGAATTTCGCTTATTTTTTTGTAATTATTGATGTTTTATTAAAAAATATATAATTACAGTTAACTTCCTTTGTATATTCTAACCAGTGTAGTTACTACGTAATAGTTTCTGTCTCTCTGATCGATACTTGCGCCCGTGCAGCTACAGCATGCTACTGATTGATTGTTCAACTACCTAGTATTAATAGTCTTTATGTTATACGAAACTCCCAGTTTTAATTCAAAATCGCTTTTAATTTTTTGATTATGTATAGCGTACATAATCAAAAAATTAAATAACAATAACTTAGCAGTTATTGTTATAAATTTATAATTATCATGTAAGAGTTAGCCATTGTGGCGCAGTAGAACAGCGTCTGACTGGAAACGCGAGTGGTTATGGGTTCGTTTCCACTTGAGGAATGTTTATATATTTATTTATCTCCTCTGGTACCTAAGACAATGCGCGGCGTTGAGTTACGCCACTCAACACGCTCTGTCTGGAATTTGGCCGGAGAGTAGAGAACGGAGTGTCATAATACTTTTTATATTCAAGGTTCTCTCTGACTAGTTTGCTATGCGGGAAACAGTGTGATGCTGTTAATGTTAGAGCTATACTAGCTATGTATTAGCTAGACAGAATTAAGTAGGCTCAATCGCTTTGATTAAATATATTCATATAAATATACCTATATTAAACGCTTAAAAAAAAGTAGGCTTTATGGTCTACAGTTTTGGCTGAAAAACGTAAAATTGAAAGAGACATATTTAGAAAACGTATAAAAGTTTGAACATAGCGGAATTTGAATCTGCGCCTCTCGAAAACCGTTTTTCAAATCCCGCTGCGTTCAAATTTCTTTAGTGTGCGAATAACACTTTAAAAGATGTAAAAAAAAAAGGACGTGAAATTCCGTAGTTACTCAACTCCGTGGAAATTTCTAAATCTCTAAATCTCTATTACTTACAATGTTTTTGCCTATTTTTTTTGCCTTTACACTATCGTGTCGTAGTGTGTCAGCGTCCGAGTGTAAATGCAATGGTCGTGGGCTCTATTCCACTCGAAAGAATTATTATATTTAAATTATTTTCATTTCTCCGCTGTGTAGCAAGACAAAGCGCGGCGTTGGTTTCCGTCACTCAATCGGAGTGTCCTGCCTACCCTGCGATGCAGGTAATAGCAAAGTCCCTTTTTTGGCTACTATACTATTCTATACTCTCCAAGCGACCTACACATCAAATTGCAGCTTTCATTTATCTACATAATATATATTGAAAATAATATTATAAAATACTTTTCAATATATTAATTCATATATAAATAAAAACCTAAATAAAGCTTAGGCGTTTACAATATTATCTTTTCTAAAACTTTTATATGTAACGCTTAATATTATTAAGAGACCAGTCATAAATAAGGCATGAAAGAAACAAAAATGTATTCTTGTATTAGCTTATCTTGATTTTTAAGATACACTTATCACAACTTAGATTAAATTTGTTAATTGATTTTTGCATTTAATTTACTTGCTAAGCTTCTGAAGCCATCGTGTCGTAATTGGATAGAGGTGTTCAATAATTGTGGGTTCCAATTAAATTTGTGGGGATATCTATGTTTTAGTATCCCGTCTGTGGCGCAATGCGACGTACACTGACTGAAAAGGCTATTGGTTGTGGGTTTGAATGCCACTCTGGGAAATGACTTAATTTGTATTATTTTCATTTTTCGTTTATAGTAAGGCAGCTGTGCACGTGGCGTAAGTTTTCGTCAACCAACACGAAATGTCTCAATTTTGGGTGAATATTAGAGAATATTTGGAGAAAAATATGAAGCTGTTTTTTACTTAAAATATTCTCATTTCTCGTCTCTTTGTCTTGGGACAAATACTATGCGGTGTTGGATTTAGCCAAAATCCAATGTCTCTTAAAGAATGGACCAAATATTAAGACGGGATCATTAAAAACAGGATGAAATCGTTAGCGCATAGCTAGCAAAACTCAATGTCAATATCTGACTTGTAATAAGTTTGGTCAACAGCAGGTTCTCTCTATTCCACTAAATAATGTACGAAAGAAGAAAGAAAGCGTTTAAAATATCCTGTGCCTTCCATACCTTTGTCATTTGTTTAGATTTATATTATATTTGCACAAATCTTTTTCCTTTTAGCTGATCCCTGTTGTGATGTAAATTGAATTGAGATAAGATTTCATGAGTTATTATTGCAATTACTTAACGCATGTGTTTTAATTTTGGTATTTAGGCTTTAATTTAAACATTTTATAGTCAATTGAGGACAACGTGGCGCAGCAAGGCAGCGTCTGACATTAAAAACAATTGGTTGTGGGAATGATTATATATAAATTATTTTCATTGCTCGATCTTGTAAGATATAACGTAGTGTTTTGACACTAGGTTCTCACTTCCCACTTCGCAAAAAGTGTTTTAATTTGAAGACCTTGAATAAATTGAGAATGTAATGTGATGTATTTGTTACATTTAGATCCAAATTTTTTGTCATACGTAATTCAATGGGAATAAATGGTTTTCAATTAACATAAATTTCATTAATTTTAGCCGACAATTGTTCATTGAAAAAGGTTTATTAATAAAAAGTAATATTATCTTTTACCAAAATTGTGATGTAGTTTGACACGTGAACACCTCGCCGTGGACGTAAGTTTGAATTTCATTTCAAAGGATTTTTTGTAAATAGTTTAAGATTTTTTTTCTTAAACTAAAATAGAGATTAAAGGATTTTTTAGGTAATAATACAAAAATGTCAGCCACCTCCACCCTAAAACAATTTTCAAACACACAAGTTAAAGTTTTTATCTAGTTTAAGAGATTACTGCTTGGTTTTACGTCTCTAAAATGTGCAAAAGTTGTGCTTTTGGTTAATCTCAATACGAAAATAGAACTTTGTGTTAAAACATTCCGTTCTTCAGCAATTTCAGTTCGAGAGATTGCTTGTTAATTGGCAGCGTTAAACGCCGCGCTACCGGAGGGTAAAAACGAAATGAATTAAACACAAATATACTACCTAAATAGGTTATAGTTCATATAATATCAAAAGCTTTAAAATAAAATAACAAAACGCAGAGGAAGGCTTAATTAAATCCGTTCAACAATTAGATAGCCGCGGGCATATCAAAACTAAAATAAATAAATATACTACAGCGTATCGTAACAAAATACGAGAAACATGCAAATTTCATACTTATTACACGTCAATTGCAGAAAGCTCGGTTTTAAACTATCCACAATTTTACCCCTTGATAATAGGATGAGAATATATTTAGGTATATTTAATAAACACTTGCTGTACGTTTATTTAATGTCTTTGACTGATTTTGACTCAGAGTGCTTCGACGGTGTCGAAGAGGCTCGGGTTCGAGTCCCGCTACATTCAAATTTTAATATGTTTTCTAAACTTGATATTCGTATCCTAAATGTGTAGCAGAAATTTGTCTATAAAGATGCTAACAACAAAAATAAAATGTTATAAGCGAATAAGAATTTCGACGTAGGACTTCGGATGTAGAACGTATGGCTTAGGTGTTTGCGTATGGCGAGCGATTGCACGATGTCCAAAAGGGGTTCACGGGTTTGAATCGTGGTACTGGCAAAAATTTACACTTATGCTAAAAATATATTTTATATACTAATACTAAGTGTGTGAATAACATTTTAATAATTTTAAAATATTTAAAGCATGTTTTACTTAAAAAAACTATTAGTTATCCTCATACTATAGTTATGTAAGATAGACTGAGAAAACGTAGTGTTAAGTCACTCCGTTCTCAGTGTTTCAACTACTTTAGAGATATTGTGTGGATGGCAGAACCCAAGGCCGAATTTTCTGTAACCATACCATATAAATTATAATATTTTAAATTAAAACTTTGTTCAAAATTGGAATCAACCCATTATCGTCGGGTAGAGGCCTATTTTAACTTCGATGACACAGTTTAGAACGCGATGTACATCGATAAATTGAAGGCCACGTCACCTACAAACAAGCCGTAACCCATCTCCACCCACTTTAAAAATTATAACTTAACGAGACCAACCTAACCTAATACAAATACTCGTTTAACTGACAAGTTACTATAATATTATGAAAAAAGGGGGAATTTATTACCTCAGAACAGTATCTGCCATCAAAGGTTCCGCTAATATACATGACATTTACACACCTGCAGACCACACAGGTCTACTTGTTACTAGCAAAGTGTTTTGAGTATCAACATTTTTCCAAGTCACACAATTGGTGATAATGCTTTGAATGGTTTTTGTTGGTAATGCCACTGTTTTTTTTCATAGAACTGGCTTTTTAGTTTAAGTATTAGTAAGGTTTTTTCCCTTAGAGAACCTAGTGTCAAGACACTCCGTTGTTATTTTCAGCCTTAATTCGAAACTTTGCATGTTGAGTGGTGGAACTTACGACTGCGCTTTGTTTCAGGTACCAGAGCGGAGAAGTGAAAATAATTTAATCAGTCTATCGAGTGGGAATCGAACCCACAACCAATCGGGTTTACAGTCAGATGTTGTCCCACCATGCTCCATGATGACCTTTATATTGGATTTATAGATTATTTATACCTACAAGTAATAAAACTCATAAAGGAATCAATTATGTACATTTAACGTAATGAAAAAAATTACTAGGGGTTTTCTTATAAGAAATAGATGCGAAAAATATGACTTCTGAATTTTTTTTCCATCTGTCTTTGCATTTCACAAAAGAGTACTAGACAAACATGCCAAGAGGTGTGAGTTCGATTCTTGCGATTATCAATTTTTTATAGGTAAAATACGTATTATACGTATTCTATATTATATATATGTTTAAGCTCAGAGAAAAAGAAGGTAGCTCTTGTAGGCTTAGTGTTAAAAACGAATGGATTACTCCACCTTAATTGTAATTAAAAATCAAATTTAAATTAAATAATAAAAGCTTTTAAAATTCTTCGAATTATAGCGTACTATGAACCTAATTGCTTAAACAAAATTATGTTAAATTTAATATATTCAAGCAACATACCGTGAGACAGTCGTCCCCTTCTTATATGTATCGTTGATGCGTAACGTTCCTCAGTTTGAAAACGCGGTCGGTATTTCGTTAGTATGAATATTGAGTATTATTTACACTACACCAATATAGAACCTGCTACCTTTTTTCTACGAGTGTATGTCAATTGTAATATTAAACAAACTTAAAAAAAAAAGTTTCTTTTTTAATTTTAATTAATTTTATACCTAAAATGTTTAATTTTCAATAGTAGATATTAGGGAGGTACCTATTCGAAAAAGTGGATGAATGCCTAACAAATGCAATCATCTGATTGAAATAATTAAATTTTTTCTAGCGAAAATTTATCGTGTAACTAAGTTTTAGTAATTCAGGTATACGCTTTGACAGCATAAGCAGTATGCAGAGATAACCTATCGGTTCCCATCAAGACACTCCGTTCTCCACTTTTCACCAAACTTGATGTTATAACGTGTTTGACAGTGGAACTCAACACCGCCCTATGTCTTACCAGAGCGGAGCCATAAAAATTAACCATATTTAAATACAATTAAAACTCTAGTACGTTACGAGTATATTATTAAGATATCAAGAAAGAAGATATACCGTCGATCTATCTATAAATCATTATGTAAAGGCGAATGGTCACTTATCACGAAATTTCGCAAACTGCTCGACAACACACAAATTTTGGCTGAGGTAGTTTATAATTAGTTAGACATCCGCTAAGAATGAATTTGCGTCGGGGCCGGATGAAGGAGGTCTAAGGGCTTTCGCTAGTCTGTATGTAAGTCGTAATTTTTTTGTTACAAGCTTAAAAATTGTCAGAGGTATTAGATATTCGCTAAGAATGGATCTTACAACAGGGTCGGCTAAAACATATATATAAACTTCATAGTTCTTTATATTTTATATACGAGTACTACGCCGACGAAATCGCGGGCAACAACTAGTCCATTATATAACTAAGTGTGCATTTGCACCGTTGCAATAGTGACTTAATGAGCTAACGTTTACACGGAAGTGAACAACGCTGTATGATGTATTTACGGTGTAACTCATCAATCTAGTGCGCTTTGATAGATATGAAAGATATACTAAAATTTGGATGAGGCATTTATTATAGTTTATTTAGTATCTAATAATTTAAAAGCTAAAATTTAAAAATATATTTTCGAAGTTTCACAGACTAATTCGTTCTAAATATTTTGTGTAGCTTGAAATGCCTGGAGATGCTGAATATAGGTGAATCTATGCATGGGCCTACTGATTGGACCTAGTGTCATAATTCTGATTCTAGTTAATATGCTTGGTTCTTTATATTTTTTATGCACTTCTCCCACTTTTCAAAATAGGCAGAGAGATTAAAACAATTTAATTAGTTAGATAGAGAAAGGAGCTCGGTTAGTGGCGGCGAGCTGTAATGCGCATTTTAAAAGCAAAGTTGCAAGTTCCAGGCACATCTCCGAGTTCTTCTCCCTCCCATGGAATGCTTAACAGCTTATTCTTCTCTACTCTATGAATGCACTAAGCCAAGGGAACATCTATATCTTTATTACAAACTAATTGTAGCTCACAACATCGTTTGCGTAACCCAGTCTTTCCCGTTCCCGTTGAAATTTAGGGAAATCCCCACTTAATTCTCCCCTACGCTCCCCAAGGAACCTTCATGTCTAATTTTGCCGGCCCAGAAGTCACTTAGTAACGGAAAAGTTTTATAAATGTATAGATAGATAGATGTTCATATAATAAAAACAAAATCTCAATTTGACCTTGCCCGATATTGAATCTAGGACCATATAATCTCAAACCATTTAAGAAGCCCATTAGATTAATTGAAAAATTAAACAAAAACACTTAAATCTACCTGTTTTAAAATATCAAATGCGGTCTTAATTGTGATATGTGACAAATATTTCAATGGGAAAGGTGACATTAGTTCAATAACCTTATGACATACGCTTAGGTCTTGTTCCTTTGTTTTTATTCTTGATATCATGTCATTTTATCATAATAAATATACTAATTTATGTTGATTGTTGAAATATTATAGATTACGTATCAAAATTATATTTTGAGCCGTCATGGTGCAGTAGGATAACGTCTGACTGTAGGATGGTCGTGGGTTCGACTCCCAATTTGGTTTGATTGGACTGATTATACAAGACAAAGCATTATCTCCAGAAATATATATAAACTTCATTATAAATACTATTATTTTAAATTTTTTTATATATGATTCCAATTTTGATAAGTATGGTGACCTGATAGATCAACTACCACATCCAAAAACATAACTACGTGTAACTATGTAATAATTAATAGAGGGCACAGTAGATTGACGCTGGCCTTATTACACGAACTCTGATACACTACTTGTAAATTTATTAGCCTGTGGTTCCACTTGCATGCTGCATTTAGTTTTTTTTATCTCTATTTAGCTTTAGATGTTAAATAAATTAAAAGCTTTAATTTTCATGATTTACGTAATTTGATAAAACCTGATTTCTAAATACTTTTTCTAAATATTTTCCATCAAGTAGGCATAGAACCCACGACCACCTCGTGCAATCCGAAGCTTCTGAACTGCACCACGATAGCGTCACTTATATATTTTCGGTTAGACAAACCTTATATGTTGCCATTTTTTTATCGAAAGCTTATCAATGCCTTAACTTGACAAGATATACCTGACAGTCATCTTGATACTCGCACATAAACCTAGCAAAGATACGACTTGACTTCGAAGTTTCATAACTTCCACTGAATCTACATATGGCTGTAAAGTGTAAGACGAATTTTGAGTTGTACTTGTAGTAAATTCCACGTAGGATTCGGATGCAAACCAATAAATATATCGGTTGAGGGGCTGGCAGGACGGTGAATAAACATGAATGTTATAATGGTACACTGCAGGCCGTGTTGGATTTTTTGAGTGTAGCCTAAAAGGGGAAATATTGAGTGTCGAAAAGCGGTTAATATTTTCAAAGGGAAGTTATCAATTTTTAAAAATGTTATATGCAACTGTTGTTAAAATCTCGTTGAGTAATATTTATAGTTTTAATACACATAATATTACATAAATGGTGTCTTGGTTTGAACACATGCATTTAAAATATTTAAGTGAGATATAGAGCTATATACAATTTCACTCTGACCATTTTGTAAATTCAAATTATCGAAAATAATAAGTACTTATACAGTACCAACAATGTTTCAATATACAATATTCAATATATAATATAGGATTTATGACATATATTCTGGTATTTATTACCTATTTAATATCCATATAAACACTTTAAGTGCACTAATTACAGCTAAGTTATAATATCAATATTTTAAAACTTAATTAAGAATATTAGATTTTTATGAGGATGAGGTATGCAGTACTCGTACATTGTAGTATAATAAAAGTCAACGCATACGTATAAGATTTTCAATTTAAAATGTTAATAAAGTTGTTTAATTATGTTTTGAAGAAGTCATAGCGCAGTTCGGATGTGCACGAGGTGGTTGCAAGTTCAAATCTCGCAAAGAATGCTTTATAAGTCACTCTGTATGAGATTGTACATGAGATTGTTTTGCCAAATTAATTTCTAGACCTATAGGATATATGAAAGGAATTGAAGTAGAAACAAAAATGTCTCATTTTAAAATTTTACATAAGAACTTTTTAGTGTATACTTTTTTTTCTAATGGTGTATCCAAGCAAGGTGTTCGACACTCAATATTATTATTATAATATAGTTTTCATAAAAAAAGATTAAGTAATCGTTATAAGAATATTAGCAAATTACAATATATTAAACAAACTTTCTTAAATATTTTTATTGTTGATATTTATTAAACATTTTAATAAATATTGCTCTTGGTGGGTTTTGAACCGTTACGTTACGTTAAATAATAAGAATGTGTATTGATTTACTTCACTGAAGACAAATCTCGCCGGATTCACACTAATCAGTATTTATGTGATCGTTTGTATAAATATTCCTCACTTTTGCATATTAAAAAAGGTTTTTTTATTCCAAAACTTTCTGTAAATATGGATGGATCTCAAGAAATGGATGGGACTCGCATTTGTAACTATTGGGTTAAATCTTGAGAATTAATACAAGTGTATACTTTATTTTGTCTCGAGGTGTATCCACCCAAGACAGGCCTCACTCAATATCGGATATTGTTCTCACAAATGAGTATTTATGTCATCGTTTGTATAAAATGTGCCCGATGTGCCTCGAACGCGTTTCGCTATCGAAGTGCCTGCCTTTTTGTTTATTGAACAAACTTTCTTGAATATTTTTGTTCTTGAACTCACTGAAAGGTTTCTACGGTTTTTTGTTGTTAGCATTCAATTTGGGTTGTTTTAGCGAATCTGGTTATTCTGATTCTCACACGGCAACAGTGGCTTCAACTAAATTCTCTTGTGAAAATTCGTGGCCATTGTAAATGTTGAGGAATAAAAAATATAATCATTATTTTTTAACAGTAATGCTTTAGTTTTGTGTAAATGGCTAGTGAAAATGACAAAGGAGCCTAAAATTTTTAAGAATATTTCCTATGAACGTAATGCCTTCGTTTCGTCTGTGCATTATTTGTCAGTAGAGTCGGCGTATTTGCTGTAACCTCCATAGGAGCTCCTTTACGCAAAATCCAAGATAGAAATATGATGTCTAAACTTAAAATACATTATCTCTCCAAAAATTACGTTTCTATATAAAATAAATATGAAACTAATGTTTTTTTCATTAATTAATAAGTATTTTGGCTCTGAAGCAAAATTGTTTACCCATGCTTTCCAGCGTCAATATATGAAGATATATGTACTCTTAGTAGTAATTAGTTTAACCAATCACAAAATCTCAAGTATAATTCTTCAGCTCTATGGTTTAGCAGCGGGGTAGCCAAAGAGAGAAACGGTCTCACCATACTTCTTTCGCCTCGTCCACTGCTTCATACACACTCTATGCCCTTCAATAATTCATACTCTTAATTAAGATGTAGAACTGTCGTTTACATAAAAACACATCGAATATTCGCAATAACTGCATTGAAATAATTGTATGAAACTTGATACATGACAACAGCTGTCCGTTGTAGAATTAATGCAAGCAATTTATTTACATGAAATAAAAAATAACTGACAAAGTACCTATTATAACTTGTCACTTCACTTTGTGTCAGTAGTTTTGAAAATTATGAAAAATATATTGTAATAAAAATATTAGTACCACTTTTCATAGTCCGATGACTAATTTCGCACTGAGAAATTGAAATTATTTTGTTATTTGCTTGTTTTTTTTTGTATATATATAATGTAATTCTTATCTGAACATGGCTTAGCGGTCAGAGCGTTTGGACGGTTTTCAAGAGGCGCGGGTTCGAATACCGATGCGTTCAAATCGTAATATATTATCCAAAAATGTTTTTCAATTTCCAAAGTGTGTGATAACACTTTTATAAGTTTGTTTGCGTGGACTAAATAAACCAAATAATTACAATTTTTACCGTTACCGTAGGAATTTCCGGATATCCGTTTTACGTAGAGAGGTTTTTCCAAACTTTCCTACACTACTTAATGAAACTATATGATAAATTTCAGATTTTTACGGTCAGTAGTTTCGGCTATACAATGTCTGTCTGGCACTCACTCAGTGAATAACGGAAGAGCTTTGTATATTATAAAGTTTTTGAGGCCACCGTGGCGCAGTGGCACAGCGTTTAACTGTAAACATGATTATTTGAAAGTTCGATTCCCACATGGGAAAATTATCATATTGAAGTTGTTATTTTCATTTCTCCGCTCTGGTAACATCCAATGTCTCGAATTCGAGTGGAATGTGAAGTACGGAGCTTCTTGACACCAGCATCTTTCCGCTTTCCCTGTTATATAGGTATGGTAAGAAGTGCTAACCTGAGAAATAAATAATTTCGAATGTATAAATATGAATTATTTAAACCTACTACCATCTAGAGTTTTGTATCAACACCAATCGTTCTAAACAAAGATGGCAAATTTACATAAAAACAGTTTAATCGTAACTCCACACCGGCTATCGCGACTTCGACATACTCGTATTATCATAAATTAATCCAATAAGGTATTGCCGATCATTTACGCGCGGGCGACGGATAACGTCCTGATAAAATGTAGGTAGCTTTACTAGATTCTACTTACCGGTCCCATTAGATGATATGAGAAACACGAAAAACATTTGAAATACTGTCTTTGAGCTTACTGTTTTTGACTCTCTTTGAAAATCTTAGGAGTTACTTAACTATATATAGACAATTATATCTTATTTTGAAGCCTAGTCAATTTAAAAAACAAAATGGAAAATGTGTGGACCCCGTGTCCGCAATGATAAGAGAAAAAAAATATTAGAAAAATACTTTTTTAGCAAGTTTCATCTCCGCTATAGAGTTTGGTACGTTAAATTGCGGCGTTTGGTTCCGTCAGCCAACAAGAAGTAAGTATTAAAAAAAGTTGCATTCATTAACATTTATGCGCGGGCGCCGGATAACGTGCAGATAAAAATACACTAGCTCCCAACTTATCGATCCTATTAGATTTCCTTGCATCTTGATTTAAATCGTGATGCAAGAAAAAAGAGACGTAAGAGTTTCTGAATATGTATGAAGTATTTAAGTTATTGTATTTTTATCTTTGTTAGATTGTACTTATAGACTTGTTGTTGTTCTATATAACTTATAGTTTTAGGTTTGATTGCCACTAGAGTAATGTTTATATTTCAAAATATTTTCATTTTCCAAATCCGATTAGAAATCTATTTTGATTTAAGTCACAATGAAAGTAAAGCTATAAATTCTCACTTTCTAAAAATCTTTAATAATATATAAAACATTTGTTCTTATTATATTTTGATTGAAATAGTAACCACTTCATTGACGACACTAACCAGTTGTTTTTGCACTCAAGGAGTCACTTTTGTAAACGTTCACTTAGCAAAAGTTTTTGTAAATTTATTTATCCTGACAAGAAAAGTTGGTTTTTTTTAACATTTACAGGAGTGTTCTTCTCACACTTAGGATTTAAAAAAGTTTTTAGAAAACGTACAAAATTTAAACGTAACGGGATTTGAATCCGCGCCACTTGAGCTCTGACCGCTAAGCCATACGATCTATATCGACTATGGTGCAATTCTTCTACAACTCTTATTACAACTATTATTTTTGTTGTTAGCATATCTATAAAGAGATTTTGTTTGAAGAAATAATCTTTGGGTAGCAGAATAATGAATAAGTTTTAAAATCTCATATAGAAAAAGATATTTAATTCTTTACAAACTTTGAAAACTTTTATGCTAAGACCTACCGCCAAACTGCCACCGTTTTACATACTGCAATATACACTAAAACATTTAAAACCATTACAACTTAATCTAATAACAAATTAAATATATCACGTCAGATAGCACACTCAAGGCTTTACTTTTAAATATTTAAATATAACTTTTTAATTATAACTGATTAACATTAATAGCCAATGAATCTGTATCAAATCCTTTTCGGCTAAGGCAAGAATTAAATCACATTGATAAAAAATACGCGATTTTGTTGTAAATAATGTAAAGTTATACGTAAATTGTTGTTTCAGTTAATGAAGTTTATCCAAATAATAAGGTTGGGGCGGTATCTTTATGAGACGATAGTGAAGTGAAATTATAAGCTTATTAAAGGCGAATAGGCTGTGTAAGAAGTCCATGGTGGCGCAGTGGGCAGCGTCTGACTGTTAGCGCAATAGGTCGCATTTTCTATACCCACTAGAGGGAGATTGTGTTTCAAATATTTTTATTTCTCCGCTCCGGTACATACGACAAATGGCGGCGTTGAGTTTCGCCATTCAACAGGCAATGTTTCGCAAATTTTGAACGGAAACTGGAGAACTTGGCACTAAGTTCTCTCTGACTCAGGTAGTCTCCCTGATATGCGGGAGAAAACGGGGATTATGAACATAAATGATGGCATGGAAATCCATATGTTTAATAAGTTCATTAATTTTCACGATTATCACACATTTTGAAATCAAACTATTTTAACCAGATTAATCGCGTATAATTTTGGTGTTCGAAAATATATTTTAGAACCCGACGTTTCGAACACTTTACAGTAGTCTGTGGTCACAGGACACTACCTGTTCGAATACCAAAATTATACGCGATTAATCCGGTTAAAATAGTTTCATTTCAAAATATACATATCTTTAATTCAAGTGATTTTACAACAAAGTCTTCCAAACTTTGGCCTGTATCTATCTATCAATTTATAAAAGACTCTTGCTATGGATTGCCTTAAGAACAACAAGTTCATGTTTTACAAGAAACGGCTGACATAAAAACCTATTGAAATATTTTATGGTAATTTGTAACAAGTTGTAAATTTATGAGTGTAAGCAATACTAATATATATGAAAGGACTAATAGATATATTAATCCCACTATTGGTATCGCAATTTAATAAAGTACCTAACCTGACTGTACAGTAGGACTGTACCGTAGGACTGTACCGTAGGACTGTACCGTAGGACTGTACTGTAGGACTGTTCTGAACGGACCTCAAGGGTGTTAATATAGAAGAATATAATCACATTAAATGGTATAGATATTATACGTTAGAAAAAACTTGAAGGACGTGGCAAGGCCACAAATATACGGGACCTTGGGACGAGGTGTGAATGAACGCTACGGTTTACGATCCATTCATAAATTTCAACGTGATACTGCTAGTCTGCCTACGCGTTGAAGCGTTAGTTTTTTTTTGAATAATACCTAATATTTAGACGAAACAGTGTTTCAACAATAACGATAAATAGCAAAAAGCGAACGAGACTTTAACTAATAAGAAGAAGTAACTCAGATCAAAATCTTGTAATTCATCTATTTAAAAGACATATATGAAATTCATCTTTTATTTAGAAAACTTATATATATATTTTTTAATAATAACACTTTAAAAACAATTAAATAGATTTAATGAACAGAATTCTCTCGAGCCAAACGACTTGTTCGTAGAATCGTAGAATGTTTGGGTGGCAGAAGTTTGTAAAAAATTCTCTACTGAGATGGTAACAACAAAAATAAGTTGTGATAAGCGTATAAGAATTTCGACGTAGCCGGATGTAGAACCCATGGCTTAACGGTCAACGGGCTTAAGCGGTTTGTAAGGCGCGTGGGTTCGATACCCGCTGCGTTAAAAATATTCGTTTTAAAATAAAAATATGGTCTATGAAAAACAATGTTACAAATTTATCTTTGCGATAATCAATTTTGCTTAACTTCATGCTTTGGACTAATACTATATTTATTTTCCAAAAAAATGGATTCTTCACTTCTCTGGCTTTCTATCTTAAATGTTTAGGCTCGTTGTTGCTACGTCTTAAATTCATACATTTTATTTAATAAAAGAAGTCGGTGATCTACTAAGTTTTGTAATAAAAAATAGATATTTATTTACAAGTTGTATTAGTATGTAAATCAAACAAAAGTTATTGTGAGAAAAATAATCTTGCACGTCCATAGAAATACCTACATATTATATAAAATTAATTTTATTGCAGAAAACATCGTTGATCAATAAATTAATTGTGAATTGATTGTACACAGCTAAATATGCATCGGCATTTAAAAATTAACATAATTCGAACATAATTTCTATATGAAAAAAGTTAAATCAAAATTTGTATGCAAATTCATATTTATATGTAAATAAACTTAAAATACAATAGCTTCTTATATATTTAATATGCTTTATCCGGAACTCGATTATATTCTATTTTTTGATCGTCACTTCTTTCGCAGTATGTAGTGATGAATGGAGAACGGAGAGTGTTCGGAGGAGCTGTTAGGCCGTATCAAATTTCATTTGGCATCACCCTCACCAACTGGCTCAGGTCAACAACTCGGTTTTCTAGATATTTTTTTTCCATAAACATGCTAACTGTGGAGCCAATTTCTACCAGACGTATTCTGTCACAGTTTTGATATTGGACTCTTCAAGCGGCTCAACAAACTCCTTAAAAGCTGGAAACGCTTTAATTCATTGGTTTCTCTAGTGATGTAAATGTTCATGGGCAGCGGTAATCACTTAACATCAGGTGACTCGCTAGCTCGTTTGCCTGGTCTTGAAATTTATGTCCAACAAAACCAGGGTGCCTACAAAATACCTTCATATATGCCATCGTAAGGCCATCATGGCTCACTGGGAAAGCGTTTGATTATAACCGCAATTGGTTGTGGGTTCGATTCCCAATAGTTGAGTTCCACCGCCTAATTCGCAATGTCTTGATTTCTGGCGGAAAGTGGAGAACGAAATGTTTTGATACTTGAGTGTGTCCAATTATCCTGATATACGGAAAAAAACGTCAAGCTGAAAATAAACACCTTAATATGTCAAAATATATGAAGGTCTTTAATTCAGGTGGAAAGCGAAGAACTGAGTGTTTAAGCACTAGATCATTAACCTTTTAAGAAACTCATAGAAAATAGATAGTCTATGTATAATAGATATGTAGGGAAATAAGTCTAGTTCTAGGTAATGTTGAAAACAAAATAAGTGTAAGTATATAATTATTACACTTGGTTAGTAAAAAGTACAGACAATGTGCAAACCAAACAGAAACCTACTGCAAGAGGCGGTGATTAGTTACTTTTTTATAAATGTCACCTAAAATGGGATTCAAACCCACAACCATGTCGTGATTTCTACTATCAGCGCAACTCTATCGTTAAATCTTCACTTTTCATAGAATGGCCACAGCTAGCTACTTCTATAGTAAAACTTACAATTTTCAATAAAGCTACTTGAAAAGTCCACAATGTGTTGGATTGACATAAGTGAGGTCACGTGACTTTCCAACAAGAAATGTCATCGCCATACATTTCAAAACTCACATTTCGCTTGGAAGTTGCGAGAATTATATTTTTCTAACATTCCAGTTACTTTCAAGGACTTACTGGTAAAGTATGGGGTAATTGTTTTAGTTTTCGTGAATATGAGACTATAGTGGCGCGGTAGGATAGCTTCTGACTGTAGACGCGGTTGATTGTGGGTTCGATTTCCACTCGGAGGAATGATTATAGTTGAAATATTTTCATTACTCCGCTCTGATACTTTAGACAAAGCCGGCATTGAGTTTCGTCGCTTAACGCGCAATGCCACCATTTTGGACGGAAAGTTTAGAACGGAGTGTTTTGACACTAGGTTCTATCTGACAAACAGACAGCGTTTGGCTGTAAACGTGTCCCTGGGTATAGATTATGTATAAATTAGTTTCATTTCTATACTTTGCCAAGACAAATTGTAGTGCTAAGTTTCACTACCCAATACGCTATATTTCGAATTTAGGTGTGGAGTGGAGAACGGAGTGTGTTGACACTAGGTTCTTTCTATCTACCCTATTTTACGAGAAACAGTATAAAGCTAGAAAAAAAAGCAAAAAATAATCCCTTGGAAATCTTCTATCGCCATGGAAATAGAAAACAAAGCTGGGGTAGCGTCAATCAAGTCAAACAAATAATATTAAACACAAAATGATATACACGTATGTGCATTGTGTAACATTCTACACAATTTCTCAGTTACACGTTCAATTTCCTTGATTAATAGCTAGTTATCGACACAACAATATGACGTCCATACGACGCCGGGACACGTCGCACTCTTCCTTTAGATAAATAAGCCGTGTAACAACGTACAGTTCAACGGGAAACGACGGGAACAAAGTTGGTGCCCCGTTTTAATTACCCGCCATACTTTTGTAAATATAATGTTCTTTCTATATTAATGCTCAATATGCTCAAACTGTAATGCTCTGTAATAAATATTATAATGCTCTATTTTATTTTGTTGTCTGTTTAAATCACTATAGGAGCTTAAGTTATTATTTAAGTTGTTCATTTTAAAGGTCTACTACTGCTAATATTTTAATTTCAATAGTATATTTTATTTATTCGATTCGAAATTTAGCCAAGAATAAGAAAATTATGTATTGAAATATATAAAAGTATAGCGGTTTGATTTAAATGGTATAGATATACTTCTTATACTGTCGGTATATGGCATAGAAGTGCCGAAAGACAATTATACATATAGTATTGTAACTAGCGACCCGCTCGCGGCTTAGCCTGCGTAAACTACACGACTAAGCTATTCCGCTTTTTACGCCTGCCCGCGTTTTCACTTAAATCGCAAACTTTGCTTGAATTAACAATTTAAATTGTTGTAACTTATTAATTTATGAACCGATTGAAATCAAATAAACACTTAATAATAAGTTCTTTGGTTTTCACGATTATTACACATTTTGAAATGGAACTATTTTTAACCAGATTAATCGCGTATAATATTGGTATTAGACACACAGTCTACCTGTGACCACGGACTAATGTAAAGTGTTGGAAACGTCGGGTTCTAAAATGTATTTTCGAATACCAATATTGTACGCGGTTAAACACTAAATGTTAAGTGAAGTTTACTAAAGTGCAATAGCCAAAACTGCATTAAAATCGATTTAGCCGTTTTTTAGATTACTGCACAAACGCACAAACAAACAGAAAAAAAGTAAATTTCATTTTTTTGCGTTCTGTTACATTGATAGATGCCCTCAATAATATTTATTTTCTTATATATTCCGTGTACAGACAGACGGTACTGGTAACATATTAGAAATACATAAAAAAATAATTTAATAAATTACTATAGTAAACATTAAACACAAATGTCATACAAGTTGCTAATGCAACGCGGATACTAGTAATTATAAGTGTCCCCCAAACGGGGAACGAACTCTGAACCATTGTGTACAAGGAGACGCTATAAATGCGATGCTACAATTTTTTATAAATGATAGGTGTATCAGCATGGTTGTAACTATACATTAAGTTTGAGAAGCACAGTATATTACTATAAAACATCGATGGTATGATGGACGGTCGAAACTGACTGGGCCTTGTTGCAATTCACCCTGTAATTACAAAGGAGATACCTAGGTCTAACCTGTTAGGACTAGATTCAAGATTCTAGTCTAAAAGATCATTATAAATTGGTTTAATTTACTTTTTATTGCTGTAAGAATTTCTCACTTATAATTTTTTTTATTTTAACTTCAAACACTGTTCAAATAGGGAACATGTGATAGCTGCTTCATGATTTTTAGGATTTGGATCCTCATCGGCTAACAAACGCAATGTATCTAAAAAGGGTGACAAGGGGAAAACGGAGTGTTTTGAGTTTCTCTCTGCCCATTTTGCCACATAGGAGACCAAAAAAATTCATTGTTAAAAAAAAGTTTGACACACTAGTTAAATATTTTTATGTACGTTTGCACTTGCAGTGTCAGTACATTACATATAACATTCTAAGAAGTACATTATACATAGGTGTAATTAACAAACTTTTGATAGTAAAGAAGCTATATTCTAGTAATTTAACAGAAATTTAATAATTACTTATTTACGTAAACCAGTAACATTTTAAAATTCACTTAGTTTTTAAATTTTAGAATTTACAATCTGCGTCGAATTTGTCCTGTTCTAATATGCTTACGTAAGTAAGAATGAAAGAAGCCTTTCTAAAAATCTTTTAGTATACCAGATTATATCAAAACATACGTGAATATAATAAAAATAATAATTAATTATATTATTATACAAAATAATTTAAATATATAAACATTTTTGATTGTATATGAATAGTTTAAACTATGCTTTTATAATTTAAGATGGCTAATATGATATTAAAAAACAATAACTATGCAATTTCACTGAATATTATTATGTAGTTTTCCCTGGTGTGATAAGAGAAAGTGTGCCTTTGGCATCCAGTTCCGTCTGCACCATAAGCCATATGCCGAGGCCCCTAACCTTAGAGATGCAGCGGGTGTATTTACTCTAAAACTTCAACAAAGATAGTAAAGTAGAAAAAAAAGCAAAGTGCCCCGAATGGTATGTAAATAATATGTAACCAGTATTATAACTGATTTAGCATTAATTACAAGTTCGCGCCCAATAACTCCAAGCGCTTGAACGGTTTTCAAGAGGCGCGGGTTCAAATCCCGCTGCGTTCAAATGTTTATATGTTTTATAAATATGTCTTTTAGGTAGGTATATCATATTTAGTGGGGCATTAGAAACTAGTGATGCTTAATGAATCTTTCCTGTACTTTACGATGTTATAATAAATATCTAAATAATAATAAGCAATAAATGATTGTGGCCATAGTGGTGCAGTGCGAATGTTGTGGGTTCGATTTCCAGGCGGATATTTTCTCCGCTCTGATGACAAGACTAAACGTTACTAAACTTAATCCGTTCCGTTTAAATTTTCGTCTTTTTCAATTTCCTAAGTGTGCGATTAACACTTTAAAAAATGTCAAAAAAATACAATATACTTCGTAATATACACGTAAAGATAAAATAAAGAAAAAGAATATAATTCCAACATAATATAAAATTGAACTTATTACCCATGATTACCTCTCCCTAATTTGGAACACGTCAATCAAATCTAACAAACAAATTCAAACATCGCTCATCTTTTCCCATACATTTCTGTATGGACACATACAAAAAACTCAAAACCACTTTATTATTATACAAAATAAAGCTTATTTTCCATAGAAATTTAGTTCAAAAACTTAAATTTAAGCATACTTTACGCGTAATTTAGCATCGTAAAGTGGGCAATTTTCGCGGGCGCCACCATACTGTCATCGGGCTTTATGACTTCAAATTATATGGTGCGAAATGCTCTTAGCAATCGGTCAATTCAAATTACCCGCTCTTTATGGTATTACTAATCGCGTATGGTGTTCTTAAGGTGTAATCGATCTACGGTGCCGTGTATATGAGTGTTTTTCATTTAAACACTTTTTAGATCATTATTACTAGAATACTGCTTCTGACTGTAAGCGCGATAGTTGTGAGTTCGATTTCTATTGAGGAAAATTATTATATTTAAATCAATTTGGGTCCCTGCTTTCTTAAACAACACGTTCTCTTGGTCCCACTACACAATACGCAACGTACTAGAGCTGGTCTATGGTCTGGTGTGGAAAGCTTGTAAAAAAAATACTAATGAATGTGAAGTCATAGTGGCGCAGTGGCAGTTTATTTGTACGTACTGTGGTTTGGGATTCGATCAGCCTTTGATGAGGTTATATGCATATCAAAAGTTATTTCCGCATTCCCATCCTTGTAATAATGATTAACACTTACACACTCAACACGTAATATTTCGGTAATAAACAGACAGCGGTGAACGGAGTGTCTTGACACTAGATTATCTTCTTCTACCCGGAGATTTGCGGGAAATGTGTAAAGTAAAAATTCTTGGGTAAGGTATAGAAAACACATCAAATGAGAAATTCAGTTTTTGTAGAATAATGCCGTGCTAATTTCTACCAACACGCAATATATCTAAAATGTGCAAGAAGCGTTTGATTAGCTAACATTTGTAAATAAAATTGTGTTTGCGTATTTTATTACTTATAAAATATATATATTTATATATAATACCTATGTATATATATACCTAATACTTAAGTAAGCTGACATAGATTGTTAAGGTCAATGACCTCATAGATCCTTGCAAAACTTATAAAGTACACTATTTAAGGCAGGATAGTGTACAAAAATTGCGTTTAGAGGTGTTCATTTATAATGTAATGTTCAAAGATACTTGTTTGTGTATAATGGTTGCAGGTTGGATTCCCAGTTAGGGAAATTTGTATAATTATATATCTACGTCTTCCCACGGTGGTTAGACAAAATGACGTATTTTATTTCGAATTTAATTTAAGTAAATTTTTAATTTCTAGATATTCAAGGTCAATGACCTCCTAGTCCTGGTAAGTCTACCAGGACTGGAGGATGGAATACAAAAATATATATATATATAGGTATTAGGTACCCATATACTTATTTATAGCGCAAATCCACGATGGTTTTAAGTTCGAGTCTCACTTGGAGTAAAATGTTATATTTAGTTTTATTTTACGTTTTCCCAGTTACGTTAAGGTGTAGGAGTGTTCGATTAATCGCGTTAAATTTAAATTTACTGATTTTTAAGGTCACAGACCTCATAGGTCCCTTTATCCTCACGAAAACCATAAACTACATACATTATTGTAAGATGGCATACAAAAATTGCATATATAGCTATGTATATAATTATTTATAGAGCAAGTCCAGTGGCGTTGAGTCGTAACATTGACGCTTTATCGTCACCTGTCGCCCGATTGATTCTCAGTAGTTATATTATAGATGAAGTATTTAGATACAGCTTTATGGTTGGCTTTTGACTTTTGTTTTTATATACAAGCTTTGTTTTGTAAGTTCTTTTTTGTTTTTTTTTATTTGTGTTATATTTATAAAAAAAAACGACAGAAAGCGTCGTTTAGTTGTGTAATTGATGCGAGATTGATTTATAAAATAGAATGGAGAACGTAGTGACCATTTAAGTATAGAATAACATTTAAAAATATCTACGTATATAAATATTTTAAGGCTTCTTAATTGATCTGTAAATCGTAAAGCTTTGAAGAAATTCTCTATCAGAAGTTTTTGCAACAAAAAGTATATGAGTAGAATGTGGAGGTACAGGGTTAATTGTTGGTAGTGTTTACCTTACATATTTTAAATATTTTCAATAATTCGCTGTAGTTCTTAAGACAAAGCGCGGCGTTCAGTTCCCCCACTCAACACTCAATATCTCGAATGGTATGCCGTTACTATTTAAAAAAAGAAGCAGAGTTCCCTTTGACATTGTGATACAATCGCATGATATGGTCGTTAATTTGAAAATGAATCTCAAAACTAACCAATTTATATTTTTTAAACATTTTTTAAAGTGTTATTTGCACACTAAGAAAACTGAAAAAGACATATTTAGAAAACGTATAAAAATTTGAACTTGAAGGGTTTTCAAGCGGCGCGGGTTCATATCCCGCTGCGTTCAAATTTTCATACGTTTTCTAAATATGTCTTTAACCATTTACTGTTTGAAAATAAAAAAAAGTAGCTAAATAGAATCAACTAAAGTAAAGTGATATCGATATTTTACGATTGCTCATAAAACAGTTTGTACGTAATTTCGGCAGAATATAAAATATTATCTGATTTTAATATTGTCTTACACTTTTATAGCGGTTGTTAGTTTGTGTACGTCGTCGCTTAGGAACAGCTTGACTCTAAACTCCATGGTTGTGGGTCTGAATACATCTCAGGGAAATAATACCAATTGAATTTTTAAATAGTCTTTATTCAAATACACTTTTTAATATTTCATTACACATAAAGCTACCACCGGTTCGTAAGGCAGTTCTGTATAGGAGAGCTGGCAATAAACTCAACAGTTGTCCTTTTTAAACATAAAAATATACGAAAAGAATACATTTGTAAGTATATTTTTATACAGTGCACGTGTGGCAGCGTCAGACTATGTATGCGATGGTTGTGGGTTCGATTTTCATTCATAAGGAATGGTTATATTTTAATTATTTTCATTACTCCGCGCTGGTGACTAAACAAGGCGGCGTTGAGCTCCGCCACTGAACACAATGTCTCGTAGAATCAAGAATAAAATTTCTTAGCACTAGGTTCTCTCAGCCTCCCTTGATATCTCGGAAAACGTGTTTTTGTTTCAAAGGATATTTGCTATAGGTGTAGATACCCTACCTTTGTAAATACATACCTATGTTCCACGTAAAGCAGTGACACGCGTTGGTTTTACCTAAGAAAAAGCGCGGCGTTGAGTTCCGCCATTCAACGTGCAATATTTCGAAACTGAGTGGAAAATTGGGATTGGAATGTCTCATCTAATACTAAATTATTCTTGCAAATTGTGTGAGAGATTAGACTCACGATACCTAATACATAATGCCTTTACTTTTATAGCGGGTTAGATAGATTTAGAAGTTTTTTGCATACCTATCCTACTTATGTGTTTTCCAAGAAAATATCCTATAGAAATTAAATTCCATTTCGTTTATTTGGTTATTAATTTGATTTGGTTATTAATAAGGATATTGTGCGAAAGAATTTCAGAATAAAAAAAACATTTAAAAATCTACTGTACCTATACCTAAAAGTAATACGAGATACCTGTTGAGAGTGAAGTGGAAGAAAGTTTTGGCACCTCAAACAAAGCGGTGTTGAGATCCACGCAAGCAGTGTTTCGATTTTGGGTGAAAAGTGGAGAACGGAGTGTCTTGACACTAAGGTCTCTCTGGCTACCAACTAAGTTATGTCTAAAGAATAAAAGAATTAAAAAAATTTAGATAGGTACTCCTCATATTAGGTAATTATTTATGTACCCAAGTAAGTAACAGACAATTTTTTTTTATTTCATCACGAACATCTCCTTTCTCCGTTCTCTGTTTTTTGTGGAGAACATAATGTCTAAACAGAGAGGTTAAAAAATTAAATAGGAAATACGAAAACAAATAATTAAAAAAAAAACAATAAACAAACAGAATGTACCAAATAACATTTAATAAAAAAAAAATAACACAAAAAGTCCAACATAATAATCAACAATTAAAAAAAACCAACACATTACAAACATAGAAATAGAATTTGTTTCTACAAACACTATAGGCCGGCCCGCGGGGGGGAGGTGGGCGGGGGGCGGGGCGCGGGGCGTGGCGTGCGAGCGAGACGGGTGCACGAGGCAAGGTCACGCCGCCCGCGTCAATGTTGATTAGTTTGAAATGTTATTTTGTTGTTTTGGATATGCCAAATTTTTTTTTAATACACTTTAAGTATAAATGTAATTGTAGGCATGTTTTTAATATAACCACAATCAACAACCTATATATAATATATAAGCTTATTTATCAACAATTATATAAAAAAAAGTTTAAATATATTTTGCAAATTACAGCTTTTCAAATGTAATTGAAAATATTACCAATAAACACAAATGTTCATAACCAAAATGAAAAATCCAATACAAAAAACAATAGGCAGCGCAATGCAATGCACTTGTATGCACATTATGACAGTAGCATAACTATAAACGAATTAGTTCCCGCATCGGCCGCCGCGAGCGCCACTGAGCCTCGCGTCACCTCTCCGGCACTCCGGCCGCGGCGCGCGACCACGACGGACTCGCGTACAGTGTGCTCAGTGATCAGTGACCCCGCTGTGTAGTGACCCGTAGAACACCTGTTCAAATACAAATACCACTGTTTAATTTATATTATATCTATAAGTATAATATGATGGATTGCGTCTTGTGAGGAATTCGTTTTGTATGGGAAACAGAGCATTGCTTGCTTAGGTGGTGTTAAGTTTAAACTATTATTTAGTTCCAGGTAAGATTGTTTTTCATATCGGCGTTTCGATTTCGTTTCTTTAGTGTTTATTTAGTTTTGTTTGTTCTTGCGTTTGTTTGTGTATCATTTGATATGCTGTTTGTTATTTTGGTATGGAGTTTTGACGTTTTCCATAAGTTTCGGGTAACGTGACGGGGGCGGAAAAGTTTGTTTCGCCCCTGAAACTCAGTGAGGACGCGGCGGTAGTCGGCGTCGGTGGTGTAGACGCTTGAAATGTGTTAAGGTTTCCAAAATATTTTAGTTTCACGTATAAAATATATTGTACAATATTGTCTCAAGCAATTTTACGTTAGTTTATATTGAATTTTGGTGTGCTGTTTGAACTAAATTCAACTAAAGTTTGTATTGTAAGCACGGTTGTCGATTTTTTTTGTTTTAAATGCTAAATTACTAGTTTGTAAAGTTTGTTTGAAGTGTTTCAATAAATCAGTGAATAAATACTAGATGTCTATATAAAGTAAGTGTGAAATTATTAATATTTTCTAATAACTTTCTTTTTTATGCAGATAAACAGATTGATAAGAATTTAATTGCCGCTTTAAGTAATTTCGATATTCTAGTACATTCTCGGAAATGACGTTAAATTTGGACTCTGTATAGAAATGTTTATTCGTATTCGAGTAATTTATATGTAAATATGGTTTTTATAATAAATTTTATATTGATAACGTTACATTTATATTATTTAATGTTTGTAATTGGCCATGTTCTTATTTTACGACGAACGTACTAATGGGCTTAAAATTAATATATAGACTTAATGTATTAGATCTTTGTCTACTCATACATAGTTTTGTATAAAAAATTGTTGTCATATATTTATTTTTTCACACTTTTTTTCATAAAAAGCCAATTGACACTTGTAGGTTACGTGTATATTGTAACAAACAATTAAAATTATGATTCTCTTAAAATACTTTACAACTTACAAATAAAATTAAAACTGCTGAAATTTATTGTAATAATATATTAAGTAGACTCTAAATTTGCTTGATTTAACTTGAAATGCATTCCGCCATTTTCAAGCCTATGCAAATATTAAATAAAATACAAAACAAACAAAACTTACACTTTCAAATTATCCATATATTTATATTCTTATAATTTATATTTATTCGTTAAATTATTATTCTGTTTAAAAGGAAAGGCACTCGTTTGTGCACATTATTTTCACCCTGCGTATTTTTAGTGGTATCCGCCATCTTTACTTGAGTGCACGCCGGGGGGCGGGGCCGCGGGGCGATAGAGTGAGATGGCAAGAAAACATACGGCCTTTTTCAAAATACTGTCATTTTTATTTGAATTTTGATTGTGTTCCATATTTGAAATTTGAAAAGGCGCCACATTTAAACAACTGAACTGGACTGTAATTTGAAAATTATTGTATTTTTACTTGTTATTATTTTATGTTGTCATTCATTATGAAATATATTTGTATATTTAATTTATATCAAGCAGATTTAGCTAGATCCAGCCAAGATATAGAGCTATAGGTATTTCGGTAACTGTCATTTCGATTATACAATCTCATCATGTAAATGTGCTAAAAAATATTAATTCAATACGCATTTACTATAAATAATATAATAACTTCTATGGTTTTGCCAAAATATATCACGTAAATATATATTTTTTTAAACGGTTAATAGAATAAAACAGTGGGTGTGAGCTATAAATTGTTATTTCATATAATTATAAACACGATAGCTGTGAATTTTATATACTAAATCCATAAGTACATATTCTTTATTATACCGTTTACTATATTATCTATATATATTTAATAGTTATGAGTTTTTAGAAACCTATTAAATTACTATCTATGCTATAAATATACCTATTGTAAATTAAAAAAAAACATAAACTTCAAACTTTACAATTCACAATAGTTTGGTGTTTTGACATTATTGAATAAAATCTTAATTTATAATTAGGTATTCGAAATTGTTTGTACGAGCATATCGCAATATATACACATTATATGTAAGTATGCTACAATTTCTTCTACACATATAGCTTAGTGTAGTTCAGTAAAAAAATACATAAAAACTATAGAGTACAATCAATCAAAACCATATACAATAAATAATATATTTAAATAATAATATAACTTTAAACTACAAAGCATCAACATTACCTAGCTGAGTTGTTTTATTGGTCGGTTGTCTCCGATCACTACGGAGAAGTGGTCCTTCTATTTCCATTATTACAATAGCTTTCCTTCTGTTACTTAACAAGGCTTAGAAATAATTGCAATATTAGGTATTAAGATGTTATTTGGTTAATATATATAAGCCAAATAAGTATATATACCATGCTAAGGCAATCTCGTAAAAGTGGAAACCTCTATAGCAGGGTTTTACTGTGGTATCGCGTTGCAGAGAAGAGCTCGGATAACTGGGACTTGCACCTAGGTGTAGCCCGTAAGGCATTTTAGGTTTTTTAAAAATAAGTTAATTGTGAAAACTAAGAAGATAATAAGTTAATAATATCACTTAATTTAACATATAGGAAGGTACTATTGTCAAATCATTACCCCCGTTATTACATATTTAGATTTGTATGAAAATATAGCTCTTATAAGATACTTTATAATCTTTATAGTTTTTTTTTGGTTAAATATACATAAAAAGTAACAAAGAAACAATAAAAAAATATTTATTTTGTATTAGAAACATATTTTTTTTAGACCTTTATTACTTAAAGAACTTACTAATGTCTATTGATGTCATCTTCAGATATGTAATACAAATTAAATATTATTACTTAAAGTTAATATTAGTACAGGTGTTTTAATAATACTATATAAAATTGTAAAAGCATATATAAAGATCGCAAAACAAATTCATGAATTTCGTAATTATTTGTCAATTTCACAGTTTAAAGTAGGTTTTTACCAAACGATGATTTATGTGTTGAGGATTTAGCGAAGTCTATTGAAATTAAGACTGCATATAAATGTGACAGTGTCTTCTCTATACGCTATGGTTAAGAACTCGGGGTAGTGATTATATTTAAATTATTTTAATTTTCTCTGCTCTGGTGACAAGACAAAGCGCGGCGATGAGTTCCTCCATTCAATAATGCAATGCGTAATATCTCGAATTGTAGCGAAAATGGAAAACGGAGTGTCTTGACACTAGTTTCTAAGCTACTGCTGGGCGGGAAAAGCCGTGAAGCTCATTTAAAGGGATACATTTATCTTGTGTGTAATTTTGTAACAAGTTATTCAAAGGCTGTTAGAATTTAAATATTTTTAATGCAAAAGAAAAGTGAATTTTCTTATAACTATCGACAAGATATATGAAATGTAGTATTAAGAGAACGTAATGTTGAAGATGGGAAAAATTTTGCTTGTGAATTTTCAACCACCTTAAAACCTACGTATATTAGCTGAAATGGCATCAGAATGTTTATTTAACTAAATAATAACAGATTTTTGAAATATTCAAATATTTACAGATTACACTATATTTATTTACAATAAATTTACACTATTTTTATTTACAACCTATTGGAATCGAACCTGCGACTCGTGACGTTGAAGATCTAATCAATTGTACGAACATTTCGTCATGCTATTAAACCTTCATATAGGTATATATATATAGGTATGTCATTATGGTCTGAATTACGACGCTCAAATCAAATAAAATGAGTATTTATTGCATTATGAAACGCGGTAGGCAAAATTAATTTCCGATATATACCTATGTATGTATATAAGTAAATAACGTGTTCTTTGAAATAAAAAAAAATGATATGATTAACTTAATTTATTAATGTTACTGGTTTAGATATTAATGACATTTGTATTAAATATTTACAATAGACTCGTATACGTGAAATAGGTACTTGTACGTGTTATCTTAATAACGTGTTGCATTTTACACAAAAGTTTGTGTGAAACACAGGAATATGTGTAATATTTATTTTATTAATCTAATGTATTGTTATTAATAGATATATTGCACAATAGGCGATGAAATCCGTTATACTTTGTTTACACAGATCCGAGAAATGAAAATACTTCTGTATTAGGGTATCAAAATTATTATAACTGGTTGTTTAATTTCAATGAATATATAATAATATAATATTAGTATAAAATGCGCTTGCGCAAGTCGAGGAGGCATTATAATGGATCATTTTCTTTTTAGTCTGGTCAAATTATAATAAATGACATATAATATAATTAATCTGTTTAAAAAAAGAACACTTACATTTAAAACAAAAAAAATCGGAAACTAACAGTAGGTATCTAGTAAATCTCGTTGTAATTAAATAATAAGCTTATTTGTTTTAAGAACACGTGATAAAAATATATATATTAGTGTGGTTATGAATAACGTTACTGACAGGGCCAATTGTCACTTCAAATTGTCAAATGGAAGTAATGAATGTAGAACTATAAGTGTATAAGTTCGAAAATCCTTATTTTTTTATATTTAAAATTGAACCCAAAGAAAAGAAAAATTGCTGCGCTTCATAATATTTTTGATAAATTCCTATTAAGAATTTAACAAATAAAGTGGCTTTTTTCGAGCTGTGAAAAATCAAACAGACAAATTCCTGAGAACATTGCCACACGTGAACGTAGAGCACCATATCATGTGTAATATTTACTAAGCACATAAAATGAAATATAATAAATAAATGTAATACAAAACCTAAAAATAAATATGTTTAATAGTTGAAATAAATATGGCGCGTGATTTATGACGGTATTGACATTGGCGCGGGCGCAGCCGCCATCTTGTTTGCTAATTGCCTTATGTCGTTATATTCGTCATGTCTACGTGATGGTTGATTTGTTTACATAAATATAGATTATACACGTGGCTTTATCTGTACTTGCATTTATTTATATGAGTATATATGTATATATTAAAGGTATTTTAAACTTAACAAAAAATAAATGTAGGCAGGTACGTTTGTTAGATATCAAAGTTTCTATACTTAGATAAGTATATATAATTTATTATAATATTCGGCTTACTGTATGTAATTTTGCCAAGCAACTTTACGTCAATCAATTAGCTGTCTTTATATTATAATAAAACATAAACCAAAGAAAAACATATGTTTTGAATTTAAAATATTTTCTATTTAAAGAAACCTTAACATATTTTGTGAAATACATTACTTGTATAACAGTATGTGACAATTTCTTCACAGCGCCATTTTTACTTTTGACAATAATTGTTTTTAGATATTTTTTTAAATGAAACATCTATTACGTACCTATATCTAATGTCAATTCTAGTCAGCCAAAGGTTTTAAATATTAACAAATACAAAATAATGTATTATACTATAATTTTAATATAATATTTAAGCTATAATTTTAATATAATATTTGTCAGCCAAAGGTTTTAAATATTAACAAATACTAAATAATAATATAATATTTAAAGTTACATTGTATTTGTTTGACATTACATTTGACATTATAAAATAAACTCAGGCATACCTGTACCTATCTAAAATATGTAATAATTTAAGTCAGATTTAAGTTATTGCCACCGTTTCTTCTATGTAGGCGGGCTCTTTATATTTTTCCAGCTCTCATATTTCTAGAAATATACAGTTTTATAATCAAAATAAATCAATGTCGATCGATCAGATGTGGGTTTTTCTGAGAAATATTTTAAGTTTATAGTTCAAATAAAATAACAGGTAAGTTACAGTTACATTGAATACCTTTAAACGGCCATGTTGAACATTTTCCCGCCTTTTGGAAATGACGTTTTGCATAATTATTGGTTTATTTGGCATTAAAAAAGAAATGTACGTTCTTACTTGTTTTAGATAAACTTATAAAAATAAATAGGTAAATTATACAAGTTTAGAAATTTCTTACATCAATATTATTAAAGTTTTTATACTACATATTAATGATTTTTATATGTAAAATATATTTTCTTTAGTGTAAGATATTTACGTTTCGATCTTTTAAAACAGTGAAATTTGTATTAACTGTATTTATAAAAAATATATAATTTACATATAGCTACGTTACTCGTTTGAATATTATAACACTGATATACTTAATAACCATTAATTATTTTAATCTTATAATTCTAAATTTAAAAAATAAACAAAGCAAACACTTAAATGACAAGAATCCATTTGAACCACAATTAAATCTTATAGCAACGTAAAAAGAAACCAAAAAAAAATAAACAAAAATTAATCAATTCCATCAATCCTAACTTATAGATGCACTCTACGCTACACGATTGACATTTTTACAGAAATTTACCTAAATTATCCATATGTCTTTTTGTTTGTAGTCCTTAGTTTGTGTGTACGTCCGTCCGTTAGCCATATTTACATAAATACAGCATTAACACTGAGTTAATTGACACATTCAACGATTTATACCTGACTCACAAAGTTCGAGTCATTTGGAATTTTTAGTGTCCTTTCAATATTATACTAGTTTACTTACATATATATATATATATATGTATATTGATATTTAATGTTTAAATCGATATTGCTTACGTCATAATACTTGAAGAGTACCCTCTGAATAAGTTAAGATGTTTTGTTTTATTCATGTTATATTAGTTTGTTAGTTAAATCAATTATTTCTCAATTTTGTACGAAATTTCCTAAGAGAAATATTGAATACAATACAAAAGTATAAACTTTATTATATACACACAAAAAAAAAACACCTATATTTACAAAATGAAAAGGCTATTTATTAGGATTATTGTGTCAATCAATCTCTTACAGACAATACCCGCGGTGTCGATTGTGGAACTCAACGCCGCACTGCATTGTTTGCACCGCACTGACAAACATGCATTTAATTACATAAATTAATATTTCATACTCGATTAAGTATATTAATTTGGGCCTTTTTGTGAGAACAGACTGTCTCAGAATTATCGTTACATTTTCCTCAATAATGCGAAATATATTTAAATACGCGAAGCCAATAACTAAAAGGTTATATTAGTGTCAATTTGACGCGCTCTTTCTAGGAAATGTGCAAGTGACATTTTCCACCGGACGTATTAATGCTGGATTCCCGTTTGATGACGTCATCTGTGCATGACGAAAGATTTTGCATCTAACAGCCGTTGCACTCAAGTTTTCACTTTGACTTCCTTTAATAAATTATTATTTTATTATCTGTGACATTTTGTACAAACATATTTATGTATTTATGTAATAGATAAAAGTCAATTTCTTATTGAAAATCTGTATATCATAAATAGTCCGGATAGTCCGTGGTCACAGGTAGACTGGACAGGAGTCTACCTGCGACCACGGATTACTGTAAAGTGTTCGAAACGTCGGATTCTAAAATGTATTTTCGAATACCAATATTATACGCGTTTAATCGGATTAAAAATAGTTTCATTTCAATATGTGTAATAATCGTGAAAATCCAAGAACTTATTATTAATTAATTTTATTGTAGCGTAATAGTGGTTGTTGGTTCGCAATGCAGTTTCGGGAACTCATAATAGGTATACATAGGTGTTTACCTAGGCTAGTTAGTTAGCTAGTTAGCCTAACTAGCCTAGTTAGCGCAAATAAATAGTAAACGGTGGAGAGGACCCGGGTTTTATACATTTCTCTCTTCCTTCCAAATTTCAATTAAAGAAAACACTGGGAATACTTTGCAGTTGTTAGAGACTGTTAATTATAATAGCAAAAGATGTATTTCTTTTTAGTTTGAAGTCGGTCGTATTTGTGTAATTTAAAGTTAAATATTGAATTATTCAGTTATATATAACAACATTTTACTAGACTTAGACTTAATGCTAAAATGCTAACTTTAGATATATATAATATTTGTAGTAAACAAGACTGCATATAATATTAATATAATAAAAAAAATATTTTTCCAAACATTAAATAACCGCAAATCAACATATCTAATAAATATAGTATTTTATTAACGAATTCGACTGTAACTTACGTTACAATATGTAAAAACTAATATTTGTCATCCTAGTCAAAACTCGTCCTCGGCAGGAGTAATGTGAATTATACATGCGCAAATAAACTGACAAAGTTATGGCTTTCAGCTGTTATGAACGGGTAATGTATGTTTTTATTTCCGCCCGCAATCGGGACATTGCGCGTTGAAGGCGGGACACAACGCTGCACTTTTTCTTACTTATCTACTAGATGGGAGAAATGTAAATATTTTAAATATAATCACTACCTAGTTGGAATCGAACCCACACTCAATTGCAATTACAGTCAGCTGTCCTAATAAGTAAATTTCACGCATAGCAGGATCGGCAGAATGAACCTAGTGTCAAAACATATTGTCATTTTAAGTTGAATGGCGTAATTAAACCCCGCGCTTTTGTTTTACTACAGCAGGGACATGAAAATGTGTTCATATTTTTTTATTCATGTATAAATTGAACTTACAACCATCGTGTCAGTCATGTACATCTCAATTGCGCTATAACGGTTTCCAATCGATATTGACATATAAATTGTAGGTGTTGACTTTGTTTCTATAGAGTATGAAAACTCAACTTATGAAATAAAATTGATCGCCTCTTTATAATGAGTTTTTGCAGCTGCATAATATTCTTATAGAGTTGTCTATAAATAGAATGTAACTAGTTGAAGAAAAAAATATGGTACGTTCATTGAATTATGGCCCTATATCTAGTTTACGATGGAATTGACTGTGGAGATCGTTGGCATTGTTTCACACTTATTGAAATTACTTAATCGAAGTTAATTCATATATTTTATTTAAAAAATTGTTAAACTTTTATTTTTAAACGTTAAATTAGTTACCACCATTCCACTTAAGTTAACCCGGAGAAGCACCGGTACAAGTGACAAAGCGGCATACTTTTTCAAATACTATAATTTTCACAACTCGAATTTAAGCTTCTAGGATATTTTAAATGAGAGGTAAAGGATGTATATAACTTTGCCCCATATCCCATACCCATAAGTTTAAAACGTCTGATCCCACGGATATTGTACAGTTTTTCCTTTTCGAGCTTATAGTAGAATCTTAATTTATTAGAACAAATTATATTTTCGCAACTTTGCATTCTGCACTCTCCGCGAAGTTTTTAACCACGACAATGCATCCACTTTATAACGAGTTTAATAATCAATATAGAACCATCGCGTAATCGTCACACTTAAGTTGTACCAATAACTTATAACAATAAACATTTTGACACCGCCTGTACTTCAAAACCGCCTTCCATTCCTCAGTTTATGTATGTATTATTTTTTATTAAATTTAAACCTACAAACACCACAGAAAACCCATTAACACTATATCAATCGCATACCACATACAATGTTACGAAAATGCGTATATCAAAACGAAAAAGTTCAATCAAAATTAGTGTAATAAAGTCTTAAAGTAATAAGGAACGGCGTACCCACCGCCGATTGAAATGTTGCGTGCCGATATATCTAATATCATTTAAAAACAGTTATTTTCGTACTTTGATCTCGATAAATTGTATTGGTTTAAGAATAATACTTGTTTTCTATCATTCAATTGCCAAATGTTTCTTCTGATTACGATAGTTAGCTGGTGTTTTGACAGGCTCATTCGGTGTGGTAATAACGCTGTCTTCGCGCCCATATGGACGAGATTGGATTGAGAATTCTTCCTAGATTTATATGGGAAGATGGACGTGTGATGTATTTATGTTTTATATTAGTGAAGTGAAGTGTTTTGGTTGCTAGGTTCTTAACAAGTAATAATAGAAGGCCATGGCGCAGTGGGACGGCGTCTGACTATAAACGCGGTGGTAGTGGTCTCAATACTTACACGCAGAGATTATATTTAAAATCTCACAAATATAATAAAAATCGGCTAAATCGGCTAAAAGGAATGTCAACAATTTATATTTTATAACGGTTACAATGTTAGGTTATATGTTCGTTTAAACAGTTATCTCTTATTAGACTAATATACATACTAGCTGTGAAAGTCCCGTCAAAATCGATGCAGCTATTTCAGAGATTACCCGGAACAAATAAACGACCGGACTGGATTGTAAAAAAAAAAATGCAATGCAAATATGCATTGTAGTAAAAAACAGTTATTCTAATATTACAAACAGACGCTCCACTTTTATTTATTTATTATATAGTATAGATTACCTATATATATATTTCATAATCGAACCCATATTTATCTTCAAACCATTTCAAGCCATTTTTCGCTACGTCGCCACTAAACTATGTCTCCAATACGCCACGTGTTCAAACGACGCTAGCGCATTCCGTTCGACATGATACTCTCGTAACACTACGTTTTTGACCTGACCTCGCTTGTTCATTTAAATTTTAAATGAACTAGGGTCCCATTGACGCGTAAAACACGCGTTGCCTTAGCCACGTGTGTCTCAATTTAGACCAAAGTGTATTTCAAACACATACAATGTGTGTGTTATATTTATTTTATTAATTTGTATATACATTGTGTAATTGTATATTTTAATGTATTTGTAATAACAATGATGATTATGTAATGAATAATCACAACGTGATAGTGTAGTGATGGAACACAAGTTTCTCTCTGACTTCTACGAAATATAAAAGTACCGGAAAGCAAATTTTTTTTTTATAATAAGATCGTACGTTACAAAAAAAAATACAATCTAGTCATTAAGACTAATAAGTATTTTTAAATTAAGCTAAACTTCTACCGATATTTATTCTAAGAGTGTATTTGCAATGTCGCAGATATTAAGGAGAAGTCGTTGAACATGTGACTTTCTTTCGCCTCGTCCATTGTCATCCACCTGTTCCTACATCCGAGGGAGTGTTTTGACACTAGGTTACCCTGCTATTCCGGAAATAGCAGCCTTCCGTCTTAATTATCGCGGTTTAATTATACATTTTAAACGATTTGTATGTAAAATAGCTCCACTATTTTACACAGAGTATTATCTCACAAGATCTATCTAATTCAATATTATATTAGTAGAGAATGTAATAAAAATAGACCAAATATAGACCATACAAACTAAGCTGACTAGCATCAATAGTATCGACCGTCCGTCCGTCACGTGTCAATCTATCTAGTGTTAGATCATGTGTGCCGAATGAACGTCTGTTTATATATTGGTTTTAAGTTTAAATAAAATGTGGGTTCGAATAGATTTTTTAATCGCTTTTGTCTATACACAGAGACAGAGAGGTCGTTGTATCAAGTGATTTGAAAATGCTTTAATCAACCTAACTAATAAAACTAACGTTACTTTACATTCTTTTAAATGCAAGCTCGTATAGCTTTTCATAGAATGATTTTGGATATACAAATATTTATTTAAGTAAACACACGTTAAGAAACAAGGTTGTAATGGGTATCTAATAAATTTATTTTAAAACTAAATAATATTAACATGTTTATACTTTTCCTTCATTGCGGTCACAGAGAACCTTGTGTCAAGACTTGTCACTTTATACTCAATATCGACGTAGCGTGTTGGCTGGCAGAGCTTACCAAGGTGAAATTCGAAGCCAATATAATCATCTGAATTTGAACCCATGGCTATCTCATTCAATATAATAATACGCGTTGTTAAGTTGTCTATAGAATACCTGCAAAATGAACCGGTCAGCTTCAAATACCTGATTGCACAGGTACCGTAAAATTATTTTATTTCTTTCGTTCTTTCTCGCATAGCCAAAGAAAACCTAGAATCATGTCACTCTGTCTCATCAAAGCAGAGAAATTATACTAATTTAAATGTAATAATTCCCCCGAGTGGGAATCGAATCCACCACCAACCTTGTTTACTGCCAGAGCTGTCGCATTGGCATATATAAAAATATATTTATTTAATTTACTTTTAGTTTTATATTGGAAGCTTGTCAGCTAATTAACACGTCTAATAACTCCTGTATCTAATAATCAATGTAAGATTCTCGCAACGCTATTTTGACTTATTGTCGTCCGATGCTTGAAAGTTTGCACACGGGTCCTGATCATATTTATATCAGGTGCCAGGTACCAGGTTCACGTTGTTTTGAGATTATGAGAAAATACTTTGAAGTATGGAATGTACTATTTAATTTCTTTAGCTAATTAAGTATTTATACGGCCTTCATTAGATTTGACAAAGTAGAACTATGCTAGCATGCACATTAAATAATTAAAATTGAATAATTCCTGAAATATGTACGTTAGTTTATAAAATGCATGTTGGTTCATTAATCATACTAAATCAACATTTTGTCTCGATCATGAATGAATTATAGCAATAAATTAGTAAAGTTAAACGTTCAGACGTTCTCACAGCGACCTTGCTTGCTTGATTAAACGCTTCGTCTTTTTTTAATATCTAAAACGCAGAGAGTAGAGAAAGTAGTGCCAAGGCTCTGTCCGACTTCAAAAAATGCATTCAAACCCTTCTTTCTTGCATTTAAGTTTTGCAAGTTAAGTTAATTTTACAACATTTGAAACTTATTTGTTTTTATCATTATTGATTTTATCAGCGTCCTTATAAGATCGATTGGAGCGATTTCTCGATATCATTTTAATTTCGCGTCTTATTCTTTCTCATTGAAATTTGTACCTAATGTCGATAGATTTAGAGTTTACAATGTGTCATTTGTGTGTGGTTGTGCAATATAAAATATGTAGTGTAATTACATCGAATCTGCCCGACTGTCTGTCAGTGCGTCAATCAAAGTTGACGCGTCAGTGATGCGGATCGATTGCGTATATACATTGAGTTTATAGTGTACAGATAGCTACTTTGAATGGTATCATATAGCAGAAATGGCGTGAAAATTAAAAAAAAAATGAGTTGATATTTTTCTAAGGAATTATGTCAAATCTATGTTAAAATTGCAAGAGAATGAGTTATGTACTAAGAATTTCTAATTCTATATAAATAAAATTACTTTGAAAGATTTTTAGAAGTTAATAAGTGCGCTGTGGTTACTCTGAAGACTGTGTAATACTTATAAGGCAAAAATAACGATATATAAACGACGTTTTTACAGAGATACATTTAAAAGCTATCGTGGCTCAAAGTCATCGTTTGACTGAAAACGCGATTGTAAGTGAGTTCCATTTCCACTAGACGGAATAAATTATATAAAATATATATAATTATAGTACTCTCTAAGACAAATCGCGGCGGTGAGAACCGCTACTCAACAAACAATGCCCTAATTTTGGACGGAAAGTTGAAACCAGAGTGTCTTGATAGTACTTGTTTTTTATTTTTGTGAACGCCGCTGCTGATAAAAGCGTGAGTACGCAAAAAAGACTTATTTTATTTATTTATTTATTAATTCAGAATTTGCTGATTACAATAATCAAGATTTTAACCCACTTTTATCTAATCTTTTAAATATTATAATCAATTGATACCACTTCCACAAGCTTCCGTTTTCATTGACAAAGTACGATCATTCGTATAGTTTTGACATTATAGTTCTTATAATGTAAATTATAAGGTATAATTTGCAAATTTCATTATACAGTATCCTTTACTATATTCTATTTAAAGGAGATACGATTATAATCACTTATATGCATACTTTAACACCATCTTCGCGCAGTCAGTGCCCGTATATGCGATGGTTGTTGGTTCGACCCCCACTAGCTTAAATGATTTATATTTCATTAGAATTGGAAGTCTAAGAGCGGCGTTGGGTTATGCGATCAAAAAGATGTGCCCTGCTTGATGTATATATATATATGTATATATATATATATATATATATATATATATATATATATATATATATATATATATATATATATATATATATTCATACACATAACATGCGTTATCTAGATTGTAGTGCTACTTGGACAAACTTTTTAATAATATATTAAAAAATACAGCTGCCTGCTTTTTAAAGCGTGTCACAGATGCGAGTCACAGAGGGTTGGCAGATAAAGCCTAGCGTTGCGTGACACTTGTCTCTTCTCGTTTGAGTTACCAGAGCCCACTCTGGTAACTCAAACAGAGAGAATAGAAAGAAGAAAGAAGAGAATATGGCTGCTGTGACTCCATCCAGCAGCCATATTTGACAATATTAACTGATGATGAACTGTTTTTGAATTGTATGTAACAATTTATTTTATATCAGTTTAATGCTTAATTATATTGAGTGTGGTTATTGTAAGTATTGCCTGGCCATGTACTTTTTCAGTTGAATTTACAAAGCCTTTGTTACCTGTTCCTAACTTCCCTTTATAAGTGAACGTGCAAGAATATTTAAAATTATACATTAAGACAATAGACTATAAGCGTTTAAACTGTCATAAGTCTTTCGTTGATCACGAAGCTATTAGAATTTCAAATATATCGACATTTTTCTAGTACGAACTGACAACTTACCTTATATGGCAACAAAATCGTTGATGTAAAAAGTTCTTTATTTTCTTGTTTTTTTCTTTTAAATTAACTTCAACAACAAACTAAGAACGGAAATTTATCTAAGCTATTTTAATAATAGAGGTGTAAATGTGAAAAGGGGTGAAAATGTGCGATAGTATAATGTGTAAGTAATTACTACGGTAATAATTAGTACGGACAAAGCTATTTAGATACATAAATAGAGAAGTTGCTAGAAAAAACAAAAATTAAAGTAGAAATTTTCTGAACTTTAGAATTTAATAATATTGTAACGTCATTCTTTATACGTACAAGAAAAAGGATATCGGACGGAAAGCGGAGAACGGAGGGTCTCTATGTTAAGTTTTTAAGTCTGCTTTCTGGAAATTGTCGTTTTTTTTAAAATAGAAACCAAACTTTACTTACCATTTCAAAATCCCATGGAATTTTAAAATACATTGAGTAGACCATAAAATATATTAAAATCTTGATTATATTCACAGGTGGTATAGTATTAAGTAGTTTCAAATAGTTATCACGCATTTTAAATAAGGGAACTTGTGTTGATGAAATGAACGAAATCAAAAGATTATCTTGAGATGTAACTTTAGATAAGATTGATGTGTTTATTCCGAATATTTAAATATTTATACGTGTATTACATGTATAGTAACAAGTTTTTTGTCTGTTTAGTTAGCACGACGTTAAGCGCCGTCACCCAACACGCAGTCTTGAATTCTTTAACTGTTTTGTTTAACTGGCGCAAAGGTGAAAAACAGGGTGTTTAAAGAATATAACATACATTACTTATAAGCGAGATATACAAATACCATCATAGATATTTAAGATTGTGTTCTAAAATAGAAGAAATGATAAATTCGGCTTATAATACAATTTTAGGGCTAAAATGCCAGGTGCATTTTAATGCGCCTCCACTCACCGAGCTCCTCTCTCTTCTTAAAAAGTTAACAAAAAAAACTAACATTGTAACACAGCATTGGCTTCCTTTTAAATACAAAACAAATTATATTATAAATGAAGTGAAGCCGCGCTTCACAAATAGCTCAAGCCCAAATTTATTCAACATATTAAAGTAATTTATTGTTTTATCTTATACAAAACTAACAATCTCGGATTTGAAATCGTCTGTTAAAGAATTTGTATTGATTTGCATAACTGTTTCGGTTAATTAAATATGGACAGCTTGTCAATAATACCTTTATTTATACGTGAACTAGCTAAGATATCCAGTTTTAGTGAACGAAATGGGTGATTTATAATAAAACAATCTAGTATCGATAACGTTTTAAATTATATAGATATTTCTTTTTAATATTCACAACATATGTAGAACTTTATAGTAGAAAACTTGATTATTGAATATAGATTAAAACAAAAGGTTCTGTTTATGACAAGCACAGCTTCTGTATGATGCGGAGGAAATCTATTGATGAATGAGTAATATGGTAGTTTATATGAAAATGGAATAAAATATCACTAGGACACTAACTTTCTATATGCCACTAATAAGGCAGGCTCGTGGAGTTTAATATACCTTATATTAATTTGACAAATTCTATTTTGAAAAGTAAGTGTATGTGGATATATCACCGTGGTGCAGTGGAACAGCGTCTGACTATAAACGTGGTCGTGGGTTCAATCTCCAGTCAAGAGATATATATATATATATATCATTGCCTCAGTCTGCCAAAGCAAAGCGCGGCGTTTATTTCCGCGATAGAATAACAACTAAAACTCTATGTCATTAGTGATAGAAAGTAATAATTGGTATATTGACCTTACTCATGCAAATTGAATGTATAAATCAAATATATTTGAATACAACTTTTGCTTTTAAGGGCCGTATGCTAGCTAGCATCTGTTGTTCGTGTTTAAAAAGTTAGCATTTATTAAGCAATGTCATATTCATTAGAAGGCATCTTGAATTACGATTACTCTATTTGTATGTATGCTTTTAGCTTTTTCCCGCATTGCAGGTCAGGCCGAGATAACTTAGTGCCAAAACACTTCGTTCTGTCTTGTCACCAGTGAGAAATCTAATCACCCCCCGAGTGGGAGTCGAACCCACAACTGTGACATTGCGCCACGGTGGCCTCAATGTTCTTTTTGTGGATTCAAATACTTTTAAGGGTGTACCTGCTATAATTTCTAACAGTTAGGCATACAGAAAATTGTGTCTAGACTCAACTTTCCGCTCTCTCACAAAAACCTCTCCGTCTAGCTGCAAATAAGATATTTTTACACAGTGACACAGTGTACGTACAAAGTGACACTATATTTAAGTATATAAAATATAATTTACAATTATGTGAGACTGACGCCTCTACTAAGCTAATATTTTTTAAAAAAATACATTGATGCAATGTTTATTGCAAAATGTACTTGTATAAACATTACTATACAGCCTTTAAAAGAACAATTCTATATTTCAAGAAGGGTTTTATTAATATATCTCAATGTATATATCATAAATGACTTGTATAAAACAGACTAGACTGGAGCTAAAGCTCAAACTAAATAATCTAAATCTAGTAAATTATCAATACACAGCGCGGCTCCCGTCAAGCGATTCCCATCCGCCCGTCAAAACAGTATCGGCAGAATTTTGTAACTCCGCGACGGCCAAATTAACTATTTTGCATGGACGCCACAATTTCGGTGCTTCGCGTATTTGAACTCCCTTACCACGGTGATTGTTTGTTTTAAAATTGAAAATTGTATTTTTTTTTTTATATATATATATGTATTTGAGTTATCATAGTTTATCTTACTTAAAACAACATCTGACAATGGTGGGAAAGTGTGAACAGTGACACTGGCTTGCACTGGGCCTAAAATAATTTAATTAATTTGTACAAATATATATTTTTTACTATTTTGTTAGTCTTTTCAAAAACGTCTTGATCCTATTTTTAGGTTTGCTACAAATCATTCACAACTACAAGAAAACATATAGAGACTGAAGCAAAAAACATAGATGAATCACTAACTTCAGCTCAGTCAATATAAGTGCAGTATTTTTGAGTCTGTTGCCATCGTGTGGGCGTTAAATCACTCATTGAATTACATAACATTTCATATAATTCCTGGCACAACTATAAAAAAAATGTAATTTTGCAAGAATCCAGGGCAGTACTCGAAGCAACTAAGAAATCGTTGGCGGTAGTTTCAGATAATATTTGTATCAAAAGACAGACAAGTGCCACCTGAGTCTACCCGCGAGTGTGACCACGGACTACTCTAAAGTGTTCGAAACGTCGGGTTCTAAAATATTACGAATTCGAATACCAAAATTATACGCGATTAATCCATTTAAAATAGTACCATTTCAATATGTGTAACAATCGTAAAAATCAAAGAACTTATTAAAAAAATGGGGCCTCAAACCAAAATCCTCAAGTATTTCTATATAAAATTTAATTTCAATCAATTCAGCAGTTTGGCCGTGATGACGCGCAGACAGACACAGAGTTCCTTTCGTGTTTATAATAAGTAACCAACTCCAAAACTAATAAAAGGTTAGAGCTTGAAATCATTTATTTCATATATATTTCTTAAAAAAGTATGTATCAAAAGAAAAGATAAAAGTCTGTATAGGTATACATATGCAGATATATATTAATATATATTGATGTATTCTTCAAGTCAAATGACTTAGTCAATAACGAGTGGTAGCCTAAACTTAAAATGGACACACCATTATGTTAAGTGACAATAAACATTCTATTCTAAACTTTCAAGTTGATAAGAAATGTATTAAATATTTAAAATATAGATTTTTGTTTCAACATATTTAGATAAATATCGTCAATATGGCAGTAGTATATCAAATTGCTTTTAGCTTTTTCAAATATTATAATAATTAGGTTATAAATAGTAATTAATTAAAAAAAAACCGGTTGAAACTTGAAGAGTGAGATGCGGAACTTAACGCCGAAAAGTGACAATAATGACTTATCTTATTTTAAATTCATGCATCACCGACTTTTACTAACACATTGCGTGTTGAGTGGAACATACAGCCTTCGTGTGCATACACTTCCACTGCGCCACGACGGTGATAAGTTTCAAATAAATAATATTTGGATATAATTATTCCCCAGCCACGTTCAATAGTAGTGGCCTCTCCTGTCGGCATTTTACGAAACAATATCGCCCGTCAATCAGCTGACCGAACGCGGCAGCAATCGACCATCTACGCAATTTGTAGCCAGTATAGCTTTATTTTGCCTAAATAATTAAATTTCAAACATATTGACATAACGTGTTATGTTTTATATGTATGTATGTTATATATAATATTGTATTTGGCATGGACAACCTGGTGTAGAGGTTAAGTGATTAATATGTAAAATTTTGTTACTAACTAATTTTGTAACTAAAAGGTTTTGAAAAATAAAAATGTAATGGAGGTTTATGAGGCGAAACAAGAAGCAAGGACTGTAACGTTTGTCGTTCAAGCTTTAATTCAATGCTGTGTGAAATGTATAGCTAATAATAAAATAAGACGGTACTTTATATTGATAGAGTTACGTTAAGAAAGACCTATTAATTCAAAGAAAAGAAAAGTTATATATTAAGCAAGTATTGGTGAGGCGATCGTGCTGTATACGCTGCTATGGTTGTAGGTTCGATTTCCACTCGGGGAATGATTGATTGAATGATTTACTTTTCTCCGCTCTGGTGATAAGACTAAGCGCAGCAATGAACTCCGCCAATTAACAGGTATGGTAATGTATGGAACTCGGACGGAAAGTTGAGAACGGAGTGTCTTGACACTAGGTAGTACCAAGATTCGTAGATATGAAAAAATAAAAAAGTTTTATTAACATTTTTAAAGTGAAGGATATGAAAAAACATTTTAAATTATTAAAAAAATATATATATAAAAAATTGAACGTACGTGGATTCGAATTCGCGAAAACTTGATACGTTTTCTATATATATAAAAAAAAATGTTATAAAACTTTTTTAGTTTCTTTTTATAACTTCGTTATGATTGAACATACATAGATTGGAGAAATCTATTAAATCGAATTTACATAATTCACTTTGCTGTAGTTTTATCTATAATTATATAGTTAACCTTCGTGTAGCTTTCGGAGGTTTTAGATAACGTTATCAATCAATATGCATATCGGTAGGCCTAACATTGATTCGTAATTCACTTTAGGTACTTGAGTAACTAACAGATAACTCTATTGAAATTTCTATGGGTTATTTCACACACTTAGGAAATTGAAAAACATATTTTTAGAAAACGTATAAAAATTTGAACGCATTGGGAGCGGAGTGGATTCCAATTTCAAATCATACTCTCTCACAATATCTCTCATAATGATCACAAATCCATATTAGGTTCAGTCAGTAACTTTTAAAGTTCCACTTATTTACTTGTATTTGAAACTAGGGATTGTATGTGACGAATGATTGACTTTATCCGCGTGGATTTCTGAAATAAAAGTAGCCTCATTTACTCCTTATTACATTAGCTATCTGCCAGTAGCAAATCTCGTCAAAATCTGTGCAGCCGTTCCTGAAATTAGCTGGAACAAACAGAGAGACGGACAAAAATTAGAAAAAGAATACTGTTTTGGTATATGTACCGTGTATAAAAGTGCATTCGATATAAATCGGTTGTTTGAATATTACAAAAACCGTAATTTTATTTATTTGTATAGAGGGTTTTTTAAATATATTTTCCTTAACAATTGATTTATGAATGGTCCGTTGCATCACTCACCCGATAGACTTATTGGTGCGAAAGACCCTGGGAGCACCCTGAAGTCCGAGGCGTTCCTGCGACGTCTCGTGATGGTGGAGAGGGTTTCCGATGGATTTTGTGGGTAGTATTGGGTTTACGGATGAGACATGCGCGCGGATGGTCTGCGTAAATCGCATTTACCAACGCCAGAAAAAAGAAAACAAAATGTGGTGCGACAGATAGCCGGTTTGTTTTCAACGCTTCGTAATGTCAATTAAGCGCTAATTGATGATTCAGAGTACGAGAATAAGTCTTGAAATGTAAATAATTTGATATTTGTGTAGAATTCTTTGCATGATTTTTGAAACTGTTAATATATTGCGCGGTAACGCAATCTTTAATGACCAGGTTCAGTCAGTCATACGCTTAGTGGAGTATAACGTGAGGGCTATATACATATATACATATATATTAAAAATAACCTTTTAAATCACCATAAAGAGATTTTGATGCGACTTTCATTGTTTAAAAAAAAATGCACACATTATTATATTATATATTTGGTACGTATTAAAGGCATATATATATGAACATTTACTCATGTGGGAATCATACTAAGTATACACAGGTGCTTCACTATGGTAACTTATAGTCTGCTTCACGTGTTTTCTCGCAATGCACCCTACATGGCAGGAAAAATTCAGAGAGGACCTAGTCTCCAAGATACTCCGTTCTTCACGTTGCTTCAGAAATCGAGACATTGCGTGTTGAGTGGCGCATCTCAATGCCGCGCTTTGTCTTCTTCACCAGAGCTGTGAAATGAAAATAATTAAACTATGATCATTTCGCCGAGTGGGTATCGAACCCGCAACCAATCACGCTTGCAGTCTGCTTACAAAAAAAATGTAATTCGCCTCAAGTGAAAATTGAACCAACAACCATCACGCTATTCCACGATGGCCTCATAAATATGTCTGTATGATCGTTATGGTTTAAAAAAATGTATTTATAAAGAAAAAAATCAATTTAATATTGATGCCATCTAATTAGCGACACCCGAAACTTAAACAAGACAATTTTAAAGCAGACTTTATATTATATTACTGTTCTAAAAAGCATAAGTTGAAGAATTTTAATGCTAACCAAACTATTTAATTTAACGGATCAACATCGTTAGACGGGTCTTTGGCCCGAAATTGTTATGCCCTTTCTCTTTGGACAAAATGACCTAAGAGAAACCTTGTGTTTTTATGACTAATATGATATAATTTACGATTTTATGACTTATAATTTACGCCTTAATGATCGATATCTGGACGTGTGAAATACACTCGGTGCTACAATGACATCGAGATATGAATTTAGCGCTTTATTGCAATGGTTTTTGATTATTTTTATATTTGTTAAGTTAAGTTTTATATAAGAGTGTATACGAGAAGCTGGTTCCTTCGTGTATTGGAAATTGTTCGTGGAACGATTTGATGTGCAAAAAGTTATGAGGTTTTAGTTATTTTTGTATAAATTTTATTTTTGAATGATACCGATTAATTCTTGTCATTTCAAAGTAATAAAGAAGTTTAAAAATATTTAATGTATATAATATATTTATGTATGAATAATAATGTTTTATTATGGATAGAGACCGTCCCAGTGTCTGTGTCCTGCCAAGACGATGGTTGTGTGTTCGATGCCATCTCAAGGGAATAATTACATTTAATTTATTTACATTCCCCGCTCTAATAATGTAAAGTGCAGTGTTGAATTCTGGCACTCATCACATAATGTCTTCATCTCGGGTAGAAAGTGGAGTGATGTGGAGGGCGTTCTCTGCTGTGATGAGACTAGATTGTCACACTTGCCAGAGGCCACAATAGATTTAGGCCTCAACATATTTAATTTATCTAACAAAAAACTTAAGACCTTCCCAAAAAATGCCTAAGAAACAGACCTACATACTTATGTAAATGAACATTTTGTAAACACACACCTACAATAATTTGTGTTCTGCTTTAATTTTGATATTATGTTAATATTTAAATAATTGAATACCATCTAAACTATTACTAATTTTTGAAATATTTTACGACGTGATTTTATAGTCTGGCCGTTTTACAAGTAGTCGATTCGATTTCCGGTCGTGGTCGTAGATCGATATCGAGTTACGATCGGTTCGAGCATCGCTTTATATGTTATTAAATAAAATATTGATTATTTCATCACATAAATATAATTAATTTATTGCTTCTCGATACAGGTGATAGAGCTCTTTGAATAATATTATTGTATTGTGCCATTGATTTGTAAAATGTGTTTAGTTAATAACTTAGATCGATTATTGATCGGTGGTTGTAGGCTCGAACCGATCGTAACTCGATCTCGAAAAGTTCGAATCAAATATTTAATTTTACTGCTCTGTTAAGACAAGGGCGTTGAGTTCCGCCACTCAACATACAATGTGTCGATTTTGGACGGAAAGCGGACAACGAAATGTCTAAATACTTGGTTCCCTTGCCTGCCTAGCTATGCAGGATACAGCGTGAAGTTAAAGATGCTTTTAACAAAGTTGGCATCCTGAAACTATCCCCTTCTTTTAGACTAAATGCGGTAATTTTGGACTAAAATTGTTCAAGTTAAAAAAAATACTAATCATTTAAGTTTTCCTTTGCAATTCCTTGTATGACTAAGGTTACCATTCGGTTCCATTTCGCTCTTAATTTCTCTAAAATAGACACTGAGCTGAGAACAGTATCTTGCCATTAGGTTACCCTGCAATAAAAACGTGACAATAAATTTATATAAATTTTGGTCTATTTATTTTTAAAATTTGGTTTATCTAATTGTACTAAAGAAATCGACTAACGTCAAATTTGCGCTTGGTGTTTTTAGATTCATCTCAGTATTTTTTCCACTAACCGTATAAAGCGTCTATAAAACACTGAGCGGAGTGTTTAAACACTTGGTTACTGCTCGTAAAAAGGAAAAAAAATGGAACAAAATGTCGTTTTAAATTAATTAATTTGTACATGACACATGAAAGCCGCCACTTTGTAGTATAGTCTACTCGTATATAGATGCGGAGAATGCGCTGAGTCACTGACCACCCTTATTCGCAACAGCTGCCTTATAATTCCCACAGGTGTTTAAATTGCCTCGAACAGTTAGTGAACACTCGTTCGCTGTATAGTCAAAGGTAATATTACAATTGATACGAGGGTTTTGTTTTGTCATTTGTATCACTTTTCAATTAGCATTTTGGTTTGTTATTGTTTATTTATATATTGACAGTTATATTGAAATCCGTACCACTGAACCGATTGTGATGAAATTTTATATAGAGATACTCGAGGGTCTTCGGATGAACATAGGCTATATACGGAACATGTTTTTCTATCTAGGAATTTGAAGCTACCGAAAATACGAAACAGCTGTTTCGTTCACGCGGGCGAAGCCGTAAGCGGGTCTCTAGTATTACATAAATACTCTTTATTGTGCGAAGTAGTTGCAGTTATTTAAAAAAAATTCAAAATGTCCCAAATTTTATAAATGGCTTCAACGTAATATGGTCAAAGCTATTGCTTTTAGTAACATGTAAATAAAATTTTACGTATACTAGAACCCAAATTACCAAAGCAACGTGTTTGTCACTTTATACAAAAGTGTAAGTCAAAGACAATATGCCATACATGCAATTTAAAACACTTTTTCCTATACATTCATATATATTCATAAAACACTAATTTTGACTCAATATCCTCCACTATATATCCAAACACTCAGTTATTACAAGTCTTAGGTACATCAAAACCGAAAAGAACAAGCTAAAAATATAATGGTGCAAGTAAATCAAATCTGAAAGGCGAGTCTCTCACAGGTGAAACTTTTCACAAAGCAAAAGCCATCGTCACGTACGTCAATGGTGTCTTAAGTGCGAAATCGAACTCCATACATCACAGCCCATTCTCGCCCACTGCGAACCATTTTCCACGTTTATTGAAAACAACATGATTTGTTATATTCAATGTATTTTTGTTCGTTGATTCATCAAGCTTGTGTTAATAGAATCTCACTTCATCCCTTTTTGTCGATCACCGTCACTTAGAGGCTCTGCTTGATACGCTGGGGTGGCTATGAGTTTGTGTATTTCGTATACAGCAATCTTTTTTTATTGTTTAATGGCATTTACTGGCTTTTTTTTTATTTATACGTTTTTTTTTTATATAGTGCTACATGTTTTTCTACTTATAAATAAGTCAAGAATAGTTATATGATATTACGAGTATTGTATTTCATTTTTGTCTTAGGGCGTCTTAGGTATAACGAATATTGACAATGGTTATTAGTTTACATTAAATCTTATTGTAAAAATTGCCTCTTCATTGGAGGTCGGGGTGTCTTGACACTAGGTTCTCCTGATATGCGGAAAATACGCGAAGCTGTCACTTCGTTGGCATAAAGGGTAATTGACAGCTAAAAAAAAACGTTGTTTTAGTAAACATCAACGCTACGCAACGATAACGCGTCTTACAAATAAAGCAGAATACTTTTAGTTATATCTTATATGTATGTATATTAGGAAAAAACACTGCGTTATTTCTTTCCAATTTTAAATTTTGTTTTTGATAAATACTAATAAACCATGCGAGTTTAGGGATGCTTGCTTCCTTTAAATATAACCACCACAATATATACCTATAACAAAGTCTCCAATAAAACTATATATAGTTCTAAAAGCCCGACAACATCCTTTCTTTGAACATATAATCAACTATTAATTCTAAAAACTGACACATTTCATATCAAATATATATATCAAAATTAACAATAATTGATTTAAATTGCCAGTTATAATTTTTATAGGTCTAGTATTTGCGCTATATAACATTTGAATGTTAATTACAAACCTGATGAGTTAGATTATTGCAAAATGGTATTAAAATAAGTGATGAATTATCATATGATTACTAAGAAAAAGCCGTGAACACAAATTGAATGGATTCTGCGAAATATATATATTTTATCTTTTACTTGTATACTCATATTGCGATTTTACTACCGTGACTATTTAATTGCTTGAAATTAGTTTTACGTTTGAATTAAGCAAAGTGAACCAAAGTACCTACAAGTTGTAAAATCTATAAGGTTTTATCGTTGGGGATATATAATGTACAAGCGAATGTTTTAAAAATTAGTTATGATATATATTTTTAAATATTTTCTCTGTTGAGTATTTTTTATTGTCGTAACTTTTCAGATAACAACCAAATAAGTTGTAACAAACGTATATGAATTTCAACGTATGTAGATGAATATAGAACGTATGTCTTAGTGGTCAAAGCGCTTGGACGGTTTTCCAAGAGACAAGGGTTTCAATCTTGCTACGTTCAAATCAAGAGATCATATTTCATAATTAACTTATTATAATGTAATGTAGTATATTTACGAATATAATTTAAATGCACTGGTTTATATTAAAAGAGAAACTAGCTATTCTCTCAAAAAAATAAAATAAACTGCTATTAAATTTGAACTCATAGTCACCCTAACGCTCAACAGGGTGGAGGTCCCGCAAGTCACGCTAGCGACATCCCTACTGTAGCTATTGTAAGGACTGACTACAAATTCGCACATGTTTCGTTTCAAGTTTTTTTTAAAATTATTTATTAGGCAGATAATTCTAATCTCTCTCCTCTTAAACGCACAGAATGCTTCATTGTATGAAGCCAAAAAAAAAATTACTGTTTATTCTAGGTGGTGTATACTTAGTTTTAAAAAAACAAACCGATGCAATTGACATATCATAATTCCCTACAATATAGAGGTACATAGACATAATATGCTCTACATTATCGACACGCAATGCATTTAAATTAGCAAAAAATAAATAACAAAATGTCTTGACAAAAGCACAAGATTTACTATCTGGCACTATAAGCATCGTGGGTTCGACTCCGACACTCGGGGTATTCGTTTTGTTTAAATTATTTAATTTCCACGCTCTGGTAAAACAAAAAGCGCAGCATTGAATTTCGCCACTCAACACTCAACGTCTCGAATTCAGATTAAGAGTGGAGAACGGAGTGACTTGACACTAAATACTCTCTGCACCCTGCTATGAGGGAAGAAGTTTAAATCTGTTTTTTTACATAAAATGTATATTATTATAACAACAATACCATCTATTACATCTTAGTTTATCCTCCTAATATACTAAAATCTCAATCAAGCTTAACAGCACGTGGTCGTTGTGAGGGCTCTTCGAGAAAAGCATGTCCTGTAAAAAAGTGCGCGGTCACGTCGATCATTCTAATGCCTTTGAGTCGACAGCGTCTGTCTGTGCCGTGATGGCAAACACAGACGGTTTGTTACACTTGGCGCTTTGAAATTTATATTTATGTATCAAATAATATGTTAATTTAAAAGTTCTGGAACTATATATGTAGCTATTATTGGAAACCGAGTGGAAAGTAAGGCGATGTGATCAAGCTAGATATTGCCCTTGTATTCTATGATTCAGTGGAGTGCGGTAAAATGCCTAGTAGAAGTGTTGTAATTTTTTTTAACACGGTCACAAGTTATTATAATTATTATATATATCTAGGACGATATGTTGGAATTCTAGCCAGAATATGCAGTTTATTGACCTTATAATAAAAAAAATATTTATAAAAGATATAAGACTCGGAATAAAAATAATTAAATTTATTGTCAATTTATAATAAATTAACATTAAAAATATTGAATTCTATATGAAAAGTTCATCAACATTCAACTAATTAAACATAATTATTTTAACATATCTTTAAAAATATGGATATAGATACTACAATACATAAAACACCTGCGTTTTAATTACATGCATACACAAACACTTAAGACCATAATTATTACAAATTACAACAGAAACAAGATTACATGACAAATTGCCATTTTATAATCAATGCATTCATTCATACATACTAATTATTAATGAAACAGAAGAAAGAACAAACAATCAAGCATATTTTACATATTCGTTTAATAAACACGCAGAGCTGCGAAATTTCAATTTCAAGAAACAAATTTAAGGCTCTATCCTGGAGTTACAAAATTTTTAAATTCACCGCTATATCAAAAATTGTATAGGTACATTTCCAAGTAATATTACACATATCCTAAGTGTCACAAAGACACTTTTAATTATTAAAAAACGACGAACAGTGTAAAGTGGAACGTATCCCAGTGAAAACGGTACCGACAAAGCGGCCGACAAATGTACAAACCGATCGCTTCTAATTGTGTGATTTGATACCAAAACGCTTTGTTAACCGCGAGCAAACTCGCGATCGTAATCGATACAACAAATTTTTCTTTTGTGAACGCCGATAGCTAGTTTCACGATTTTTCTGGGCCTAATTAAGTAGAACTGTACGGAACGGTTCTTTTTCTATCATTCGAATAAGTTATTGACTTATTGACTTATCTTTTGTGCGCGGTGAATTGTTTTTTTGATGAAGATTGTAACGTGATAATTTCATTCAAATTTGTATTTCTAATCAGTTTTTGGAAAGTACTAACTAACCAATTTACTAGTATGGGTTTTCTAACAGCGGCACTCAGATAGTTCAATTAATGCTTAGGAGTTATTGAATAGGTGCATACGGTATGTAAATCAGTTTAATGGTCGTTAACTATGTAATGGACGATTCTTAAGCAGAAAGTTTCTACTTAAGTTTCGAATTAAAAAATACTACGCAAAAATATGAAATACACTTTTGTTTTTATATATAAATGGAAATTATTATATATAAATGTAATATATTTAGTATTTTTGTTAAAAAATTATTTCTATATTATTTTCATACAAATCTAAGCTAATTATGTAAAATCCTACTATAATGCGTTCAAAATAAATCAATATGTAACCTTATGTGGTATCTACATTGACACTTAAAAAATCGAACTCACAACTTGCAAATTAATACTACCATTGCACCATTGGAGCCGTTAATGATTGATGTCTCAATATCACGGAACCGCGCATAATTGCCTCGCGATTCTACTTAAGTCGTAAAATCTGTTCATCGTAAATCCTTGGCTTGGTTTTCAATGTAAATAATAAAAACGCCTTTAACAACCTTTATTATTTATATAATTTTATATTATACGGAAATGATGCCATAATGGCGCAGTCGTGAGTGTAAAGGCAATGATTGTGGGTTCGATTAAGGGTTACTCGGACGAACGATAATATTTAAATTTTTACCATTTCCCCTCTGGTGTAATAAAGTGCGGCGTTTAGTTCCGGCGGTGTGTAAAAAACCAAGTCTTTATACAAGGTGTTCTTTGATGCACCTGCTATATACAGAATATATAGAAATATAGATATGTAGATAGGTTTAATTGAAAGCGATAGTTGCAGGAACAAATTTTAATTTTGGATTATTTAGTATAGCCATATACTGACGAATAACAAAGCGTGTGCTTTTTCTAAAATTTACATAAATCAGTTGACTCAATGACTACCCTTTATTAAATAATACCCACATACGGTTAAAGAATAAAATTACGAAAGGGACTATGTTAGTAATTTTAAATAAAAATATTAGTAAGAACAACATGTTTAAAACAAAACTTTCAAAAATACTACCAGACATATTTAGAAAACGTATAAAAATTTTGAACCAAGCGGGGTTTGAACCCACGCCACTTGAAAACCGTTCAAGCACTCTGACCGCTAAGCCTTGCGATCTACATCCAGCTACGTTGAAATTCTTATACGCTTATTACAACTTATATTTGTTGTTAGCATCTCTGTAGGATTAGCGGTGAGAGCGCTTGAACGGTTTTCCAAAGGCGCGGGTTCAATTCCCGCTGCGTTCAAATTTTTATACGTTTTCTAAATAGGTATTTTTCAATTTTCCTCAGTGTGCGAATAACACTTTAAAAAATGTTAAAAAATATATATTACCGTTTAAACTTTAAAAAGTCAGTAACAAAAGTCAATAAACATTTCTGTCAGTCCGATGATATACATGTATGTGAAAATAAATATAAGAAACGGATAGCATCTGACAAGACAGAGTTGTCATAACGGGATACAATTTTATTATCTTGTCCCGTTCAATATCGTTTCTGTTACGGAATTTAAATCATTATCGTGGCAGCATTAAAGGTTGTATATACAGTAACTTTCTTGTAAATCGTAAATCGCGCCAGTTGTTAAAATCAAATTAACATGTATATATATTAATAAATAATTAAAACACTTTTATATGGTTGATAAGTGGCGCTTTCTTGTAACTTGATTTAGCCCCCACGTGCTACAGAGAAGTGGCGGAACTCAACGCCGGGATTGATCTTACCAGAGCGAGGTAACGACAGTAATTTAAACTTAATCATTCCCCCGAGTTGCGTGGCAGGGTGGGGGTAAAATCTTGCGTCTTCAAAACTTTTATACGTTTTTCTATAATAATAATAATAATAATAAATATTTTACTTTAAAAGAAAATTTATACCTATCTATGTATATATTAAAATGTGTCGATATTTCAATGTTTTAATTGATATTTTTCTCTTTTCAGTTATGAGTCCTGGGGTGTTATGAAATAAAGGTTTTTCAACGTAAGTTACATTTTATAACTTACTTATTTATATACAAAACTCTTGCGTTATTGACTGACAGACAGTCAACGTACAAACGACACTACTGGGCGTAGAAAGCTGAAATGTGAGTGTTAAGAAGCGCTTTTAAAGGATTTGTTGAAATTCTTACGGGAACGGGAACTTATATATTAGACCATATCTTAAAAATGCAATATAGATTATTTTTGCTTATAACAAACAGTAAATTAAAATAAAAAGTTTCAAGAAATAGCAAAAGTCACTCAAAATATAATTTATACTTGAAGAAATTATAGCCTTAGTTAGCAACGTTTATGTTTCACATATGGTAGCGTGTGTGTGTTACATTTAATGTCTTTTTATTGATAAAAAATATTAGCATTAGCACTGCTTGGCTGTATTAATTAATATAACTAAAACTATACTCGTATATATATACTCGTATATATATACATAGTCATCAGTTTCATCTGGTTTAGTTTAGTTCGCGTTTGAGTGCTAAAAAGAGCTGTCACTCGTCGATTGTCACGGATTCGACAACGAAGTGAGAACATTAGACTTTCTAGGAACTCTAAACACGTAAATAGACTCCTGGAAAACGACGCACCTAATAGATGTCAGAGTCATTTACTTTGTTTTACTGTTTATTTGGTTAACTTGTCTAGTTAAAACTTGGCGACTGACACGATGGTAGTGGGTTAGAATTTCACTTAATTTTCGTTTTCAAAATGTTTTTTTATTAGCTTCACTCTATCGGTGTTAGAAAATTTTGCAACGTTATTTTGATGATCTAATTCTTACCGTCGGAATTGCTTCAAGATTTGCCCATGTGTCCGAATTCGCTGATATTTAATGAATCCAATTACAAAAACTTCTCTTTGCAAGAGATTACAAAAAAAACAAACACTTGCATAAGAAGAAGTCATCCTGGCGCAATGGAACAGCGTTTGAGTGTCAGCGTGATTAGTTATGGGTTCGAACCGGACTCGTAAGAATGATTATATTTAATAATAATAATAATAAAGCTTTATTTATCTACAAATCACATAGAAATACAGAAAAAATAAAAATATATACACAATATATAGTAGTTTTTGGCGTGTAGGCCCTCTTGGGTAAAATATTGATGATTATATTTAAATTATTTTTATTTCGCGTTCTTTTAATATAAAGCGCAGCGTTGAGTTCCACCATTCAGCACACACTGTCTAGAATGAAAAGTGGAAAACGGAGTGTCTTGACTCTAATTGCTCTCTGACTACCCTGTTATGCGGGTTAAAGCGTGAAGCTTTTATTTTGTCAAAAAAGTAACTAACAGAAACACATATTTTTTTTTACATTTTTTTAAAGTGGAGTTCTTTTTTTACATTTTTTCTCACACTAAGGAAAATGAAAAAAGACAATCTTTTTTAAAAGAAACACAGTTGAAAATATTCGGCCAAAACAATAGCCAGTAAGTATCCAGCCATTCTTACTGTGGAAGATATTCTTACATTGTCTTATACATATGAAAAAAATACGAACGTATTTTCATTGAATTGCAAGAACTTTAGAACTAAACTTCTATAGTACTTTACTATATAACAACATTACCAAGAGCTAATTAGATATTAAAATTCCATAACACGTCAAGTAAAGGTCAAATATATCACTCTAGTGATAATTGAGTGAGGCGTTATCGTTCGCTCGGTGTTAGTGTCAATTTGTTTAATTTTCTACTACATGGGGACTAGTTGTAGTAGAATATCTAGACACGACTTGTGATTTGACAAACCTTTATTTTAAATCTTTCGTATGTTATATATGAAATACGCAGAGAATGGAGTGTTTTGACACATGACTCTCTGCCTACCAAGTTGTTAGTGGGAAAATTTTAAGCTTGAAAATATAATAGGTATGAGTATCTATTAGATACAACTAAGGAACCCGTCAACTTCTTCAGCTTGACGCCTTTGTACGCATAGCAGGGTAGGTAAAGAGAACCTATTGTCAAGACACTCCGTTTTCCACTTTTCACCAGAATTGACACCAGACATTGCGCGGGACTCAACGCCGCGCTTTGTCTTGTCAGAGCGTAGAAATGAAAACAATTTAAATATTATCATTCCCCTAATAGGAATCAAACCCACAACCTTCGCGTATACATGCGTTAGTGCGTAAAATTTGTTTCAAAAATTGTGCTTATTTCTAATAGTACGTACATATCAAGTCTATTATCCTTAAAGTAACATATTATCCTAAAACAATGAAATTTCTAGAAAATCTAAAAAAAGTGGGGAAAAAGTAGCCTATGTTCATCACAAGACCCTCAAGTATATTTATATACGATTTAGTCACAATCGGTTCAGCGGTTTAATCGTGATTACGTCACAGACAGACAGACCGACCGAGCTATTTTCGCATTTCGCATATAATATTAGTATGGATTGATATAAAACAACCGGACTGACGGACGGAGTATGGGTTAAACATCGTGTAAAAATGGAATTGTAACAGAAACAATTAATAAATCAGAATCGCACATTATTGGGATGTTATTAATTTAATTTTGACTGAATTGACTTGACTTGATTCGACTTTGACTTTAATATCTGCATGAAATCGTAAAAACAGAAAGTTGCCCCGACGGAGATTCGAATTTACAACCATCACGTTTACTCATTCAAATACTAATTTCACAACTGCGCTGCATGTATCTATCACTACAAATAGTTTGGATAATCCCTAAGAAACTCGGAAACGAATATTCGCCCTATTAAATAAATCATGCGCAATTTACAGTTCTACTAAAACGAAACGACACACATCCTTTACGACTTTCCCGAAATGACTGACACTACTAACAACGTAATGTTAGCATATAAATCAATTTAATATAAACTAAAACACAATTAGCTATTAAACTTAGAAAATGAATTCACTGAGCCAATAGTTGGTTAGGGTCTGATTATACACGCGATGGCGGCGTGTGTTCGATATTTTGATTTGTAGAAGTGTTTATATTTAATTACTAGCTATTTCCCGCGACTTCGTCCGCTTAGTAATGGAGATCTCTGCTAAATATCAAGTTTGTAGCAAAAATATTTTTTTTTTTACTTTCATACAAAATTGGGAGAACGCTAAGACCTCCTTCATCTGGCCTTGTTCAGATGGCTCTTAGCGGACGTCTACTAACTACAAACTACTTCCCTGCCAAATTTTATTTTTGCACGTCAAATGATTACCAATTTTTCGCCTTTCTTTGTATATCGACCTTTCGCTGTATATAGGTATTTGTTATACGGATAGACGGTTAGAAAAGTGAAGTAGTGTTCTACTGCTCTCATCATCTCATGCTCTCATCATCGACTAAAGTATTCAAGAGATCCATGAAAACCAATGAAGGCACGACAATACACTAGCAAGTTATATTGTAATAAATCAAACCAAAATAAACGACTGCTGAGACTGAACTAATTTTAAACAGTTTGAAATGTCGTGAACATTTTGCAATAATGTCATAGTAAATAGTTCTATTTAACTAATGTAACAAGATCAAACAAAGTGCATTTTGTTAGGGCTAGTGGTGTCAATATATTGTATCGCGAAGGTTGTAAGTTCAAATTTGACTATAATGAAACACCATGCGACGTTAGTTTCCGCAAGTAATGCCTTTTATACTTTTCTCATATATTCATACGCAGGTACGTAAAATTATTAAAAAATGTTATAAGAGTTATGAAGTATATATACTATATAGATATAAACTTTGAAACAAATTCTCTTAGCCAAAAAGCCTTTAAGTCTGTTTTTTTAAAAAGCGTCGAGTGATGCAGAGAGCGTAGTGGCGCAGTGTCACAGTGTCTGTAAGCGCGATCTATTGTGGCTTCGATGCCCACGCGGAAGAATTGAGTTCCGCCACGCAACACACAATGTCTCGATTTCGGGAAGAAAGTGGAGACCGCTGTCTGCTGTGTCTTGATACCAGGTTGTCTCAAACTATTTACTAACTAGTTTTCAACATCTAACCCAAACAAACAATACAAAATCAATAATTAAAAAAATCGTCTATATATATATATATATATATCTATATATATATGTATTGTCAGTCCGTAATTATTATTCTAGCGTCTCAGTTCTTGCCTTCATTAGCTGGTATTGATTTGCTAAAATTGACAGCGTCTAAATATAATTGTAGGTCACGAATATTTTTGTGGCTTTATTAATACAGTCTGAAAGTTGACAAATGCTTTAGTTGTCGTGTTATAAATGAAAGTTAGGTTAGGTTATTTAAAATAAGAAGTTAAAAGTTTCGTCATATGGTCTGACTGCAAAAGCAGTTGGTTGTGGGTTCGATCCCCACTCGGGGGATTGATAATAATTAAACTATTTTAATTTCTTCGCTCGTCTCGAAAGGCTTGAATCTCGATGTCGAAAATGGAGAATGGAGTGTATTGGCTCTAGGAACTCTCTGACTCCCCTGCTATGCGGGAAAAAGTGTGAAGCTGCTTTTAAAGCTTCATGATTTGAACGTCTCGCAATATACCACCGGTTCCAGCACCAGAAAAGAATCAGGGACCTTTATGGGGCTTTGTACAATATAATGTTGGATAAAAAAATATATTAAATAAATAAATTTTCACTTGGGCGTAGGCTAGCGCTTTGGTTGTCGTATTTTTGCACAATGATAAATACAGTGTTATTTTACAAAATATGTTAGTTATAAGATTAGTAAACAATTAATGCGTTAATAAAATATATATGTTTTTTTTTATTTTACATTGCTTAAATTCTTTTTGTTTATTTTAAATCAGCATCAAGTCATTCGTTTATAAAACAAGGTCAAATCAATGAACGAAACCTGAGTTTCTTTTTCAGCTTTTACGCCTAATATGTAAAATTAAGCTTTATTTACAGCGATAAATTATATAGTCAATAATATAATCATACATATATTTGAATTATAGAAAAAAAAAACTTTGTATTTCTCTTTGTATTCTTACTTCACAATAGTCCTCAGATTTGTACATTCCAATATCCTAAGGCTCTCTCTCTCATATCATTAAAACTTGTATTAGAACAGGAAACCAATACTGAAACGGGTCAATCTTTTCAATTTTCAATTTAAAAAGTCCGGCCAATGATATCTTATCATTTACACAAAGACATCTTTAATCGTCGATGGATACGCAGACGAATCTATTGTTGGATCTTTTGTATGCGAAAATCGGAAAACTCATTACAAAACCATATTTTCTATGGAATTATAATTCATAATTTTTTGTATTGTACAGTTCAGTGTATAGTGTTTTTTTTGGATGTACATAGTGTGGGTTCGATTCTGTTTAGGTAATTTTTTGAGTAATTTATGTTGATTTTTTTTAATTTCCTATACAACATTTATATGTTGATGCGTGAAATACGCGTACGTCACTGAAAACAATTGAGTATGACAAACACATTGTAGTGCGCGTGTGTAATATGTAATTATTTTATTAGATTAATGTATTTTTAATGTATTGTTATGAAAATATTGCCTTTCCACTTTTTCTTTATATTAGTTTAACTATGCCATTTTACATACTCTTCCGTCGGCACAATTTTCATTAAAAGGGGTTCTAAAAAATTCTTACAAGTAATAATATAATTTATGTATTGGCTTAATTATTGTTTTTAACTTTTCTTAGCGTATAAGCTAGAAAAAAACTAAGCAAGTCGATGTAGAGTATAGGAAGTACATAGTTGTACGATTTTTATAATAGTCAAATACCGACTTACTATGATACACTTTTTTTTCCACAAAGCTCTACTCTACTCTTGAAGAGTCTCGAAATTCGAACCTAGTGTCAAAACATTCTACTATACGTGTCAAGGGACAGCCCTCAATACCGCACTTCGTCTTGTTCACCAGAGCGGAGAAATGTAAATGATTAAATTATGATTATTTCCCCGTATGGGATACGTACCCACGACCGATTACAGTCAGGCGCTGTCACACTGCGCTACAATTACCACGATGGCGGAAGTTATATAACTTCTGTCTGCTTAATTTTCTAAGTAAAGTAAATAAATTTATTTATATATATTATTTACATTTTTTAAAGTGTTTTTCGCACACTAAAGAAATTGAAAAAAAACTTATTTACGTATAAAAAAAGATATATTTATTAAATAGCATTCTCTTTTGCCAAACGATTGTTCGTAGAATAATCTTTGGGAAGCAGAAATTTGTAAAAATCTCTAGAGAGATGGTAACAATAAATATATAAGTTGTAATAAGCGTATAAGAATTTCAACGTAGCTGGATGTAGAACGCATGGCTTAGCGGTCAGAGCGCTTGAACGGTTTTCAAGAGGCGCAGGTTTAAAACCCGCTGCGTTCAAATTTTTATACGTTTTCTAAATATGTAATTTTCAAAGTAAAAGTATGTTGTGTTTATATAAAAAACAACTTGTCTTTGAGGGAATTTATCAAAGTAACAGAATTCAAAACAATGACTTTTTAATTGATTTTTCTGGTTGTCTGTACGTTTGTGCACGCGTATCTCAGAAATGGTTAAACCGTTTCTAATGGTAAATTTGGTAAAATTCTTTCACTTTGGTAAAATTCCGTTAACATTTAGTGTTTATTTCATAAAAAACGTTCAACGATAAAAATTATACACGTGTAGTTCACGCAAGCGAAGCCGCGAGCTAATCGCTAGTAATAAATCATCTATAATACTCAATTACATTCCTATATTAATATTAGTATATAAGAAGACAATTTCGCAACTCGAAAATAAAATAAACAGCGTGTCGATGAATTAACACGGCTATCAAAAGACGCACGTCTCACAAAACCCGATTGATTGCTTAAAGGCGATTGGTATAATCTTTTTATTCCTAACTAAATACTATCTCGATTTTAATCACGACTCGTTGAAGTGTTGGCGATGACGAGATAACTATGTCTTCATATTTTTCTTTTGTTAGAGCCCTTAACGGATTTCTTAAGTTAGATTTTTTTCTAACACTTAACTTATATTATGTGGGGTGGGCAGAGAGTCCTGTCACTCTCCATTTTCTATCTACTGGCACCTACTAGGACCTAACTAATAAGATCGAAAAAGCGTATTGTATTTAAATGTGAAAGTGTTTTTATCTTATATATGTACAATAAAACAATATGTGAAATACACTTAGGAAAAGAACAGTTTAAGCCTTTTTCTTATAGCAGGCTCGGCAGAGTTCTCTACAATCCGCCCGAATTCGAGACATTGGGAGTTGAGTGGCGTCACTCAGCACCGCACTTTGTCTTAACAGGGTAATTTGAATAGGCATAATCATTCCCCTGCGTCAGGATCGAACCTACTACCATCGCCTTTACAGTCAAAGCCCATTGCGCCACAACCGCCTAATGCCTGTTTCAAGTGGGAGATGTATTTAAAACAGTTAAACTCTTACCAACCGCGATGCTATGGCGTCGTTAGCTTATTACTTTAGTTAAATAGCTAAAACGGTGCGTTAATTTAACTGTTTTAAATTATGAGCTTTAAAATTTTAATGTACATACATGGTTTTAGAGGTACCATTAGAAGTATCAAGTAGTGTGGGAAATGTAATAGACTAATAGACTATTAGCCATTTAAACCTTCTTAAACCTATTTGGTACTAAGTACTTTCCACAATCTTATCGAATAAAATAAAGCAAAGACCTAAGTTTAAATTTAAGATATTCCTTAAAGCAATTTTGTATTGACTACAAATGCGATAGGTTGAGGGTTCGATTCCCACTCGGTGGAATGATCATAATTTAATTATTTTCATTTCTCCGCCACTCAACATGCAATGTTTCCAATTCTTAAAGCAGAGAACGGAGTGTCTAGACACTAGGCTCTCGCTGACTACCCTGTTATGCGTAAAAAGCTTGAAGCTGTAAAAAACAATATGGATTATTTACCTATATGAAAGTCTTCCGTAACTAATTAAGTGACTGACAGACAAATCACAGCCGAAACTACTGACAGCTGAAATTAGGCACCTACGTGCCTAATTGCCTAATATACCTTGGAGTGTAAAGCACTGAGAAAGGGTTTTGCGAAATTCCTACAAGAACGGGAAATGACGAGATTTTACATATACCAGTTCAAAGTATAAGAGATAAAAAATTTAATTGGATGGATGTCTTCATAACAGCTTTAAAGATTTTTTGATACTTTTCACCTCTATTAATCAATTAATTAATTAACATATCTATCTATACATATAATAAAAATGTAACTGGTCGCTGTCTGTATATGTAATATATATATAAATATATATTATTGGGGGCATTTATCTATGTAATAGAATACAAAACAATTAGTTTTAAATTTTCTTTTCTATTTGTCTGTACGTTTGTGCACGTTATCTTTCCCTAACATTTAGTGTTTGCTGGATTTGAATCGATTCATAAATAAAAAAAATTACAACCATTTGAATGAAAAATCTAAATAGTTAAGTCGTGTGACGCATGCGAAGCCGCGAATAGATCATTAGTTTGCTACTATAATACAAGAATTAATTAAAACAAGTATAACACGATTATTGATGCTTTTTTATTTTGAAAAGCTTTGTCTTTCATTCTATTAGCCCGTTCCATATAATAATATACTTAAAAAAAATTCTAACAGGATAGGCAGAGAGAACCTAGTGTCAAGACACTTCGTTCTCCAGGTTCCGCCCGAATTCGGTACACTGAGTGTGGAATTCAACGCTGCGCTTGAAATGAAAATAATTAAAAAGCCCACCGAGTGGAAATCGAACCTATAACCATCGCGTTTACAGGCAGACGCTGTCACTGATTTAAAATTTAGTTACTGTAATTAATCACTCTACACTGTGTTTATTAAAATAAAACGTCAGTAGACATCAATTTTTAATTATATTCCCCAAATAACATGACTTATCAAGAGTTTTGTTCATTTAGAATAGAATATCTAAAGAAATTTCAATTATAACCGATCGTGTTTCTATAAACTATAAATTTTACGATTGTATAATGTATTGCGTTGTCATTATAAGTAGTAATGTTTCAATCATTTTGAGTACAGCAATTATGAATCGTAAACCATGGCTGAGCGCGTCTCGTACGATTTAATACCAGCCTATGTTATACTACTCTCAATTCCTAAATGGATGCAGTTTTATTATTTATATATCATAAATATAAGTTTTGACTGACTTATTTTTTGAATTGAAAACTTCTTTATTCGCGTTGGGTTTTTTTGAGATGAAATAACCCACTATACCACCCAACCACGAACTCGCTAATCTGTTCTCGTAACCCACACCTCTTTACACATTATTCATTATATATTTGTAATTACATAAAAATCTATTTATATCTGCAATTTTTAACACGAAACTTAGACAAAAGCAAGGCGTTCACACATGTACCTATATAAGTATAAACTGTATAATAGTAAAATGCAGATTTAATATTGCACTCGTCGCGAACACGTCAGTCTGTCTTCACATCGACGTCAGGTTATGTTTAATAAAAGTGTATCTTGAGACTGTCACAGAATATATACAAGTTATTTCATTCTTTTAACAGTCCAAGGGATTTTTTATTTACGATATTGAGGTCATCGTGGCGCAGTGGTACAGCGTCTGGCTTTAAATGCGATTGATTTCGGGTTCGATTTATACTCGGGCAATCATTATGTTTAAATTAATGTAATTTGCCCGCAAAGGCGTCTTCACACTAGGTCCTCTTTGCCTGAAGTAAGTTCATTAAACGTAGTGTCATATGAGTGGTACAATACTTTGTGAAATGAAACCAGAAACAATCAAAAATAAACCAAAATTAAAGGACCGTGTCCCAAAATAATGACGTATCATATATATATTAATTATTATATTATATATTTATATTAAAAATATATTTTTGGGATATATTTTGGGCTTATTTCACGTACAAATGTTCTTTAATGTGTAATTTGAGCATACAACCATATCGTGCAGTCAAACTCAACCCAAACTTATAAGGGGTTTTCAAAAAAAATATAGACGTTTTTTGTATTTATTACGAATTTAAAATCAACTAGAGTTGGAGACTATATCTCTAAGTTCCGCCCGAATTCGAGACAATGCGTGTTTCGGAGCATGGTTTGTCTTGTACACCAGAGCGGAGAAATCAAAATTATTAAAAAGGTCATTCCACCTAGTGGAAACCGAACCTACAACCATCGCGTTTACAATCTGACGCTGTCGCGAATTTAAAATTTAGTCACTGTAAGTAATATGTATATATATATATATAAAATAAATTGGCGAAAACCAAATAATTTCATGTTTTCTCACTAAGCTCTCTTTAGAAAAAGAAGGACAGAGTGTCTCGACACTAATATCTCTCTGTCCCTGCTATGCGGGAAAAAGCTAAGAACTGAACAATACAGTGCCAAATGTGTTAAGATTAAATTTATACTACACTTCCTTAGTTTTATAGTAGGCTTTTTAGTACTTATTTTTTTCAACGTTTTTTAAAGTGTTATTTGCACACTTAGGAAATTGAAAAAGACATATTTAGAAAATGTATAAAAATTTGAACGCAGCGGGATTTGAACCCACGCCGGTTGAACGGGTTTCAGGAGGCGCAGGTTCAAATCCAGCGGCGTTAAAATTTTTATACGTTTTCTAAATATGTCTTTTGATTACTTGTTCAAAGCCAAGGTGCGTAAGTTTTATAGAATGACTTTATTAGTACGCGTTAAATTCAGTTTGAAAGTTATTCGAGCTATATAAAATTAAATGTTTAACGTAAAGGCCATACAATAATTACATTGATCTATATATTTTTTTAATTGATATCTATAATATTATAATTATCAAAGATATTGTCTGGTTAATTTAAACGCGGCGTTCAGCTCCGCCACCCAACGTGAGGTATTAAAATAGAATGTAGACAAAACTGTTCTGCCTTTCATTAGTAAGCTTATTTTATTAGTATTCATCTGTAAAAATAATTAGTAACACTTCAAATGCGTTATGAATGCGTTGCCTTAGCAACGTACATGTCTCTTTATACAAAAGTGTATGTCAATCATGTGGTAAATTGTGTTATATTTAATTTATTGTAATGTATTGCTAATTTATTATTATGAGATTTATTGGCTCTCTTCACTTCTTTTCCATACAAATTTTACCTAAACAAATTTAATACTTTCCTGTTGTCGTAATTTTCGTAAAGAGGTATCGAAAGCTTTTATTTTACTTGTATATTAATATTATTAACATAGATTCCAAAAGTTTTATAATATTGTATCACTCAGATTATGACTTAACTGATTAAAATAACCTAAGGCAATTTGACCCTATTATTGCTTTTATATTTTATAAGATGTCTAACATTATTAAAAATATCTGCAACCTTCTTCTTTATAATAGACTTTGTTGCACAAGTAAAAGGTTTTTTTTTAAATCCTCTCGGTTTTTCTGAGAACCTAGTGTCGAATCTCCGTTTTCAACTTTCCACCCGAATTATTCGAAGCGTTGCGGCGCTAAACGCCGTGCTTGGTCTTGTGACTAGACGGGAGTAACAAAAATAATTTAAATTCAATGGAATGGTCATTCATTGCCCCGAAAGGTTTACATTTAAAACTGTCGGTTGAAGAAAATGTAATTTCTAAATATTTAACATAATCAATACTAATATTTATTAGATAAAGGCCCTTTATAGTGTAATAAAAGTAACATCTGCTTCACATTAACTAATGAATGTAGTAAAATCCTTAATTAATATGTCGAATGTGTTCGAGTTAAAAGTTAATTATATTAAAAGAACTAAGTGTTTTTTACACATATTCTTTATATTGAGAAATTAACAAAATAGTGACCACTTCACATGTAATCGTTTCGTTTTTAGAGACATGTACAGTATGGCGGAACTTAACGCCCCGCTTTCATAATACGAACGTCTTTTATATTGGGGATCGAACCAACAACCATCGCGTTTATAGACAAACGTCCACTGCGCCACGATGGGGTCATCAAATTAATTTACTAAAAGCAGTAAAAATGTCTTTAAAAGTTAAATGGATTTGAATATTATTCTACCTAAAAGTCTAATTGATGTGTAAAACACTCGTTACCTTAGCAACGCATGGCAGCATGTGTAATATTTATTTAATGTATTTTTTTGAATAGTCAAAATTTAATAAATTAGTTATATCTAGATGTAAACAGTTCCATTACATAAATTTATAATAATATTGATATGTCAAAAAAATCCATTGTCGGAAGTCTCTCAAAAATTTTTGACTGATTAGTTCTCCAATATCATATTTAATTGGTGTCTTTATTATATTCGTTTCCTAGAAATTTAACAAGTTTTTTTTGCTTCACGCTTTATTATTTTTATACAATGAATAAAACTTATGTAATAAAATACATATCTTTTTATAGCTTCAAGTATGATCCTATCGGAGTACTCAGTGAAGGCGTAGCGCCAAACGCTACGGTCCCTGCATACTTCTTCCACCTCTTCCACTGTCATCACCCTCTTCATACATACAAAGCCTTCGAGGAGTCCTCATATTTTTCTAAATAAAATTGAATTCATAAAGTGTGTTATAATTATTAAACTTTTTAATTTACAAAATATCGCTATACTTGACTTAATTAAAAAATTTGCGCGTAATTTCAATATAATTTAATGCCAAGTATTTCCACAATCTTATAACATTATAAAACTAAACAAAGAGACAAATCACTACCCCTTTCCATACAAAACCAGCTTGGGCGGCACTAACAATCACTTTCAATTAACATATCTCGCCTTATCACTCTGATACTGAGAACTAAGTTTTACTTTGAATTTTAGCGAATACAGAACCATGCGTAGGCGCATTTGCATAGCATCGTTGCATTAAGCTTTACTTTATCTCCCGCCTTTTTACACTTTTTACGAAATCGACAGGTGTTAATTAACTGTGTGTGAGGTCCACCACCTTTTAGTATAATTATTTGAGATACAGAATTGGTTTTTACTTTTAAAGCACGAACGACTCGACATCGGGACGTGCGTTGAATATATGAGTAGGTATGTATGTAGAAGTCGCGTGCTATGTAATAATAAATATTGAATAATTTTAGATGTTTGTTTGTGTTTCTCTTCAGATTCACGCTTTTTCAGGGATAGGACACTCCGTTCTCCAGGTTTTCTCTTTGCAATTTTTTGGAATTCTTTATAGATTGTCTATTGGAATAGGTTTTTTGTGGTCAGTTTTAGATGTTAACATTTTAAGTGAAAGACTTTTAGTTGGTTTCGCACAGGTGTCTTGTATGAAACCTTAGCATCAAAATAACTTAAAAAGTAGTTTTGAATTATGAAGATACTAATGAGTAAATTCTGTCTAAATTAATTTAGATACAAAAAAGCAAAAAAACGATAGATACGATAGAGTTTAGATTCATTTATAACCAATTGTTCCCCATATGGCAAACTTAATAAAAACTTTAAATAATACGCTATTAAAATTTACAAGATAATTATGTAAAAATGCACTCGTACTGTAAAATATGGGCTATAGTAGTTTTATATGGACATTTCATTTCCTTTTACAATGGTTCTATTATGACTTGCGCGTTAGAATGTAATTATAGGTTGGAACTTGGCACACGAACACACGTTATTGATATTTTATTAAAATATATCGATTTTGTATTAAAATTTTCTTTTACATATTACTTGTTAAGAATACATAAGCTGCTAGGGAATGTAGTATTAAAAAAAAATTAACAATTAGCACAATTTTGTTTGTCAACACACTTTTTGGCACTTTCTGTCCGACATAGAGACACACGCAATGTTGATTGGCGGTACTCAACGCCGCACTCTGTCTTAGGTACCAGAGTATATAACCGTATAAATTGTGATATCCACACATATAATAAAAATATAACTAAACGTTGTCTGTTACATGGAAGATATATGAAAAAAAAATGATTTGGAGCATTTAGCAATATAATATTCAATTTTTTTCTGTTTATCTGTTTGTTTGTGCACGCTAATCTCGGAAATGGCTAAACCGATCAAATTGCAATGTGTCTATTGTATTGCGGTATACTTCCTTAACATTTAGTGTTTATTTGATTTCAATCAGTTTATAAATAAAAATTTAAAACAGTTTAAATTATTAAATTTAATAAAGTTTGTGATTTTAGTGAAAACACGGGCGGGCAAAAAAGTTAAGAGTTAAATATATGAATATAATTATAATAATATAGTATGTGTTTGACTTTGTGTAAAGACAAACTGCGGTGTTCTGTCACTCAGCACGCAATGTCTCGATTGAATGAATAGGCAGAAAGTGGAGAACGGAGTGTCTTGGCCCTAGGCACCCTCTGCCTCCTCTAGTATGCGGGAAAAAAAATTAGTAACATTTCTTTCAAACTTCAGCCTCACTTATAAAAACCTTTCATTCATCTGATAGAATACACGTATATCAGTTTAGTCCCCGACATCGGCAGGTCTGACGATAACTTTGAAATGCAATTTATTTACAGATACAAACATTTTTAAAATACTCTAAATATATCTTGTGAAGCCTTATTTAAGAACTAAACTCGAATGTTTGGAGTTTAGATAAGGCATATGTCTATTTTGACCGATTTTCATCTCTTTGGGCAACTGCGTGCAACTGATTATAGAGTCTTGAAGGGTTTACATTACTTATTTATTATATTATTGTCTTTAGAATGTTCTTTATATAAGGTTTTTACGGCTTGGTCTTGTAATAAGGTACAAACCTAGGTTTTATATTCCATGAGGGTTGTTGCCGCCGTTTGGGTAGAAGTCTTACAGATTGACAAATGCCTGGGAACTCACAATATGCTACTATATACTATAAAATTATTAATACTATAAAATTACAAAATAAACCTTTATTAAACTCATATGTACATTGATCTCGAAGTTTTCATTCATCCAGTCAGCGCTAACGTAAAGGAAATTGAGCAAAAGAACGAATATTTTTCAAATTTCGCCGCCGCATTCATTAAACTCGTTCGATATCCCTTTACAACGCACCCCTGTCAAGACAAACAGTCTAAGACACAATACCATACAGACTACCCCTTGCACCCGTCTATAGGCGTGTGAGTTACGATAGCAACTGTACTCGTAGTATTACCATTAAGACCATAACGATACTGTTTTAAAGTCTTTCGCATATCAATTAGAGAAATAAAGCAAATGATATGAACAAAATTACATATTAAATATTTCTTATATAGAATAAATATATTTAACTTATCGAAGTTCAGCAAATAACACCAGTTGTGAAAAACCTGAGTGTTGATTAGCGCTGTCTAAGATTAACAGACAGTAGTATTCTCGTACCAAATAATAATTAGCTGCTTGCTTGCTTTTGTTTTATAAAAAAATGGCAAGCAGAAATAATACAATTATATACTGTAGCTTAACTGGCTAAGTCTTCAGCTTCAAAACGACATAGACACCAAGACAAACATACACATTTCTATAAAAAAATTCAAATCAAGACGAATCAGTGAAACGTGTCCGTTAGCGTACAGAAAACTTTGGTACGAACCACAGTTTTCTCCGGATATGAAGATAGCAGGCAAAAACGACTAGTGTCGACTCGAGTGAGACGAGTTATATTTTGTTTCTGCAGCTTTTTTTTGTTTCTTGTTACATATGTATTGTATGGATCGTGGGCTTTTTTTTGCGACTGTACTCTAAAGCTATCGATTGGTAACCATGTGTTGACTATGTGCATTATTTTCATACTTTTTGTGTTATATTTGCCTGTGATTTAGCATTTTATGACTGAATCACATGATTCAGAACTTAATTAGAGACGGTCAAGGCTGAGTGCGTCCGCGTAAACACAATTCGTCGTGGGTTCGATTTCCGTTCAGAGGTATAATTAGGTTTAAATTATTATCTTTTCTGCCTTGTTAAGACTGTTCTGTTGACTTGACTGACGTTGATAAGGCTACGATATGCGGGAAAAGCGTGAAGCTGCTTAAAAAATATTTAGACATTATTATGGTACAAGCGTTTGATTGTGGGTTTGATTTCCACTCGGATAATATTTCATATTTAAAATAATTTTGGTTTTTTAATATATTTTAATAAAAGTCTTTTATACTCATTGTCTGTACTTTACTTTACGTTGTTATAAAACACAGATGTAATTCGTTAAATAATAAGAGCCCTTTTTAATGTTTTTACTTCAGCTTGCTTTTTCCCAGATAGTAGTCAGAGAGAGCCTAGTGATAAGCCCTTGAGTGGCGGAACCCAACGCCGCTCTTTATCTTAGATACCAAAGCGAAATATTTAAAATATAATCATTCCTCCTACTGGGAATCGAACCCACAACCAATCACGTCTCACTGAGCCACGATAGCCTCAAAGACGTTTTGCATATACTTGTTTACTATTCATAAACGTACAAAAAAGCTTTACCGACAACTATCTAGCTTGCACTTTCCTAAGCTCCGACACCCACCTCATAAAGCTAAATAATCTTCTTTACTAACACCGTATTTAAAAATGCATTAGCCGATATCATCCTTTAATAAACATTCAATTTTACCGCGCCACGTTTATTAAGAACTTTTTTATGGCCTTATCCGTCGCAACCATCATTTAATTCTGATATAATTTAAAACAACCAAGCCATGCCAATAAACCAATAAAATTTTATATAGTCGACTAATAGCCGGTGTTTAATTAAAATATTTAACTTTAAACTTAATATTCCGTGAAGTGTATAATTTTTGTTTAAAACGTTCCACTTTATGTGGGATGCGATATCGATTCACAATAGAACCGACGACACAATATTATTGGCGAATTCGTATTGTTTTACGATAATGAGCCTTTTTTTGTGTAATTTTAATTGTTTTTTTTTTCTTTTTTATTATTTAATTATAAGATTATCGTTAGTTTATTGGTATATCGCGTGATCGAATTATAATTAACATATAGTTGATTATGTATTGTATCTATATAAGTACAAATTTGTGTAAGAAGCTGGTTTTGTAGTTTAAAACTTTCGAACGCGTTACGACGCAAATAAAATAATAGTTTTAATATTTTTGTAAATACCTATGCAACTCTGTTAGGACTTCGGTATGTAGGAAGGTACCTAAGTATACGCAAGTGCTGTTTAATGGGTGTACTGTAATCTATACTGTAAAAAAACAGTAAAAAAGTCTTAAGAACTGGACTGATTTTTTATATTTTACAGCTTCTAGGCTCAGACAGGACTTGGGCTGGGTTTTGAAGAACGGAACACTTGATGTAGAATCATAATAGACCAGCTATACTATACGAAATTGCGGGCAGCTTCTAGTATTTAAATAGACAAATTAATGTGGAAAAGTTACTAAAAAAAAATCAAGCTTAAAATGCCCCTTTTTCTGGTCGTCAAAAATTGTTAAAAAATCCGAACTTTTTGTTCTGATTTTATCAAAAAAGTTGGAAGCTTTTCTTACATTGATATAGCTTCATACAGACAGGTGGTTTCCTCGTCTGCTTAGACATTATAAACACGTAGAGATAAAATAGATTAAGCAAATTGTAATCAATGCTAAATACTAAAAACAAACAAACTATACCCTATATCATTTTTAAGAACGCATCTATGAAAGTATAGTAGCATGTTACTATAAAACATTTAAAGGCATCAGCGTTCAACAGAAAACATTTTTACTTCACTTAATATAATACTTGGCTATAAAACGTTTACTGTCATATAATTTAATATGTCTTTCGGAGCCAATCAGCTGATACCGACTGATATTAGTATGGAAGTTATGATTGAACCGCAGTTCTTACATTACCATATTTTAAACGTGATAATATCAAGTAAAGTTTATTAGTTGGGTGTATTTTATTGCGATACGAGTTTACTTCGTGCTTGTATCGAATTAAAGGTAGATTATTACGTGATATGTTGAGGCTTGAATGAATTTGAACTTGAACGGCTTGAATTTGAACGGAAAGTGGAGAATGGAGTGTCTTGACACTAGGTTGTTTGTGACTGCTGTACGTGAAACAGCGTGAATTAACTAAAAATTAAACGAATTTTTAACATTTTTTAAAAGTTTTATTTGCACACTTAGCAAATTGACAACTTCGCAGTCAGAGCGCATTAACAGTTTTTAATAGGCGCCGGTTCAAATGTCGCTGCGTCCAAATTTTTATACGTTTTCTAAATATGTGTTTTCAATTTCCCAAGTGTGCGAATAACACTTTAAAAATATGTTAAAAATATTTAATTAAGAGCTTCTCTTCTCTTGACAAACGATTGTTCGTAGAATAATCATTGGGTTGCAGAAATTTGTAAAAATGTCTCTACAGATATGCTAACCACAAATATAAGCGTATAAGAATTTCGACGCAGCCGGATGTAGAACGCATGGCTGAGTGGTCAGAGCGCTTGGATGGTAAACAAGAGGGGCGGGTTTGAATCCCGCTGCTTTCGATTTTTTATATATTTTCAAAACATTAAACGACTTATTTAATTGTAGCTTAGTTAAATTCCGCTGCGATATTTGGTTACGTCTCTCAGCACTTAATGAATCTGTGTTGACAGAAAGTGGAGAACGGAGTGACGTGTCACTAACCTACTCTTCTATTATATTTCGTATCAGTATCAAATGAATATAAGACTTTTCAATAAGCTTTGAATTTTGTTAAATAAGCTTTTGGAGCTTTTTTTTAATAAATTATATATGTAGTTTCAAGTTGTTCTTATAAAGTTGGAATATTGTACTATATGTGAACACAATATTTTTTTATCTGCTTAGAAAAAGTGCGGCGTTATGCTCCGCCATGATGCACGGAATGTTTTCATAATATATAGAAAGTGGATATGCTATGACTTTTCAATTTATTCCTACTACCTAATTAAAGTACTATATGAAAATAAACAAAACGCGATATATGAAATTACTGCTTAAAACTACGATCTAGACATAATAGTGGCGCAATTAGGCTTCTGGACTGTAAAAGCGATGGTTATGAGTTCGACCCTCGGTCAGAGGGAAATGGTTATATTTGAACTATTTGTGTTAAAATTCAGTTTTACAATGCAAAGAACGGCGTTGGGTCAACAAAAGTATGCAGAAAACATGCAATGTTTCACCAGCCGTAAAGTGGAGAGAATAGGGATTAAACGCAACTTTTTCTGTCTGACAATAAAAAAAACAAAAACCCATAGAGATTTATTCACTTAATTGCAACGTTAGTAGGCACATCACTAGCATACTAGTTCGTTGACATCTAATAACATACCACAATTGAGATTCATGCCTGTCAGACCAATATTAATAAGGGCTGATTCATGTGATGAAAGTGTTTCGACGTTTGTTTGTCATTGCCCGATTGATGAGAATTTTGACTTCTATAAAACCCTATATAAATAAATGTACAATACATATTACTGTAAACAATTGCTTGTGTCTTATGATTCGTTTCTTAAAACTCTTGAGCTATAGTTTAGTGTTAAAACTTTACGTGCTCTTAATTCCATTAATTTCAGAGATATTGCATTTTGGAAACTGATGATCATGCTGAGCTGATATGGTAGACTTTTAAGGCTTCACACTTTCTCCCGCATAGCGGGGTAGTCAGAGAGAACCTAGTATCAAGACACTCCATTCTCCACTTTTCGCCCGAAATTGAGACATTCAACGCCGCGCTTTGTCTTAAGTACCTACCAGAGCGGAGAAATAAAAATATTCTCCTATATGATATTCAGTGAAAATCGAACCCATAACCAATCTTGTTTACAATCAGTCGCTTGCCCATTGCACCCCGATGGCCTCAGTATGTAATAGTGCAATGTTATCTCAACAGTAGCTATGACTATGTCCTTCGAGCTGGATATGAACGGCGACCATGATTGTAGATTCGAATCAAATAAGGGCAATTTACGGTTATAATATAAGTGTTTCCTTGGTACGGTTGGAAAGAATATGTGGTTAAGTTACGCTTAGTAATGTAAGTTTCAAATGGGATAGTATGACTGATGACTTTAAATTAACACTGGCTTAGAATCAAACCTGCGACCTTCACTTAACAGAATCAACCAATAACCATTGGACAATCGAACCAAATATTTATATACATGTATGTTTATATACTTTAATATATCACATAATCTATCATTAACACATATTTATTCTGATATCTTCTAAATAACTGGTGGCGTTGCCAAACGTTCTGTCCGTCCGTCCGTGTGGAGTAATTGGACTTGATTCAACGATATGCGAGTGGCAAAGATCAAGTATTATAGACGTTACCATTTAATACTTTATAAAAATTACACGCGAGAGAAAGAACGGAGTGTTTTGACACTAGGTTATCACTGTCGGCTGTGCTTTATGCAGGGTATATGTGAAGCTCAAAGATGTTTTGCTTTTAAACAAATTAGTTTGTTTACATAGAATTAGGGTCAGTTAACAAAACTTTAATAAAATAAAAAGAATAAACGTTACGGACGTAGATATACTAATAATGTAAAAACTTTTCGCGATTATCCTAGCACAATGGCTTAGCGGGACATTGTAATAGTGGAGTGTTCTCCACAAACTCAAGCAAAACACACAATGTCCCGTTTTCAGGAGGAATGTGAAGTACAGAGAGTCTGGGACGTTAGGCTTTCTCAGGCTACCCTGAAACCTGGGAAGTAGGGTGAAACTGAAATAAAAGTGATCAACGTATCTAAAGCTACCCAACGGAGGTACAAAGTTCAAATTCACACTAGGTAAAATAAGAACAAATCTTCAAAACAACTGTCACTTGAACAGAGATTGACTTCTTGAATTGCCATTACTCTGTGCTGTCTAATGAGCTTACACTAATATATTACGTGCCTACTGAGATCAATCTGATTGTATATTGGTACGGTAGTTCTGAGTTTGATAAAGTAGTATTAACTGGATTTAGAGGAATGATATATGTTTCAATCTATATATTAATATGCTGACGAATTGTTTTGAACCCTTTGAAATGAAAATTATGCGAACGCATAAGTGTGAAATGACAATATTAATAATAATTATATATTAAACATATATTTAATTAAGAAAACAAATATTACACACTACCGTGTGTTTGACATAAGCTTTCGCGTAAATTGACATACATACCTTCGCATTGATACGAAAAAGCGTCTTTTACAAATAACGGGGGCTAGTATTCATATTGTAAATTTGATAACCATACATTTTTTATTATATTTGAACCAACAAGCATAAAGGCCATTGTGACGCAGTGCGACAGTCTGACTGTAAACACGATTGGCTGTGGGTTTGATTCCCACTCGTGGGAGAGATTATATTGGAAAATATTTACATTTGTCCGCTCTGGTGAACAACACATAAGTGGCGTTGAGTTCCGCCGCGCAATGTCTCCGCTATGGAAAGTCTGGACACAAGGTTCTCTGAATACTCTGCTGTGCGGGAAAAAGCGTAAATTGTTTGTCGTTCAAAAAATGAAGCATGTAACTTCTTATTTTGAATAAAATTATTTGACTTTGACTTTTACTTTGCTTTACTTCTACAAAACACAAGTTTTAAAAAAAAATGTAGTCAACCGTCACCCTAATCCAGATATGAACTTACACCATAGATAGCATTACTTAAACAAATCCTAACAGTACAACAAGTTTATTCTTAACAAAATTAATCCTGTAACCCAACACCTAAGGATCTGTCGCATTCATTTCAAACTAGTACTTGCGCGTGAGTTTAATTTAACTACCATTCAATATTTAACTCTATTTCAATGTTAATAAAGCTCATTTCAAATTAAAAACGCAAAGTAGAATCTCGTCTTATTAAGCGAGAAACGAGACATCAGCATCCATCATAATTCTGCCTCATTTTGTAATATGTTCTGAGTTGCTATATTTTCATACGATTGCAAATTTTACTATTGCATTTACGAAGCCCTTATAGTAAAGTTGTTAAAGTGAGTTTTTGCATGTATAAGAGGATTCCCCAGATGGATGGCCAGTGCGTAGGTACAGCCCGGTCAGACAAGTTGCAAGAAAGCCGATGTTGATATCTTGAGAATTTTATTTCGCTAATCCCTTTTTGCTTTCCAATGTTAATTGGCGTTTTAGTATTTAATACGAAGGTGTTTGTATATACTAATCTGTATACTTAAACATACATATGGGAATGTATAGATATATTGAAATTTGATTTAGTAGAGAGAGGAGCTCGGTAAGTGTAGTCGGTGCGTTAAAGTGCATTTTAAAGTGCCTGTTCGGCCTACACTTAGGTTGTTAGTCCCAGGCACTGTTCCGAGTTTCTCTATGCAACGCGATAGGCACGGTCTGACCACAGAATATGAAGGAGCTTCTTGCCCATGAAACTTGCAATTTTGGTTAGACAGTTAGTGGAGTCTGCGATTCGACAACGCTAATCTTATCAACATGATTATGTCTATCTATCTATTCAATAATTAAATCATCTAGCAAAATTAAAACTTATTTCTAGTTCCATATAAAAAAAAACAAATTTGCACATGTGTCCGGATCTTGGAATACAACAGTTTAATTCAGCATGAACCAAGAATACCAAGGCAGGATAGAGCAGGATAGAGCCAAGATAGAGAATTTCAAGCGTGCTCCTTTTAGTTATTACAATTACAATTTTTATATTTATTACATATATAATATAATATAATATACTAAAAACTAACTGCATTATAATTTTTAACATAAACCAGCCATTTTAATTAGCCTTTAAACAAAACCATAATGCTGTCACGTCAGTTCACATTGTACTAACAATAGTAGTTGGTACTGACAGGTGATGGCGCTCAACGGTCAACAATGCACTCAAACGAATTAGGAATTTCAACTTTTTATTAGTACCTAACATTATTTTACTAGATTTGCTTTGTTTTTGATATGGATTGAATTATTTTGTTTGACGGAATATTAACATTGAACAATTCCGTCAAACAAAATAAGATCTATTAAGAAAATTAGATGTAACTTCCGTTTTGCGAGGCTTTTTTTTTACTAACACGCAATTTTTTTTATAATATTACCTCCAAAGTACAAAGTTTGGTATCCAGTCGTAAGAATGATTGTATTTAAATTATTTTCAGTTGTCTAGTCTAGTGAGAAGACAATTCGTAGCTCTGACCAGGCAGTCAGACAGACGTAGTCCAGGTCCAACCTAGATTTTTGATATTGTTTTAAAAGCCGGCTTTCCTCACTATTTCACACTTCGCCACTGATACTTAGACATATCAAAGTTATCATAATCACGAGCGGTCAATAAAGATGAAATCTTCCAAACGGTATTGGTTTGACATGTTTTTAATCATGACACAGCGACGGCTCATATAAATCACTCGCGTGAGGGATATTTTAATTAAGGCCTTATTATTAAAAATTCAGAGTCGAATTAACTGCAATTTTCGAGCGAAAGCTTACATAAGGGCTTTTATGCTCGACGACTTTTTTTGGTTTTTCTTTGTAGGTTATAGGAAGGAAGTTACACGGAACGGTATGGTTGCTCAGTTAGCTTGTATGTACCTATAACTGAGTATGATAATTCTAGGTTCGAATTCAATTCATGAGCGAAAAATATTTAAAATATTTGTAATATAAAACGTTTTTCGTTTTAGATAGCACTAGTAGGTCGACGGCTTTGAGTACCAAGTTGTAATGTCCTTAATATGTGTGGAAAGCCAAAAACTATGGAAACCGAAGTTCCATAACTCTAGATTATCTACTCCTACACCGCTAAGTATAAAAAATTATATACTTAACACAACACCACACGATGTTGTGAATCTAACACAAAAATAAAAAGTCGTGTGTCGTATCGTGGTCGCCCCATAACATTTAAACATCAAGATATCAATATCCGTCAATATTGAGATAATGAGGGGTCGGTAATTAAATGTCGTCTGTCAAAGCAAAGCCTGTCAAATTATATGTATATTCAAAATTGCGGCGGTGACGTCATGACGGTGACGCGATTGAACGATTTATATCGCAAATAACACGTGAAAGTTTTATTACTATGAATTTATTATAAATATATTTATATAAATTATATATTTTGCTTGTACTGAGATTGACTGCCATTTTTTCGTAGTGGAGTGGTTAGTGTTTGGCCGTATTCTAGATGATTGTCGGTTCGATTCATATTAGTGGGAAAATTAGGTACTTGCCTTTTGCTTAGTGAAATTTTTTTTTCGCTTTTCGCTCATCTAATTCTATTGCGACTATCTTATCTAATCTATCTAAATAGAAAATCGAAACGTCAATAAAAAAATATTTTATTATTTATAAAGTGTTTTTTACACACTTATAAACAAATATTTTACATATATATATATATTTTAGAAATTTTAATTTAGCAGGATTCGAACCCGCGCTTCTCGGAAAACGTCCCAACACTCTAGCCAATTTTGTACTATACGTTGGTACTTATCGAGCATGGAAATAATCATGCGATATCGAACATTCTATAACTTATTTTTGCTGTTAACATTTGAAGTATTATTTATTCTATAATTCTAAATGAAAATTTTACCTAAAATCATCACATAAAATAAGAATGCCGTAGCCGTCTTATTCTCAATTGTTTCATAGAAAAATTATCTCAACCGGAATTTGATCCCACACAATTTCAATATACCCATTCCTCACATTCTAAATGAGTAATCTACTTGCTTCGCTTAACAATAATTGACATGCAAATTTCAAGACAAATATGCTTTCCCCAATAAATCTTCTGTATACGCATATAATTAAATATATGACGCGAGGGATTTATACGCCTATAAATATGTCAGTCAGCTCTCGCTGACACAAAGTGATTGTGACTGACAACTTACATTGGCTGACGACGGATAATACTATTCTAGGATGGTACTGGGATCTATTCTGGGATAGAGAAAGTTAGTTAACTAGTTTTGTTTTTACGTGCTTTTCTCAGTGAAATAGTTATATATATAATTATAAGTGCAATAATATAAATTTGTTTATTTAGCATTTCTTGTACTAGAGGTCGGAATAAAATAAGGAGAACTTAGTGTGAAATCACACTGTACTCTATTTTCTGTCTGAGCAGATGTTTTTTTTACAAGATTTACACATACTTATTCTTCGCTCTGGTACAGGACAAAGTGCGGCGTTGAGTTCCGCTAACCCGCAATGGATTCGATCGAAAGTGGTGAACGGTGTGCCTTGACACTAGGTTCTCTCTAACTACACTGATTTGCGGGAAAAAGCGTGAAGCTGCTTGTTTTCATCTATGTAAAGTAGAATTGACACATGCGCAACTTACCGCCGCGTTTTGACAATAACATGCACAGATAAATAATGTCTGAATTATTTCCCAGTAGAAACTAAAGCTAAGTTCAAAAATAGTTTGAAAATATATTAAATCAATTGACAGTTGGCAGAGTATCTTGAAACTGGAATATTTTTGAAATGAATGTACTAAACAAAACATCCTTTTTTTATCGTAAAACTTAAATATTTTGATTGCAACCAATACAGACCTTGATTGCTTGACAGATCTAAAAGCTATGACGAGACTAAATATAGCGGACGGTACCTACGCGAAATATTGTAATTTTCGTTTTTGTTTATTTGTGAAATGTAAAGTTATCACAGATTTTTTTTATGGATGTATCTAGGGTGTATGGAGTTCAAACTCTATTATACTTAGAGGCCAGTGTGGCGCAGTGTGAGTTTTACTGTAAACGCGATTGGTTTTAGGTTCGATTTCTCCCGCTTATTATTTTAAAATAATGTCACGTAATCAGACACTCTTGCTACGTAATTATCGAATGCCTGAAACAAATGATTTTAAATTCCTAAGCTTAATTAAGTAAGGTTAATGTGATGTGTAGTATGTATTTTTCGAAAATAGGAGAAAATGGAGAACATAGTGACTTGACGCTGAGTTTTTTTTATAACAAAAAAAAAAAAAAAAAAAAAAAAAAAAAAAAAAAAAAAAAAAAAAAAAAAAAAAAAAAAAAAAAAAAAAAAAAAAAAAAAAAAAAAAAAAAAATATATATATATATATATATATATACAATACGGTTCCATAGAAGCTAGTAAGTTTCTTCACCAGGTCTTACAGGACGAAGGTAACTTCGTTAATGAAGAAGAAAAAGATAAGAAATAAGTCCACAGCTAAAATATATAATAGAGAGTATGCGATTGAAGCTCATCAGGGCAGGTGGCGTTTAGGGACGCCATATCGACTGTCAAAAACTTGTAAAATATCGTCGCAACGGATACCATTGCTTTGAAACTGACAATCGAACCTAATACAAACTTTGTAGAGGTCAATTTCCTTTGGAAACCAAACAGCCGCGGGGTTCGTTCCTCACAAAGATATCTTGAAGATTTATACTAGCGTCTACAATGGCGAATGTTTTAATTCTTTTCATATATCTATATATATATATATATATATATATGTAGAGTTATATAGATTTATGCATGGACAGATGCAGTCAGGCCAGATAGCGTTTGACACCCGATGTTTCGATGTTATATGGCAATGGCATATTTGTTACTTAGATTTTGTGATAAGGGAGCCGAGTTTGTTTTTTATCGCATCCTCTTTTAGTGATTTAGTGAATTTTGGGTGTTTTTTTTTTGTGTTGTTCGTGATTTTTGCGTTATTTTGAATACTTGGAAATTTTAACGGAAGTTATAGAAATGTTTACTAAAAAGGTTTTTTGTGAGTTATATATGATTTAAGTTAGAGGTTTTTTTTTTACTTTACGCTTTATCCCTAGCGGGGTAGTCAGAGATGACGGAGCGCCAAACGCTTCGGTCCCTATATACTCCTCCTCCGAGAGGTCTCCTCAAGCTTTTTATGTGATCTTTCTCCAGTATCACAGATGCTGTGTTCTCGAAGGTCAACTGAGGTCTCCCCCTGTCTCCCTTACCGAACACCTTCGCTTCATATATGTTTCTTACCATTCTCTCATCACTTATCCTTTCGACGTGCCTATAGCACCCATACACGTTATTCTTTTTTTGTTTTTTTATAATGTTCTCACTTATATTAAGTTATAGTACTAAATTATATTTTTAATATTATTTGCAATTTTAACGTAATACTTAGATATTTGTACTTGGTCTATATATTTTATTATACTGTTAGTTTCTATTTTTTGTCTGAAAATTCATTAAAATATTGCTTAGTATAGTTTTATAGAATGAAATTTCCAAACCAAAAGAATTAATTAGAGGTTTGAAGTTTAAAATTTAAAAAAAAACCACCACGAGCGTTCCTTAAAGCATTATCAAAAAACAATAAGTTAAAGCACACCCCCGTACTCTCACACCCCATCATATCTCGCATACTTGCAAACGTATCCGCAAGACTGAGCCACACAATGCGAGTAGTTTACTGTACATTGTACAATAAAAACAATAGGAAATCGGGCAGATCCCCGAAATTCTGACAAAACGACAAAAAAAAAGACCTCGTAGTTATAGGCCAGGCCTTTTACTTGCAATGTACATGTATTGTATGAAAAATTCGGCTTTGACGCGCCTTTTGGAGTTCCTTGACAGTTAAGTACAAAGAGTATATATTTATGGGTTCGTAAAATTAGAAAGATACTCTTTGTTGATGAGTGAAATTGTGACGTTTTGTAATCACCGTTTGGGGTTGTTTTCGAATAGAGTTCTTTTCATACTAATTTCGCTATCCATACTAATATTATAAATGCGACTGAGACGTCGTAACGGCCATACCGTTAAACCGATTGTGATGAAGTTTTATATAGAGATACTTGATGGTCTTGGCTTGAATATGCCTATATTCTATTCCTTTTTTAGTTTTGAAGTCTTTGTATTTCATTGTTTTATGAAATGCCCGCCGAAGACACGAAGCTATAGTTCACGCGGGTGGAGCCGCGATCTGGTCACTAGTCGTTTATATATTGATTAGTTAGTGATATTACATATCACTTAAATACTATACTTGAATATAAATTACAGAAGATTATTTAATCTGTGTATCTGAAAACATATTCATCTTTAGTCGTCGATATTAATTCTATGATAAAGTTGGTTTTCGCGATTTTTACACATTTTGATGTGAAACTTTTCAATTGGATTAATCTCGTAGTAGTCCGTGGTCACAGGTAGAGTGTTCGAAATTGTGTTATTTTTGAATACCAAAATAAACGCAATTTATAATATTTCAATATTTGTTCTCTCAAACTAAACTCTTTTTTCATTAATCTATATATTACATAGAACTTCTATTTTTGAGTGACACAGCACAACACAGCTGAAATGGCTAAGCTGTAGAAAGCTAAAATTTCATATATATCTTGAGCGTCTTGAAATTCCTACGGGATCGAAAAAAAACCTGAGGGACCTTTACGTTTTATATTCCACGCAAACGAAGTTCCGGACTATAACTCGAGAAATATAATTACATCTCGAAATTATTGAACCAGCTACCCTTCTTTTAACCACTGCACCTAAACACGTACAAATATTTATAATTATTTTCCATTTTTGATTGGAGTTTTCAACTTAGTAGGCGCGAAAGACTCGTAATCAGATATGTCATACCATTTTAAACCTTTTCGAATTCAAGTATTTGTGTCCTCGAACGTAATGGCCTCTTAAATAGTCGTAAAAACTCAATAAAATTGTGTAACCAATCAATGTCAGCTTAAATCACGGCGTTTCTTTTATCATAATATATGGTTTTCAAGTAAATATTACATAGTGAAGGTAGTGTTCATAAATTATATGAATAAAAATATATATATGTGAATATCTATATATTGTACTGTGTGAATTTAATCGAGATATTTTTTACATGTTTTTTTTTGTTTTAAGCTTAAAAGGTTTTATATTTTTTAATTTATTATATTACATCATAGGCAGGTAAGGCAGGCAGCTTATATTTCATATTTCGTAGATAATCAAAATAAATTACTCTGTTCTCCAATTCTTGGCCATTTCGAATGTATGGCCGTCCAAGTTGCATGACGGATAATAAGGCCATATTTTATGTTATTGGGCGGAAAAAAGGTTTTTTTTATTGATATCTGTCTGCATCTCTGGACAATCCTCTCGTATGAGACGCCACAGAGCTTAACATTCACTATTAACCTTTAACCTTTGCTAGCTACTTGAATCCATTTAGCTGACGAACGTCCTGCACTTTGTTTGCTTTGGGACGTGGTCTTCAGCTTTCTGCAATTTCAGCTTGATTATCTTTCAGCCATATCAATAACCTGATTAAAAAAAATATATAAGTTCATATTAAAATACAACAAACATTTTCATATAGCCAGTCGATCAATTTGAAGTCAAGATTAAAAACATGTTATTGATAAAAGTATGATATGGTGTCCTGAAATGTGTAGAATTAAATGCTTTTGCTCGCTCCGGAGCTTAGTCATAGTTGTTATCGTTGAACTGTTGAGCTTCTCGTCGGCTCTTCTCAGTTGAACTGCCTTCGAGCCTTTGCTAGCTATCCTGTAGTACTTTTTATTGTGTCCCTGGGTAATGCTTTTTACGCAGAACACCCGTTGCTAGGCACACGAGGCTTTCTGGCTGATTATACTGCGAAATTCATAAGTGAATCCGATACTACCCACTAAAACACAGCGGAGACCATCTCCACCTATATGAGATTCCTGTAGGACTGACAATACTGACAATTTTATTAGACAAATCATATTTGAATTTTGATTCCAACCCATATGCCACGTTATTTTGAAATCAAAAAATCCTTTAAAAGCTAACTAGAATCAACTCTAAAGCCACTGACATATAACAAACCTGCATCTTGAAGCCACTGGTCCTATAATCGTTAAGGAGAAGTTTTATTCATTATTTCGATTAAAAAATACTGTACCGTACATCTTAAGGCGTTTAAATTGCCGCGCGGCCGCGCAAAGTGGACGGCAGATTAGAGACCTGAGCACTCATATATCAGTGATTTTATAGACTTTATGAGATATAAAATACTAATTAAATGCAAGTTTTATGGCCGCAACTGATAGATTGTTAATATTAAACATGTGAATGTATTTTGTTAGTAAGTATACATACATACATACGGACATAGTAGACGGAGGTAGTTGAAGTAAAAAGTAATGCTTTTTGGAAGGAAACTGTATTTCGTACTCTGAAACTTCCAGGCCATCGTGGCGCAGTGGGACAGCGTCTGACGTTATATGCGATTGGTTGTGGGCTCAATTTCCATTTTATTTCCCATCAAGTCTAGTCAAAACGCGGCGTTGATTTGGACACTCTACACGCAATGAGTCGAATTAGGGCAGAAAGTGGAGAAAAAAGTGCTATGCTGGAAAAGGCGTGAAGCTTAAAAAATAATAAATAATTAAATATTCCCCTTTGTGCAATTGAACCCCCAACCATCGAGTTCAGTAAAACTTCACCCCATGCGCCAAGATGGCGTCACATTATCAATATATCACACAATTTATAAAGGACAGCTGACATATAAGTGACCAAATTCAAAGTTTCTCAGAAAGTTGATTCAGAATGCAATTCCATTTTGAGTGAATCAATTACAATCATTTTAGATTGTGAAATTATTGAAGGTCTTTGATTTTCACGACTACAACACATTTTGAAATGAAACCGCGTGGTCACAAGTAGACTGCTGACCACGGACTACTGTAAAGTGTTCGAAACGTCGGGTTTCTAAAATATATTTTCGAATACAAAAAATATACGCGATTAATCCGGTTAAAATTAGTTTCATAATCAAAATGAAATATTGACTTTCTCAAGTTATTTTCATATCAATATAGCCTTTAAGTTAAAAGTAGTATTAACTACACTTATTTAATACAGTATATGTTACTTTACTTATAACCATTTACTTTTAACCATTTCTTCGAGTGGGGATCGACCCCACAACCATTCGTGTTTATAGTCGAACACTGTCCCACTGTGCAACGACAGCCTCTTATTATTTACAACTAGTACAAGTAATTAAAAAAGGTTTATTTTAAAATAAATACATATATGCATATATGTTTACACAATTTATGTTTAAAACAAAAAGGAGATAAAAAAATTGATTGCAATAAACTAATTTGGGAACTTGTGCCAGTTTTGATACGATTGTATGACGAAATGGTTTTACTTTCCGTCAGGGCTTCAAGTTGATCTTATAAGACACTTAACTAACATTCATTTAATTTATACTGCTTAAATACTAAAGACTGTATTTTTTATTTTTCTATTTTCATAGACATTCGGCTTAGACCAGTAGTATTTAATAAGTCCCAGTGTCTAATGATAAGTAACGATAAGCGACGTGTCACTACTCATATTTGGTAGCGACACTTTACTCGAAGAAAAATCGTTGACATAAAACGAATATATGCTTAACAAGCGACCCGCTCGCAGCTTTGTCTGCGTAAACTACACGACTGACCTATTTAGTTTTTTCCGCCCACCCGCTTTCTCCCTTAAATTACAAACTTTGCTCAAATTTAAAGTATTAATTCTTGTAACTTTTCAATTCTTTTAAAAATTGCTTTTTTAAGATTTGTGAAATATACACTAAATGTTAAGGGAATTTTATCAAAATATAATAGTGATAATTGTATTTAAATCGGTTACGCCGTTTCTGAGATTATTGTGCACAAACAAACAGACAAACAGAAAAGAAAATTAAAAATCATTGTTTTTGGGTTCTATTACACTGATAAATGTCCCCAATAATATATTTTTTTTATATAAATATTCCACGTATAGACAGCGATTAGTTAGATTTTTATTATATATATATAGAAAGATTATGATGAAAAATATTTTAAATTACGCATAGTCCCCTACTATACAGGCCCAGAGAACACGTGTTGAACCGATCCGTCTTCCACATTCCTTCCGGATTCGAGGAGTACCGTATTGGGCAGTCTCACCACACCATAATTGTTTTTATATTTACCTTACAGATTTTAAAATTATTATTATGTTAAAATTTTATTGTAATATTACTTTTTTCTTCAGATGAGTGCGGACGAGGCGCGGACGCGCTAAGATGCGCTCAAAGCAACAACCGCGACCCTCCTACCGCTGGCTCAACAGTAACGAAAACGGTATGACAGTTATACATTATACTATATTATACATACATATATTAAACAACAATCAAAACAAATAAATTTTATATAATAAGAATTATTATAAACTAGCTATTCGCTTGCGCCTTCGCCTGCGTTCTCGCTTACATTACAAAGTTGGTTGTAAAAAATGATTGTATTTTTTATTTATAATCCGATTCAAATGAAATATACTCTAAATGCTAAAGTTTACCAAAATACAATAGTCAAAACTGCATCAAAATCGGTTTAGCCGTTTCTGAGATTAGCATACACAAACGTACAAACAAACAAAATTAAATATCATTAATTTGAGTTCTATTAAATTTGGAAATGCCTCAATGAATATTTTTTTCTCAAATATCTTCCATGTACAGACAGCGAGTTACATTTTTATTATATGTATAGATATAGCTTTCACTTATATACTTAAACGAAACGCGGCATTAAGTTCCGCCATTCAAAACTCAATATTTCGTAAAAAGCGTAAAATGGTCAAATGACACATTCTACACATTAAAAAGCGGAATGTATGTAGACAATAAAAATTATTACATTTTTTATTAAACTATAGCGTTACAGTGGTGTAAATTACTTATATATATTTCTAGTTGAAACGCTCTATATAGATAATTATTTTAAAAAACTCTTACTAATTTTTACTATCTATGTCATCATTAGAAATTTATTAATCTGTGCAAATTATTTTGAAAGTTTTAAAAAAATGGCTTTCCGTTGAACTAACTCGTTTAAATACAAATGTATAGCAGAAAGAAAAATAAAAATACAACTGTTTTTTTTCTCTAATAAAATATATGGCGTTAACATTACGCTATACATCTTATTGCATGCAAATGCAGATAATATATAAAAAAAACTCTTATCAGTGATAAGAAATTAAATACTGTACATAAAACGCTTCTATTGTAACAGTACAATTTGTATTATCCAAAATATTTAATTGACTCTCAACACGCAATGTCTCTTTCGGGCGGAAAGTGGAGAACGGAGAGTCTTGACACTAGGTTATATCCGTCTACCTGTTTTGTAGTAATAGTCAGATTTTTATAAGGTGAATATTGTAAATGCACTTTTTTTGCTCATTTCTTACGAGAGTTATACGTAACTAGGCATGTATGGATCAATCTAGAAATTCAAATCCGCCTACTTATTGACAAGCCAATAGTTATTTTGTCCCGGTAGTAATATGTAAAAGAAAAAAATATCAACTTTTAAGCTTCGCTAGTATCCTCGTAGACGCGTAAAGACGCGTTGCGTTATAGCAACGTCTATTTCACTTAATACCAAAGTGTATGACAAACATGTTCAATGTATTTTATATGCATTATATAAAAAAAATAATCTTTCTCTATATAAACTACACAAACTATGCCAAATTTCATACTTGTTCGTACGCGTGACTTTCGTACAAAGGTTTCGCTTAATGTATTAATTGAGACATAATTGTTTACTTGTAGACAATGTACAAAAAAGGCAGCAGGTTTCATAATAATGTATCAGAAACACATTCAATTAATAAAATAAATACACACACTATTACAATTATATTATATGTGTACAAAATTACATTCTAGCAAGTGTCTGTTATACACTTTTGTAAAAGTTGATGCTTCCAATATAATTTTTTTTCGTAGGGGTTCTTTCTAATCCACTACTATTAGCCAAAGTTTAAAAAATGTTAATATTTAGAAAACGTATAAAAATTTGAACGCAGCGGGATTTGAACCCGCGCCTCTTGAAAACCGTTCAAGCGCTCTGACCGCTAAGCCCTAAATATGTCTTTTTCAATTTCGCTAAGTTTTCTAAATATGTCTTTTTCAATTTACTTAGTGTGGGAATAACTCTTTAAAAAATGTTAACAAAATAAATGTAAATATATTTAAACATACTTTACATACCACTATGGAGCCAATATTAATATTTTTCGTACGGGTTCTTTCTAATCCACTACTACTAGCCAAAGTTTAAAAAATGTAAATATATTTAAACAAACTTTACATAGCACTATGGAGCTTAAAAAAGCTTCCATTATTTCTATATAAGCACTCTAACACCTCACTCGGTTCAGTCTCATTCAAATCGAGTTCTAAACCGTGACGACTTTGGATATTCAACTAAAATGGCAATAAATATTAAGTTATGACTATACAAAAAAATCATGTACAAAACAAAAATGTAATACGGTATAATAACTCATAGGTCGCTTTGTACGGGAGTAAGGCAGCGTGAAACGATAAATAATATTTATTTTTGCTATTATACGCGTTTTTGTCAGTTGTATTGGGTGTAAATGTGGGGGGGAGGGGGGGGGGTGTACGCGGCAGTCTTAGGAGAGAGAGTTCTTGAGTAATTTTATGGAGAAAATAGAGATCGAGAAACAAGGTAAATTAAATTGTACCTTTTAAAAATGTTGATATATTACCATGTTATTAATGGTTTATATGTGTTTTGTATTATTTTTATATATTTTATTTTCAATTTAAGTATTGAACCCACAGCTATCGCGTTTGGAGTCAAACGCTTTCACACTGCGCCGCGATGGTGCTATTTTCAATCCGTTAATTGTATTTCAATAAATTAAAACTATTGTTAAAATAACTTATAACTGACAGATATGAGATAACGTCTATAATAAGGGGATTATTAAGACAGGATTTCTCTAACTTATACAGTCCACGAAAACGAATTAGTATGTAAAAAATATATATTTTAAAAATACACTTTGTCTATACAAAGTTATTTAATACTAAAAGTATCAGTTTTCACCTAATTTCTATTATTTCTCACCAGCTGTGTCAAGAATCACCGTGACATTCATCACAATAGATTCCACATAATTGCGCAAGTTGTCCAAATTTATGACTCCGGTTTGAACAGGCGTCCTTTCTCCCTGCATTGTTCACTGAGCTATTGGGGGTAGAAACACGCTTTAATTTTTATATGCGTGAAGCTTTTTTTATTTTGAGGGTAATAAATATGTCAAATTACTTCTATGGTGGTCGAATTTAAATACTTTTGTCAGTGTGTAAGCTTTAAAGGTTGCTTCTTTTAAATGCAGTTATACATTCTTAGGGAGATTTTTTCGTTATTAAATTATATTTTATAAAGTTTTAAAGTATTATCATCATTATATGTTAAATTTTACAACACTTAGGTGCTTTAGTACTGTAAAATGTTCTGCGGTAACATATGAACCTGTAACCATCATACTCAACCAGCATATCCCAATTACGCAATACAAAGTGGTCGGCGATAGCCTGAGAAAACAATATTAGAAATAATAACACAAAAATTAGCAGTTTAAATATTCAAATTAGGTATTTATCGACAACACTATGAATTACTTACGATTTTTTTTATTTATTTGTTATTATTATTTTTTCGAACTTAGGCTTAATGTTGTTGATCCTATTGGCCTTGACAGCGACGCCGGTGGGGTGAGGGAAGGGGTGCGAAATGCAAGCACCATGTGGCTGCTTGAGAGTGTCGACGGTCGCAAGGGCGTCCCCTGCAGGACTCCAACCTCGAATTGCGATCGTCGAACGGACAGGCGGAAATTATTTATTAACAACACAAACAGTTGGTGATACATTAAACTAAAAGAAAATGAAATATATTTAGATTCAAGTTCCGCCATACAATAAACTCGGGAGTGACGTAACTCTACGCTTTCTCCATCTCCCGTATACCGTAGAAAGTAATAAAAAAAAACAACAAATAATTAACTATTAAACGCCATCGTGGCCTAGTACAACTGTCTGGTTGTACAAGTGATGGTCCCAGGTTCCGTGGTGCTTTAAAGTCACCACGCAATACGTATTGTGTCGATTTCTGGCGGAAACTGGAGAACGGAGTGTTTGAACACTATATTCTCTGCGGTAGAAGTGTGAAATTAAAAAAACAAACTCTTAACCTCATAACCAAACAATTTAACACCTGTTTTAACAATCACTTGGCCACAAACTGCCAACGTAAGGTTTGCCCTTTGTTATTTTACTACTCGGCTACCGTCTTACAATTTTATTGGTTCCTTATACTTTTAGTTTACGGTCATTATGGGTTAAATATGATTGTATTGTTTTCAATTTTGAACGGGAGTTGAAAATAGGTCTTATTTATTAAGGAAGTTTGTTAATGAACGCATGTAGTACCTACATAAATTTTAAACGATAGTCGTAGGTTCGAGTTTGCTCGGGGCAATTAGTGTAATATTAGGGAATATATAACTTGAATTTTATTTTTACAAACCTGTCGAGTTCCGCCACTCCACACGCAATGTTTCGAATTCCGATGTAAAGTGGAGAACAAAGTGTCTTTACGCTAGATTCTCTAACTTGCTATGGAGGGAGAGCGTGAAGCTATAAGAAAAGGAAAAAAAAATTTTTAAGTGTTATCACATATTTTTTTGAAAACGTAATAAAATTTGAAGCGGGATTTGAACCCGCGCCTCTTGGAAAGCGTTCTACGTTCTAGCGTTCTTGTACGCTTATTACAATTTATTTTTGTTGTTATCATCTCTGTGGAGTACCTTTCACCATTACAGCGTGTAAATGTGTTTACAAACAGAATTTATCTTTACGATCGAACTATCAAAAAATCTCGATTCTTGATTTATGTTTTTTGGTACAGCTCCCGTCCTTTAAACGGTAAGACTGCTGTATTTACGACTTGCCAGGGTTTTTATAACTGATTTTATACGTCGTTAACTTACAAGGTCTTTCATTAAGGCGTGGTGTTATTTGCTATTAAAACTGTCTCTCTAGAGCAATTATAAGTCTGTCTGTCTGTTTGTTTATAACTTATCAATTAAAATTAAAAATTTTAAAGTATAACGCAGAATTTTTTCTCATCTTTCATCTTATGGTCATTCTACTGTTCTTGGCGTCTATTTTTTACGTTTTATAATTGCGGAGTCCGCTACCATTTCACCATAGTCGTTATTTTTTAAATATCTAATTTATCTACAATATTGAAATCCGCTTGTAAAATACAAAGTTTCAGTTACTCAATACTCAATATTTCTAAAAGTGGACGAATAAATAAGTTCGAAAGTAAATTCTTTCAGCGTGATTCCCTACGGAAGATGTGTAAGATAAGGAAAACTGTCATTAAATATAAATCTAACATTAAATCATTTTAATGGCAATTACAATCGATAGACAATAGCCATTAATTCATTTATGATACGTTTAAGATACGAATAGATCGTAAAATGTCAATAAAAGAAGCGAATAGTATAGAGACGGCCCCGCAGTGGTGTGTGGCCGACGCGACGGTAATACTATGGACATGTTTTTTCTATGATAATATAACGTTTTAGATATTTATTATGATATAAACACTATTGTGGTTTAGTTTTAAAGTGTTTATGCGCGTGATGGTTATAGTTTAAATTCTCACTCGGTGGTCGGTGAATGTTTATAATTCAAATACATTAATTTGCAAACAAAATTGGTTTTGGATTTTTTTATAGATCGTGTAATGTCTCGAAATTGGAAAGTGGAGATGGAGATGGTGGAATGGTCTCTGGTCACTCACTAAATGTGATATTTACAATTACGTAAAAAAACAATCAGTGCGTACATCACCGCCGTTTTATTTAACTTATAAGCTATTTAACTTTCAACATTGGAACATCTGTGTTAGAATAAACACTAGACGCGTTGAAAATCTAGATCTGAATTATGGCAGTTTACGACTTAAGAGCAATAGCAACAACAAACGGACATTCAAAATTATTTATTACTTTGCAGTGATTAATCATACACGCGTACGCTCAGAGAGAAACTATTCCTTTTTATGCATCAAATGTTAGTGTCAAGACATTCCGTTTTCCACACGAATGACAGAAGAAAAGAACGCGCTTTGTGTAACTGAAAATAATTCCCGCTGGTGGAAATTGAACTTGTAGCCGTCGTTGCGTGTATAGCTGTTGCACTGCGCCACAGTAGCCTCTTCAAACCGCATATAAGAATAATAATATAATTTATCCGCCATATCTCTTTACAAAACATCACTTTGTTACTATTCTAGTGACAGACAGACAGACAGACACCGTCCGTTGGAACAATTTTAGAAAATGGGTCGTGTTGATTAAATATTGTATTTATAGTAGAAAATAGAAATATATAGAAACAGTGTTGCTGTTGCGAACGCCACATCTAAACCGTTTCATTTATATTTTATTGACGATAACTTTCATGTCTTATTACTAAAGGTTGGCTGATTTTGTTATGATTGGTTGCAGCTATTTTTTAGATTGATTTAGTCGAAATGAAGTGTAGAGGTGAGTGTGAGTTCGATTCTTGCAACATTGAGGCTGGTAAATTGGAATATTGAGGTAGTTTTTAGTGGAAAACGGAGTGTCTGGTTACTAGATTCTATAAATGTAATACGTACAAATTATAAACGATACGCGTTTATTTATGAATGTGGTCAGTCATGTTTTATTTTTCATTACCAGCCTTTAGTTTCGTATATAAATATATTGTAAATATTTTATTCTATTATAGTGTAAGTGTATCTCTTTTTTACCGAACAATCTCCCTTGAGTGTTCTCCATACAAAGTGACATTGGCGAAGTGACTTGTCTTTGCGAAGTGACTGCCACGTTCGAAGCGCCATAATTAAATAACTGAACTGAACTGGTCCGTTTTAAACACACTTTGGCTTTACCTGTATCCATCTGTCTGTCCATCTATTCAGACGCTTGTCGTTAGATTTTTTGAAAATTAATATTTTGTCAGTACTAACGTGATGCCTTTACCATGCCGACCAGGATAACGAGAAGATGAATTTAACCGGTGTCCCTTTTATTAAATGCCTTGTAATTTTTAAAACTAATTCGTTAATTTTTTATTATTTACAATCTGTTATTAAGTTAATGTAAAGTGTCAAATTGGATAATTCCATATTTCAAAATTCCATATCTTGCAATGAATAGCTTCATATATATATATATGCGAGTTCTATTATTAAAAATAAAACAATATAAGGCCATCGTGGTGCAGTGCATCGTTTGGCTGTAAAGGCAATTGTTATGCGTTCGATCTCCACTCGGGGATATTATTTAAATTATTGCCATTTCAATGCTCTGGTGCGACATAACGCTGGTTTAAGTTCCGCCACTCAACACGCAATATTTGAATTTCGGGCGTAAAGTGGAAAACGGAGTGTCTTGGCACTTATTACTCTCCGATCCGAACCGTACAATGCGGGAAAACGCGTGAAACTGTAAAAACTTTTCACTTTTGTATGAAGTGACATACACGCATAGTTTACGTCAACAGGGCCGCTGGTTTATATATAAATTATATGAACATAACACATTAAACTTTCAGCATCTTGTGAAATAGACGCGGCACTAAGATATAGGTATAATATATTTGATCTTTATTTATTTCCATTGTTTCTATATTCATCTCGTAATAATTGTATTTCACGTCAGATTTAAAGATATACCGAAACAAACGGTTATGCATTGATATTAAGTTATATCTTATATATAAACTAGCAACAAGCTCGCGGCTTCGGTCACGCGAACTATAGCTGTTTCAGATTTTTGTCAGCATTTTCGTAAAACAATGAAGTTCCTGGAAAAACTACTGAATACCCTCCTCAAGTATATTTATATACAATTTCATCACAAACGGTACAGCGGTTTGGCCGTGATGACGTCACATACAGACAGCAGAGTTACTTTTGGATTTATAATATTAGTATGTTTTAAATAAAAATATATTAAATATAATCAGGGTCATTAAATATTATATTTGTTTTATTTTTTTTGACGATTACTTAAGACACTCCATTCTCGATATACCATACCATAAAAATTCGAAAAATTGCCTATTGGGCAGTGGAACTTATTAATAATTTCAACAAGTATCGATTGAATCCACAATCATTGCTTTTACAGTCGACTCTGTCCCACTGCGCCACGATGGCCTCAATTCCAATTTGGTTTTCATATTAATAAGTGTCGTTCGGTATTATTCTAGTAATTTATTTAGATATTACTGATCGCTATATACATGTCTAGTCCGACTGTAAATCGTATTCAGTAATCGCCGGAGTGTAATTACTCATGCAGATTTACGCTTACCTTTTAATAGACCGACTGTTCCCCTTAATACACCTGTAGTTTGTTATGTAATATTTTTGGGAGGAACGGAGAGAATGTAGTAGTGTTAAAACGCTCCTTTTTTACGTTACTAAGTTAACTTTTATAGTTGGTTTTGTTAGAGCTAAAAATGTTGTGATTTTAATATTACTACTACCAAAAAAAAAATGCTAAAAACTAATTGTTATTTCAAAATTATATATTTTTCTTTATAAATTATACATTTTTATACACAGACATATATAAATATGTATATGTCACTACGGTGATATATCCATAATGTATAGATATAAATGTAATACGATTCGTCTTAATGTTCTAGTCTACTCCGATTTAAGTGTTTCGGATTGATGGACCGGCCTTGGAGCGCTAAAATGACGCTGCGTAAAGTCGTGGGAATTTTGTATAATATGTCTATGAATATTTGTATAATATGTCTATGAATATTTGTGTTTGTATTTCGCCTTATTTATTTTGTTTTTATTAAATATGTATAATTTGAAATGATTTTAAATTTCAATATAAAGGAAAAGGTAAAATATGATAAATAAATATTTTCGCCGAAGTAAAACAATTGGAATACATTAACATTTTTTAAAATGGTAAAAAATCTAATAACTTAAGGTTATGCAAACTGTAAAATGAAGAAGAGAAAATAAAGATTTGTTATAATAATGTATAACGATTAGTATAATACAACAATAATTATACAATATTGAAAATTATCATTAGATTAGATAAAAAAAAACAGAACACACTATCCATTTTCGTATCTACAAGTCATCAAAATTTAAATGAATTAAAGAATAATAAAAAATACTTTATTATGTCTAAAGTAGACACAATCTGACAGTGATAGACGATAGACGCGTCTTTATTCGACATATAGTTCGTTGTTCTTTATTAATTACAAAATTATATTAGAACAGCTACTTAAATTATGTTAAATTTGCATATTAGAATTCTAGCGTTAAATAATTTTGTCAACCGTATATTATACATGTGTCTAAAACAGAATAAAATTATAATTTAAAAAGGTACGTCTTCATAATTTAAACTGATTTAATACATTATGTTAATTAATTATTAAAAAATGTTTGAAATTATATTTTGTTAAGATAATATTGTTTTATCAATGGAAGTTTTGTTTTACATTAGCACTGAGTGGTAATTAATTAAAAAAAATTATAGTTGTACCTAGAAGCTATACTAATATTATGTAAACTTGATTCTAGATTTATTAACTAGGTTGTAAATTATAATAATTATGTATGAAATGTTTAAATATACATGTTTTTAAATCTTTATTCATCTCCAGTTTTAAATCATAGCTAAAGAATGTTGTAATAAATCAATTTATTATTACACTTTTTTGCCTATTTTAAGATATTTGCTGTTTGAACAAATGCAAAATTATATATTTGTTCCACCAGACCTTGAAAATATTTTAATTAAACATTAAATATTCCCTCGAATGAGATTTAAATTGGCATTGATTGAACGACAAAATCCTAGCTACTAGTGTATAATTAATCTCCAGGCAATCATTATTAATCTTAGTTAAATATAAAAATGTGTATATTTTTTATATAATTAAGCATTACAAGATTTAAATTTACATTCGATATAAAAATTTCAGTACTGTCATTCCATTCGATTAAAGTCGGTCAGTCATTTAAAACTATTTGTCTAAGAATACTACACTTATACACAAGCGTTGTTTTAACGTTCCCACTCTAAATCGATTGTGAATTTTAAAAGAAGCTTAAATTATAGTGTGTGGGCGTTTGTTGACATGTTTATATGTTTTGTTACAGATTTTTCTTAATTAAGTTTAGTTTTATATACAATTTAAGGAAGGAATGCCCATTCGCTTGAATACTTAGTTCTACGTCAGTTATCAATAATACTTAGATCTATAGTGGAATTTTAATAGGGTGTATTGTAATAATACATAATATATTTAGTTTTAGAAACTCTAATGATTTTACTTAAAATTTGGTATTTCTTACAAAAATGTAAGTACTAAAAGCTTAATGTTTTTGAAATGTAAAACATATATTTACAAAAAGCCCTGTTGACATATACATACGCGTTGCCTTGGCTACGTGCATGTCACTTTATACAAAAGTGTTTGGAAAAAATACATGGTACATATACTTATTATTATAATATATTTCTATTGCGGCGTTCTTTTCACCGTTGAGATGAGAGAGAGAGATGAAAATAGAGTACGGAGTGTCTCGACACTAAGTTCTCTGACTACAGTGCTATGTGTAAAAAGTATATATTTTTTACTGTATTATTTAAAAAAAAATATTGGCTTTTTAAATGGTACATCTTATTTTTAACAATTAAATTAGGAAATTGAAAAACATTCATAGAAAACGTATAAAAGTTTTAACCGCAGCGGGATTTGAACCCGCTCCTCTCGGAAACCGTACAAGTTGATACAACTTTTTCCAATCCATTATTGTATAATGGAGGTAAAAAAAATGTGTTCAGAACCATCTGGTTATTTATTTTGCGTAGATTATGATGATGTTAAAATAACCATTAATATAAATATATATACATATATATATCTACGCATTAATATTGGGAAGAATAAAAATATTTACAATAAAAAAAATACAAAAATTTTATGTAAGTAATAATGCGTTACTTTCATGAGGTCATTAGTACTCATTTTTCTTTTTCTAATTGAATTTAAATAATATTTAAATATTTGTTAGATTATTGCATTTAGAGTATTTTAGTTGAATCGGAATATAATTCGTTTTCATAAACTTGTCTTAACGAAGTTCTAATGCAAAACTACAGTATATTTTACTTTCAATCATCCATTTAATTTTAAGTATCCATATGTGGTTTTGAACCAGCAACTACATTACACAGGTAAATTTCTTAACCACTGTACCCAAAACTATTATCAAATTCATTATACCTAAAGGCATCTTAATATATTGGTTAGATTTTCAAGTCAACACTAGTTATCGTACAATGTTCTAACGCGAGTAGGGTGCAGCCGCAAGTCGCGCAGGTAGTTTACAGGCGGTATGACTTAACGCGCCGTGACGCGTGGCTTCAGTACTCTACCACGGGCGTGTGGTGCGAGCGATAAGAGAATCGCGATTTTGTTATAAAATTGAAAATGAAAAAAGAAGTGTCTTGAGACTAGATTGTCTCTGCCAACATTGCTATGTGGGAACAAGTGAAAAATTGAAAAAGCTGAAAGCTGTAGTCATCCTGTAATGTTAATCTAAGTTAAAAGCATTAATTATATGTGAAAATTTTAAAATATTAAAAATTTTCAACTTAACATTAGATACCGTATAACGTTTGTACGCGAAGCGTGGCGCATAGTTTCAATGTTTTACCACAATTATATGGTCTTGCACCAGGCCATTATCTGGTTTAGAAAATGGTGTTTTTTTTTACAAAAGTATTGAATTTTAGAAAACTTGACATTTATGTCATACACATTTTATATTTAATTTTTTAATGGACAAAGTCAGCTCATGTTAAACCATTTCCGTTGTATATTTGAAATTTAAATGAAACTATAAAGATTTTCCGCTTCGCATTCATGCTTATGCAATGTGCAACGTTTCATGCTATGTTAGATGCTATGTTTAGAACTCATTCGTTTATCTACCTAACTACATATATATCAATGAAAATGTAAAAAATTAAAATGGTTTTATATCAAAAACATAATTTACCTATTATGATTAAATTTGCACATAAATGTATTACTTATGTATAAGTAAAAATATTTTTTTTCTAAATTTCATTCATAACACAGCTTAAGCACAATATTTCAGAAATAAAAAATATTTACAACCCACTCCCCGCTTATAGCTTGCACTACAAACAATGCCCGATGGTTGATAAATTCTATCAATAACAGAGGCGAGAAGCGTCGGGCGCCTTCAATAGTGTTTACCCTTCGAGTGTGAAATAAGACGTTTAGTTAAAGTCTTCTATAGTCTGTCGTCGTAAATTATTTGCAATTAAATAACCAACTAATAAGTTGACGCTATTGTGGCTTAGTGCGATAGAGTCTGGCTGTACACGTGATGCTTGCGGGTTCGATTCCAAGACAGGGCATTAATTTTATTTAAAATGTTTTTTTTTTTATTGAGGCCGACGAGTTACCTTCGTCCATGGGCATGTACAATAACAAAGGAGTTGTAGATACGTTGCCGGTCCTGAAAAATCTAAATTTTTTTTTTCTTTGACATTAAAATTTTATATAAGTTAGTGTCTTTCTAACGTCTTTACTTTTTTATCCCACCCTTTATTTATCCCACATCAGTAAATGTCACTAGTGCTATTAGTCACTGGAAAGTACTGCTTAGGATCGTGGGTTGCCGCGGGTTCGATGCCCGACAGGTGCTAAGAGCTAAGAAAGAGTAGTTGATGGTAGTCTTTTACAAGTTTTCTTATTGTAGAATTTAAATAGAAAAAGTGAAAATGTGTGTACTTTAAATAATGTTTGCTTGCAAAATCTTCGAGTTCAAATCTCATTAAGTACAATTGTCTAATTGTACAATTGTTCCTGGTTCATATCTAACATTTGTGATTTGACATCTATCGTTAGTTGGTTATATAAGAAGCATGACGTTGAGTCGCTCATTTTCCTTCTTCAAATTATCATTTACTAACTTCTTATAGATAAGAATGTAAGTCCTTTTTATTTGTTCTCATTGTTAGTTCTTCATACATGGCGAATTTGACAAGATTCGGACTGTAAAACCAATGATTGTAGGTACCATTTAAATATGCAAAAAAAAAATTATACAATATATTTTGGTATCTGGCAAAAAGTGGCGTAAAGCTGTTTTTTTTCTTATCTTCATCCAGCACTTGTCACTCTATTACGAACTGCTTTATATATAACTTTTTATATATCAAGCAGTTCGTCAAAGGAACTTGTATATATCAAGCATATTAGCGTTGAACTATTCCACAGTTCCCACAGACTACAGACACTTGATAGTGCATAGATCAAGGTATGTCACGCGTCAAACTATGAGTTGCTTAGTCGTGATAGGTCACGTGACAGGATGTCGGTATTTATTTGCACTGTGATGACTTCATGTTGTGTTGGGTTCGAGGTTTGTTTGATTTGCTTTTAATTAATACATTTCGTAAGCATTTATAATTTACTATTATTTTGGATGTTAATCAACTTTTTTCTTGAAATACCAATATTGTAAAACCAAAGAACTTACAGTTGAAATTTGATCTCTATTTCTCTTTTAGATAAATGAAAAGATTAACGTAAATTTATTAATAAAATAAAATATTACCATTTCCTTTTCAAAGCGCAGTCTTAGACTTTAGCCAACAATGAATGTTTAAAAAAAGAACAGAAAGGCGACACCAAGAATCAATGTTTAAAAAAAGAACACTAAGAGCTCTCTTTTCACCCAAAAACGCACAATAATACGTAACGACAGATAAAAAAAAATCTAAAACAGTAGTAGTTTTTAATAAGATTAATGGCTGTATTCCCACGATCATTTGCGCACCCTTTTTAAGGCAGACAAATGTTTCATCCTGATCTCAATTTATCTGAAATAGATCAATCTTGGCAGCGTCTTGCGTTGTGATTACTTGACTTAATGGAGGAAGGCACCTGTGGATTGACCTGTTGCTCCTCGTTTTGGAGGCGATTTTTGCATAATAATGGTATAATGTAGTATATATATATATATATAAATATATAAATAAATTAAATAAGTATAAATTTATTGATAGAAACATACAATAGAATAAGTTCTTTGATTTTCACGATTATTACACATTTTGAAATTAAACTTTTTTAACCGGATTAATCGCGTATAATTTTGGTAGACTCAGTCTTACCTGTGACCACGGACTACTGTAAAGTGTTCGAAACGTCGGGTTCTAAAATGTATTTTCGGATAACTAAATTATACGCCATTAATCCGGTTAAAAATAGTTTCATTTCAAAACATACAACATATATATTTTTTATTTAAGATTTAACTTTTTTTTATATTTTTTAAATTTAATTGAAATAGGATATGAAAAATGAACAAATAATAATTATTATTTCTTTATACTAGTAATAATTCATATTTCTGTATACAAATATTAATATTTTATTTTTTTTATTTTTTTGTGGTTGCTTGGATTTTAGCGTTAAGGTTGCCTACAAGTGATTCGTGTTTGTATTTGGCTTTTTCTATTTTATATTTCTAATTTTTCATGGGTGTACAATATAATGTTAGTAAACTCAGGATAAACAGACGTTTTTTTAAATAGATTTTCAAATAATAGTATGAATATATAATACGTGTCAGAATATGCATATTGATAATTATATCAATCGGAAGTTTCTAATTGGATTATTTGCTTTTTGATTCGTATACTGTTAAAAAAACAATTACATGCTAATACAAATCATGAGTGGTCGCCCACAACTGCATTTCCGTGAACTCTATGACTATTGCCATATGATTCTCTCTCGATGCTCCTCCCCTATACTCCCCAAGGAACTTACACAAAATTCCCCTTTCTACGCCCATTTGTTTCTGCTGTGAGTTGTCTGTCAGTCACTCGGTAACAGAAGATTTGACATATATTAATATAATTATATAATTAATATTAATTAGGATGTACTTATGAATACTCAAGGCGCAATTGAACAGTTACTCGTATTATTTAAAATAAAAAAATATATTTCTTACATCTAAACTCTGAAGTAACTAGTTGTATAATAAACATCACAAAATAAATCCATAGAACAGTTTAAGAACAGCTAACTGTAAGGCTCTGTGAAGCGACATGACGTGTACTGCCGTAATAAATTGCTTAGACAGCTCGGATACGCGGTATACAGGTTCCAATACGAGGGGTACCTTTAGGTAGTATTTAAAGTTGTATTCTTGGTAATGTAAATAAGGAAGTAAGTTAGGTAACTTGTCTTTTATGCGTAGGCGCAGTTTGATGTGATTGACTGTGTTTGCGATGGTTGTGGGTTCGACTTCACTTCACTCACTTAACTCGGGAGATTTTTGTGTATTAATTTGTAGACAAAGCGAACCTACTATCAAAAAATTCCATTCTCCACTTTCCACTCTAATTTGAGACATGGCGTGTTGCATTCATCACTGAGTAGGTATTGTCTTACTAAAGTGGTAAAATGAAAAGAAAAATGCAAAACTCACCTATCATTGCTAGGGTGGTCTACTGAGGCGTTGGGTTGTTTCTTTCAACGAGCAATGTTTAAGTTAGGCGAAAAGTGTATAGCGGAGAGTGTTTTGTTTTTAAAAAGTCTTTATTCACATAAATGTACATTATAATGAATATCGCAACAAACAAAGAAAAGTAACTTTACTTTGTTTGTGCGATATTAAAATTTTGCTTTATACAATTGGTATGAAACATAACTCTAATATAGGCGCGTCTTTATTATGCGTTTAAACAAATTGCGTGCCAGATGGCGGAACTCAACGCCGCTCTTTGCAATACATACAATTAAGCTTTTTATATCCCTACCAATATTATAAATGCGAAAGTAAATCTGTCTGTCTGTGACGTCATCACCCTAGCCATACCTTTGCACCGATTACAGTGAAATTATACAGCATTTTTTGAGGGTCTTGTGATGAATATAGGCTACTTTTTCCTCCTATTTTCTTAGTTTTTCTAGGAATTTCGTTATTACACAAAAATGCCGCCAAATATAAGAAACATTTTCAATTCGTGCAGGCGGAGCCATGAGCGGATCACTAGTATAGATATATAATTTCAGACAATATGTTAATTTCGTCTGCACCTATTTTATAAATATATTTATTTTGAACTTAAGCTTTACGCAGCTTTCTTTTTGTAAGCTACCACTACCGTGCAATACGAGATATACCATCGTAAAGATGTAAAGGATATTGCCTACATTGTAGAATCATGAATATTTTGTACAAAAAAGCTTTGGAAGCTCCCAGTGTACTTCTATACTATACATTTCTTATCTTCCCCTATCTCACGCGATAGCATTACCCCTACTAATAAGTGCAAGTAGTGAAATAGACTGATTATAACATACCATATTATACTATACTATAGTCGATTTATATAGACGGTGAGCTGTTGGAGCCTTTGCGCGTACCCATCGATAAAGCGCTATTATCTTATAAAGTTTGGGGTACACCGGTTGTTGTAATATAAATGAATTTATTATATTTAAAGACCATACATAGTTATATTACCTTTTATTTAACCTTCGTTTTTAATTTATTAGAATTTATTTGTATTTGTATTCATAAAATCATGATTAGTTAGACACGATGACAATTGTGCCACCACAGTGTTTTACAATTAATTTGGAATCATTAAACTGTACACTATGATACATGTGGGTTCCATCTACATTCGGGTACATATTGTATAAATATTTGTCTACCAAAGAATGCGCTGTAAGTCTTTTAATTTACAAAATTAAATATATACTAAGTCAAAGTCAATTAATTGTATTTTGTTTAAAAGAAGATTTTACAAGCTTAATTTTTTTAACCGTGGAATAATTTACAACTGGATCCGTTAACTGGTTACAATGATACCTTTGTAATAGATGGAACGAACTGATAATGGATTTGAAATAGATTTAATTCCCAACGCGCGTTTTCATTGATAATAATAGCATTAATTAGGTAATCAGACGTCAAGATCAAACAAATATGAATTTGGCATATTTAGCAAACGTATAACAATTTGAACGCAGCGCGATTTGACCCCGAGCCTCTTGAAAACCTAAATATGTTCTAAATATGTCTTTTTCAATTTTTGTAAGTGTGCGAATAACACTTTAAACAATGATAAAAAATATATATTTAACAAATAGCATTCTCTCCAAACGATTGTTCGTAGAATAATCTTTGGGTAGCAGAAGTTTGTAAAAATCTCTCTACAGAGATGCTAACATCAAATACAAGTTTAATAAGGGTATAAGAATTTCAACGTAGCTGGATGTAGAACGCATGGCTTAGTGGTCAGAGCGCTTGAACGGTTTTCAACAGGCGCGGGTTCAAATTTTTATACGATTCTAAATATGTCTTGTTCTATTTCCTAAGTGTGCGAATAAAACTTTAAACAATGTTAGAAAATAAATATGAATTTACTTTAAAATTTGCGCTCACTGTACCCAAACCATGCGCAGTATACTCACACGTCGTCCATTACGTTCAGATATGCGGCATCTTATCTTTAATTATAGCTAACTCGTTTGCCGATTACCGTGATTTACCGGTGCCTGTGTTACAACTATAATTTTACATCAGTCTGCTTTAAAAAGTTTCCTTTTAATAGTTACTTATAACTTAGGCCATCGTGGCGCAGTGAGATAACGTCTGGCTGTAACGCAATTGGTTGCGGTATCGATTCCCAACCATTTTATTTTTAAATTATTTTTGTTTCCGCGCTCTGTTAAGACAGCGCAGCGTTGACTTCCGTCACAAACATTGTATCAAATTAGGGCGGAAAGTCGAGAGATTCAGAGTGTCTTGACACTAGGTTCTCTCTGCCTACCCTACTACCCGTGTTACGTGATGATTGAGGGTTCAAACTTCAAATCCATATTGGACGAAATTGTATATTTGTAAAATAGGTGTTTCTGTAGGCAGCTTAGACTAAGTGCGGCATTAGATTGAGCTATACAATTTTTACGTGCCATTCGTGGCTTTTTTTCACTTATAAACTATAAAGGCTCTAACTCTACAATATACGGCAAACGAATTTTATATATTTAAAAATGCATTTAAACACTAATTGACGTCTCTGAGATCCATATTGAAATATCTGATATACAAGCTACTTGCTGTATATTTTAACAAAAATCACGTTTAATAAGAACATTTTAAGATGATATCAGCAGTACTGTTTCAAGCTCGACATGAGCTCGTTAAATCTTGTCGGTGTTAATTAATTACTCGTTAGTATATGCATTTAACAGAATATATCACTAATATTCTATAAACATATAATAAAAATGTAGCTAGTCGTTGTCTGTACGTAAAATATGTATAAGAAAAATATTATTGCGGGCATTTGTCAATGTCATTTCTAATACATTGGTTTTTATTTTTCTGTTTCTCCGTTTGTTTATGCATCCGTGCACGCTTATCTCAGAAACGGCTTAACTGATTTATATGCAGTTTTGACTATTGATATACGTCCCTTAACATTATATTTCAATTGATACTTAAATAAAAAAAGTTACAACAATTTTTGTTTTGTTTGACAAAATTGCTATCAAATAACTGTTTTATTAGGTTGGCTGAAACTTTAACTGATTCACTTTATATGATTCATTAATTTCGTAAATCGACTAAATTATAAATTTAAGCGTAGTTTGTGATTTAAGTAAGAACAGGGGTGGGTGAAAGACTTAAATTGTTATAGCCGCGAAGCTTACGCGGGCGAAACCGCGTTCTGATCACTAGCTGGGTCGTAGGAACTTTTTAAAATAATTTATCTACTTACCTTTTAATTATAGTTTATACCTAGAATTCATAAAATAAAATATTTTTTATTTTAATAGTAGTAATATTAGAGCTATCGTGGCGCACAGTGAGAGCGATTGTTGTGGGTTCGATTCCCACTCGGGAGAATGATCATATTTAAAATATTTTCATTTCTTCGGTCTAGTGCCTAAGACAAAACGGGGCGCTGAGTTCCGCCACTCAACACGCAATGCCTCGATGTGGAGAACGGAGTGTCTTGACGCTAGGTTCTCTTTAACTACCCTGCTATACTGGTATAAGCGTGACATTACTTAGACAAAATTACAATATTACCTAATTAAATGCAATTGAAGATTGTGGATTAATATTTTATTCAGCGTTTTAAGAAATCTTCATAGTGCGTTTATATCTTTGGTGTATCTTAGGTGTTTCTAATGTATATTTAGATAAAACGCGGCGTTAAGTTGTTTTACCCAAAACACGGATTCAATGAAGAAAATAAATTAGAACTGGGAACAAACAGCACAAAGTTTTTTTTTTGATACAAATAATAATAAAATATTTTCAAATGAAACTATTGTAAACGGATTAAAGCGTATATTGGAAAACCTTATGCGAGATGTTTCGAACACTTCGCAGTAGTCCGTGGTCCCAGATAGACAGATTTCTTAAATGAATTTCGAAATGTGTAATAGTGAAAACCTAAGATTTCATAACTTCATAACAAAAAATGCCAAAAACGTTTTTTTTTTTAATATATCCGCCTGTAAAAACAAATGTAGCGTGAATTCACTTCGATTTTCTTCAAGACTCCCGACCCTTATATATATTACATCGCTTAGAAGTCCATAATAAACGGTCATTCCATCCTATCTGACATAACTGAATTCAATAGTTATCGAAAAACAGTCGACCGTCTCATTAGTTAAGAAAGGAATGTAGGTACGGTAAAGTTTTATTTTATGTCCATTGACTGGAGGTTGATGGCCGTGGAGGGTCCCGTATAGTACACTGGAAAATTATTATTTTACCTTTACGCGTAAAACAAAAAGAACTTAGTTCTCCATTTTCTAATCAAATTACAGGTATTGCGTGTCAAGTATCGGAACTAAACGCCGCTTTATCTCTTATTAATATATATAATTTGAATATAATTATTTACCTTAATAAGAATCGAATTAGCATTCATCGCTTACACTCAGACCCTGTCCAGTAGATAGAAACTAGTGTTTAGACACGGTTGAACACATTCGTGCAACTACAATTTAATAATTTTAATATTACCTTATAAATACTAAACAAAAAAAAATACATTTTTTAATAACCTCAATTCGCCACAATAATATAATTAATAAATGACATTTAATTACAATAACAAATTATTACTTATAAGGCTAAATGACAAACTCTTATTATACCCCTTATATGTACAACCATTCTATAATAAAATAGAACCTAAATCCCTTTCAATACAGTATAAAAGATGCACGATACACATTACCTTATAATATATGAAAGAAATGTAAAGAAAATTCAAATATGCGATTCACCCGGTGTACCGCAGAAAAAACTGTCACAATGCGCACGCGCACCGAACGTAACTCATAAACATACGGCCGTCTCTCTTCAATGTTGAATCTGTCCCTTTCGCACGTACAATGTAAGTGATGAGAATTTATTTACTATCGTCTACTAAAAAGCTAAAGGACTTCCATTGGATAAATCGCAATAAGTTTTTATGACTGGCGTTATATAAATGCACGTGTATGTATGGTATAAACTAATGTTTTTTATTAGCTAACAGTTTTTACTTCTTTAGATAACTTTACAATTATGTATGTATATAGTAGTATCCACATACATAATTGTAGGTTAAATAGGTTTGCTTTTTTAATAATGTTTTAACGGCTTTGAAGTATTTTAGTTCTTTAAATGTAAATAGTTACCTTTAAGTAACTGTGACCATCGTGGCGCAGTGTGACGGCGTCTGTTTTTAAACGCGATGGTTGTGGGTTCGCCCACACTCGAGGGAATGACAATATTTAAAATATTCTCGTTCCTCCGCTCTGCTACCTAAGGACAAAGCGCAGCGTTGAGTTCCGATACTCAACACGCGGCATGCAATCTCTCTATTGCTCTACATTGCTCTGCGGAAGAAAGCGTGAAACTGATAAAAAACTTTTAAATATTCTTTTCTTTTTCTATCTTTCATACAACTAGTTGATGTACGCAACTTCATTTGCATGGACTTTCTTAATTTCCATTTACAGGCATCTCCAGCCCTCGCAGTAATTTCGGGGAGTATACGTTGCCTTAGTAATGTGTGTAGTATTTTTTTTATGAAATTTAATATAATGTATAAAAATTTTAATATAGGTGAAGTTATCTAATACAATACACTATTCCTTTGCTCTATAATCATACTATAGTAAAGATATCAATATCTCATGATAGCTATTGTTAACGAAAAACAACGAAATAGCCTCTCAACTTGTAGTTGTCTTGTAAAGAATGTTTCTACTACAAATACAACTAGTCTAATGCAGTTGTTAGGTGTCATGGACCTCACTGACGCCGTAAATATTATCACGCATCGATAATGTCGCGGTATACACGAAATGTATCGAAAAGTCCTAGGTTTATTTCTGCCAGTCTACTCGGTATATTGTTTTGTAACATACAGGACTGCTGTGATAGCTATTAGATTAATTCTTATTTTTGTATTGTTTTGTGTCAAATGTCAAAAGTCATTCTTATTTCCATTTTCCATAAATATATTTGAGAAGCTACCATAGCACAGTTGCACGCCTTGGTTGTGGGATCGTGTGTTGAGTGGCGGCACTCATCGCCGCGCTTTGTCTTGTCACCGGAGCGGAGAAATGAAAATAATTTAAATGTAATTATTCCCTTGAGTGGAAATTGAACCCACAACTGTATACAGTCAGACACTGTGACACTGCACCACGATGACATGTATTACATTTAAATTGTTTTAATTTCTCTACAGTCGTACGACTAATAGCGACGTTGAGCTCGCTTGTATGTACTCATATCTATACATATAATAAATATGTAACTGATCGCTTTCTGTACATGCAAGATACATGAAAAAAATATTATGGAGACATTTATCTATATAATATTTTTTTCATTTTCTTTTCTGTGTTTCTGTTTGTCTATGAGTTTGCGCACGCTAATCTCAGAAATGGCTTTACCGATTTTAATGCGGTTTTGACTATAGTATTGTGGTACTTCCCTTAACATTTAGTGTTTATTTTGTTTCAATCGGTACATAAATAAAAATGTTACAACCATTTTAATTATGAATTTAAGCAAAGTTTGTGATTTAAATGAGAACGCGAGCAAAAATCGAAATAGTGAAGTCGTGTAGTTTACGCAGGCGAAGTCGCGAGCGATTTGCCAATATTAAATATTTTTATACTCTATGCAATTCAAGCATATATACGAGATAGGTTGCAAAAGTGAATCATTTGTATAGTCGGTTTTATAGAATCAAATCCTTTTGAAAACTTTGAAAGAACACAAATAAGTTGTCGCCCACGTGTAATGTGGCAGCCAGGGCTCGTTTATTTCAACTTATCTTATATTATTAATACAAATTATTACAGTTATATAGAATATAGACGTCTGATTGCACAGGATGGTTGTGGGTTTGAATCATAGGTAGAGAAATATAACATTTTTTTTAAAGTGTTATTAGGAAATTGAAGAAGATATATTTGGAAAACGTATAAAAATTTGAACCCGCGTCTCTTGGAAACCGTTCAAGTTGAACGGTTTTCAAGAGAGAAAACTTCATAGGTATAATAAACAGGTAGAATTAATTTATAAAATTTCTATGTTTGCGTAACTGTAGAATATTATATAAGTAGTATAGTAGGAAAGGAAACCCGACAGTTTCCGTTCCTTGCCCTTAACGTATAAATTTAAAATATGGAAAAAAATATAAAAAATATTAGAAGCCTTTTTCTGGCGTAAACTCGGTGCCTCAACAACGTCTATGTCACACACATAACAGTGTGTGCAATACTATGTATTGCATCTATGTGTGCAATACTATGTATCTAGCTATGGCTAGAACGCATGTCTTAGCGGTCAGAGCGCTTGAAATTATTTCAATAGGCGCGGGTTCCAATCCCGCTGCGTTAAAATTTTTATACGTTTTCTAAATATGCTTTTTTTCAGTACATAGCTATTTTACTAATTAAGTGTATCTTTAATGAATAAATAATAACGTGCCCCAAGTTTTCCTTCACTTGTAAAATAATGATAATTGTGAAAAGCACTTTAAAATACGTGAAACAAAATTATTGAAACTCCATCAAAGTTAGCACTTTCATTCTTAAAAGGCTCTGTGGAAGGTAAAATCTTGTTCATTTAAAAGGCATCTATCGTTTATTAGCTATAATTCCTTAACATCCTTACCGGAGCCGAGGTAATTGCATTCGATACATCCCTAGGTTGGACACTTGAAGTCTCATAGTCTAAGTCTCATACTGTTGACTATGTATGTATTATTTTTTGTTTTTTTTGTGTATAAAACGTCTCTGTGTAGTGCATTTTGGATGAATTTAGAATAATTTCGTATAAGATCGCTTGTAGTCAGTCAATCAGTCAGTGAAATTACATTGACTTGTAATAGTTAAAATGTAGGGTTGTCTTTTTTCAATTGATCATTTTGAATCATAAACATTTATTGTTATTTGATATTACAGCATTTTTTAAACTTTAGGAATTCAAAAAGTATGTAGATGTATTATGATATTCGCCAATAAGGTAGCCATATATGGATATACTCGTATGTAGGTATGAATTAAAAACGACAATCTGTAAATTTTATAAATTCTTGATTCAAGTAAGTTACGTCACTTTGCTGCGGAGAGCGAAAAACGGAGTGCTTTGTCACTACTAGGCTCTCACTAACTGCCCTGCTATGTCGAAAACATTGTGAGTGTGAAAAAGATTATAATTTGAAATTTAGCTTTCTCTTGCCATTCTAAAGAGCTTATACTAAAAGCTCGTTACGATCTTCAAAATTAATAACTAATAAAGTATTTAATTAGTTACTTAAATTTAATTACACACATTTAACCTGCCATTTGTAAGCACTTAAAATTACTATTATGAAACAGATGTAATTGTATGTGTATTACGGTATATTTTATATTAATTATCTACTAACTTAACTAAGTCATAAAGTTTGTTAGGTGTTTTCAAACCAATACGGCGTAGTGAGAAAGATTTTCATTATACAGGCGATGCTCGTGGGTTCGATAAGCGAAGGACACACTTTCGAACCCTTTCTATGAAAATTATTACTGAATAGAAATCAATTTCGCCATAGTTAAAGTTTATATGGTGATGGAGCTGAAAGCCAATATTCGTAATAATGCATTTAAATTACTTTTAATTAATCAAATAAATATTACACACAGTATTATGTGTTCGAGATACACTTGTTGCTAAGGCAACGAGTATTTTACTTGTCTAAGGAGTTTTTAGTTCTTTATAAAATGAAAAGTTCACGTATTAATTAGTGTATATATATGTCAAATGTCCTACTCTATTGTTGTTTACAACACTTATATGAAAATACCATCGTGGCGCAGTGGGACAGTGTCATATTGTAAACTTGATTGGTTGTAGGTTCAATTCCCATTCGGAAAATGATTATATTCGAAATATTTTTACTTCCCTACTATTCTTCTTCATCTCTCGTCTTGTCTCGTCTTGACTCTAGGTTATTTTTGAAAACCCTGCTATGCGCGAAACAGCTTTAAACATGTAAACTCAAACACAAAAAAAAGAGATTCAACCTATACCTTTAAAACATCGTTTTAGTACAAATTCTACAGGACTATTACAATGATTTGTATTTACATCACCTGGTAATCGAACTTAAAGTAATAGTTTTAGCCAACATGACTTAACGCACCTGTGTTTTGCCAACAAGTCACAACAATGCTACATGATTGAGTTCAATGAACTGTAGGTCAGTTACGCTTAGAGGACGGTGAGGAAGCTTTATTAAAAATACATACTTTCCTTATTATTTTTTGATAATTATGCTTTATTTTTTGTATATTATGTTATAAATATATATACATATAAAAAAAAAAAAAAAAAAAAAAAAAAAAAAAAAAAAAAAAAAAAAAAAAAAAAAAAAAAAAAAAAAAAAAAAAAAAAAAAAAAAAAAAAAAAAAAAAAAATATATATATATATATATATATATATATATATATATATATTGTATATTTTAGAGGCCATCGTAACGCAGTGGGACAGCGTCGGACTGTAATTGCGATTGGTTGTGGGCTCGATTCCCACTCGAAGCAACGATCACAATTTAATTATTCTCATATTTATAATTTTTTTTTAATTTATATTAAAATATATAAACTCTACAGACAGCTGGTCTGTATCTTTGTTTTCCATAATGTCATTTCGCATTTGTTTTTAACAATTACTTACGTTGGACTTATATTCCCTTCTCTGATTAACCAGACAAAGGTATTGAGTTCCGCCACTCAACACACAATGTCCCGAATATGAGTGGAAAATGGAAAACGGAGTGTCTTGACGCAAAACTCTCTCAGACTACCCACCCACCTGTGCGGGAAAAAGCGTGAAGCTGAGAAAAAAACATACTACAAAAACGTTTTTCAAGCACAAGGAGTCCAGTGTCCAGACACTGTCCGTCAGAATTCGGGTCGTTGCATGATGAGTGCTTAAACTTGACATCACAATTTCGCTTACAAGAGCGGGGAAATAAAAATAATTTAAATATAGTCATGAGTGGAAATCAAACCCACAACCATAGCGTTCAGTCAGTCGCTATCCCACGGCGCTACGATGGCCCGAATATTTATAAAAAAAAAGTTTATTTTGAATATTAACAATTGTAATAAAATAACTAGTTTCAATGTTAATGAATCACGATAAATTATAAAGAAATGCTCTAAACCATTTTACCTATATATATATATATATATTGTATATTTTAGAGGCCATCGTAACGCAGTGGGACAGCGTCGGACTGTAATTGCGATTGGTTGTGGGCTCGATTCCCACTCGAAGCAACGATCACAATTTAATTATTCTCATATTTATAATTTTTTTTTATTTTATATTAAAATATATAAACTCTACAGACAGCTGGTCTGTATCTTTGTTTCCCATAATGTAACTTCGCATTTGTTTTTAACAATTACTTACGTTGGACTTATATTCCCTTCTCTGATTAACCAGACAAAGGTATTGAGTTCCGCCACTCAACACACAATGTCCCGAATATGAGTGGAAAATGGAAAACGGAGTGTCTTGACGCAAAACTCTCTCAGACTACCCACCCACCTGTGCGGGAAAAAGCGTGAAGCTGAGAAAAAAACATACTACAAAAACTGAACCTGTTACCCACACAAAACAACGTACAACGACGAACAATTCTTAACTCTAATAAACTCACGTCAAGTTCTATTAAATATACAGAACACATTAGTCACTGTATTAATCTATTCGCCACCTCAGTCCGGGCATTAAGAATTCAGTACAAAATAGAAAATAAAAAGCTACCTATGTGTCTTGCGTCTGAGCTCTCCACCCTTTGCCGTCTGCCTGTTCTTATATAAAAGCTCATTGTATAATATACTATCGGCCCGCTTGCGGCTTCGCTCGCGTGAACTGTAGCAATTTCGTATTTTCGGCCTTTTCGTACAACAATATAATTACTTTAAAAACTAAACAAATGGGAAAAAAGTAGTCTATGTTATATTATATTTCATCACAATCGGTTCAGTTTGGTTGGCCGTGATGACGTCTCAGACAGGTAAACAGACTGACAGAGTTACTTTTGAATTTATAATATTAATGTTAAGACTAGTGATAATATCTAATTTTGTTTGGTTTTTGTTAATTATTTCTATACAATGTTTGAGTGTTCGGGGGATGGTTATTTTAATGGTTTCAATTATTTTCATTTTTCGAAACCGACAGACAAAATTATTAAAAAAATTGTTCTGGTATATTTACCGTGTATACATACGTACATTAAAAAAACGTTTATTTTAATATTATAAACAGACATTACAATTTTATTATTTCCCCTTTCGTCCTACTTGTCGAGAGGAAAGTGGAGAACGGAGTGTCTTGATATTAAGTTCTCTCTTACAATCCAGGAAGAAGTGTAAAGCATATTTCATGTGAAAAAGCCTTTAAAGGACATTAAACAGATTTAACCAATAAAAATTAAACTTAAAAATGCCTGCCTACAATATATACATTTTACATTTATATAATCAACCTATTAACGTGTGGTACGAAAGTAATCTAAGCTTTATCTTAATAGAAAACTTTGCTTAAGGTCTTAAGTTGTAATAAAACAAGGTGTACTGACGCGGTAAGTAACTAATAAATATTATATACATAACGAGTCGTAGTTCGTACCATCGTTTGCGTGGCCTTTATGGACCCTTTCCATAGTATTAAAAATTTTATGTTCTGAAGTTTTAACTATAAAATTACCTACATTCTAAATTTGAGGTTTCCACTTCTAGTAATATCGGCCTATATATAAGTAGAACAATATTCAGTAAAAAAATTTAATTCAATCATACTACAACATATGATAGTATTCTAGATAAGAAACTCTAAAAAAAAGCATGGAGTTTTAATATTAAATCGTTACCTTTTAATATTGTTTAGAGACCGTTGTTTTGTACTGGTGCCTAAGATAACACGCGGCGTTGAGTTCCAGTTGTGTCGAGTTGAGTATGGCTCATCGTCTTGACACTAAGTTCTCTGTGGCTATCCTGATATGCGGGAAATAGATAAAATATAGATTAAAAACCCTTTAGAATAATTATTAAACGTTTCAAAGAAACGTTTAAGCATGCGTTCGTTTTGTAAAAGACTTACGTTTTTAAATTCACTCGACAGCGGCTATCTCTTGAAGGTACGAAGGAGTTGATAATTAAATCGAATCCATCGGAACTTACTCGATTATACATCGAGTAAGATCGAAATGAACGGAGTGGACTTTTTAAAATTGCATACATTATGCGTTTGTAATGACACGTTTCTAATCATGGAGGTGACGGGGTTGGTTCTAGTTTGGTGAAAAATGAAGTTCCCTAACATTTTTTTTATATGTATTATTTGTAGAGAGCAACAGTTTATGATTTAATTTATTTCTAATATGCGATTCGGTGATATATGGAAAAAAATCTTATTATACCCTTGCATTTATCTCGTACTTCCCGGACCTTTTAAAGACAAAGTTGAATGGAACTTCATTTAGTCGTTAATATATTTTAATCAACAATCACCTTCTATCACGCACCTGCTTACATAAAAATAAAAAATAAATTTAGCATTTGATAACTAACATATGTAGAGAATGAAAAAGCTATAAAATATATATATATTACAAACTTCAAAATAGCTCCAGACTGCAAGCAAAACAGCTAATTCTTCAAACATTGACCTGTATTACCTAAAAATCCACCCACGACGCCTTTGATCACATTTTAGTCTATTTATCGCATTAGCTCGTCCACCCGCCACCCCTTAATTAAAGTCCAGGAAGGCTTTAACACGTCTCTACCTTTGATAGATTCTCATTCAATACCTCTTTTTTCGAATTACTGTGGATTAAGAGGAAATTGGGAAGGGCTGGCGATTTTCTGTTTAGAGATTGCTCTAACCCATTCACTCTAGAGTACTTCACTCCAGTCGAGTAGGCATTGTTTTGACGTGATAAGAAAAGAAAGGTTTAAAAGGCATTACGTTTTAATATAGCTTTATTAGGAGTTTGTTTTGTAAAGGGTTTTAGGCTAAAGTTTGAGTGGATATGTTAGTAGTGTATAGTGATTTATCTAATTTAAAAAAAGTTATTCATAGACTTATATACTATATACTATTCGCTTATTAACTGTACTAACTGTTCAAATATATTTTTGTTTATTTAATTTAAGTAAAATAAAATTCTTTATAGAGGTATAGGTCATTCGATTTAAATCTGATGTAACGGGCTTCATTATATGTTACTATTTGGATGCAGTTTCAAACTTATATACAATCAAAAAATCTTAATATGAGCATAACAGTTTGAGAATTTATAAAAATAATCTTCTATCATCATCGCCGTCTGATTAACCTACAAATTAAAATTATAAATACAAACTTTGTATTTACACATTAAATATTTTGATGAACATTATTAGTTTAAAGCGTTTACTATAAAAATTACCATAAAACCAAAAGGTCGATCCGTAATAGCATTATTATATATAAAAAATGTACATCTCTTAACATGACCTGCGCCTACGCATGTCATTTGACTACCTTTTTATTCATACTCTAACGAACGCCTCTTCATTCAAGACATATTTATATGTTTCGTCGTTTACAGCCATTTTATTGTTATTTCTATAAGAAATTACGTGTTTTATACTAGATACATATATGCTGTAGTATAAAGCTTATAGTATTTCTATAGAATATAACATTGTATGGCATAATTTATCTAGAAAACACATAAACAGTTTAGATTTTATTGCTTAAATTTTGTTTTTATGTCCTGTAGTTTAAGTAAAAGTTTATTAATCTATTTTGTATTATAAGCGGCTTGTATTAGTGTTTTATTATAGTGATGCGTTGAAGACTATATTGGCATTCGTTTTTTTCTGTCTGTCGCGATTGCATTGTAGCGCAGTATTACAGCGTCTGTCTGTAAACTCAATAGTTCGAGGTTCGAAAGCGGGGACTATTTAAATTACTTCACTAATATTCACTCAACACGCAATATCTCGAATTCAGGTGGAAAGTGGAGAGCGGAGTGTCTTGACACTAGTTTCTCTCTGCCTACAACCATCGCTTGCCGTCTATGATGAAGTACGCTATAATAGCGTCAACAAGTGTATATTAGGTGTAACAAAGAATTTCTCAGTAGCTTTCCACTGAAATTATAAAAGAGTATTTTCACACATAGCCAGTTATACAGGACCTTGACCGTTAGTAATCTTCGCATCGATTACGCTATGGCAAGTTAATCTGTAGTATCCCAGCGGGCAGTCGAGGTTTAATTACACGATTCCTCATTATGTGTTTGATTTGAATACTATATACATATTATCGTAATATTTAATATTTTTAATAAACAAAAAGAGACTTGAAAAAAACACGAGACTAGACAAAAAGAGACTCGAGACTCTATACACTGTGAAAAAAGGGAAGCGCTGTAGGAACTGTATTGTTTATAATAACGATAAACATACATTATCTGTATGAATGAGGGCGTCGAGGCGCAGTGGGACGGCGTCTGCACGAGCGATTGGCTGTGGGGTTGAGACTCGATGAAATTATTTTTATTTAAATATATTTTAATTTCTCCCAACTGGTACTTAAGGCAAACGGAGTGTTTTGACACCAGGTTCTCTCGTTCCCACGCTATAAGGGTAAAAGCGTTAAGCTGTATGTCTATATAGCTGTATATATATAAAACTCATGCGGCTTACAGACAATGTACAGCCGAAACTACTGTTCGTTTCTATGTGCTGAAATATGGGTATAAAAACACGAATTCTTGGAAATGTCTTGTAGTTCCAACGAAAGAGAAAAAATGGAATTGTACTATTAAACGAATACTCCACGAAAACGAAACTCCGGCCGGTGGCTAGTATACAATAAACTAGCGTCCCGCTCGCGGCTTTACCAGCGTGAGCTGTTTCACTTTTACGGCTGCCTTTCCGTAAAACAATTAAAAACAACATTTAAAAAGTAAAATAAAAAAGTATTTAAAAAATAAAGCGAAAAGTGGCCTATGTTCATCCGCAGACCCTCAAGCAACTCTATAAAAATTAAATCACAATCGGTTCAGCGGTTTGGCGGTGGATGTCACAGACAGACAGACAGAGTTACTTTCGCATTTATGATATTAGTATAGATGGATTAACACTTTGGCACAGAATAATCATTTTCATTTTATGTTTTCAGCTATTTTCAAAGATTGAAGGAAATAGATATGAAAATGCAATCTATCGTAAATAGAAGCTATATTCCATTTTTTAATAAAGGGATATCTACTATTTAGATTAATTACTTCATATATAGACGTTTTCAAAGTGCAGCTTTTGTTATACCATACAATGATTTGAATGAGTAGTTACTTTTTTTATTACATATGTAAAGCAGAAAGAGACCCTATTCATATCAATACACACTGTTCCCGACTTTTAGTCCCGAATTCGAGACATTGCGTGGTGACTGACGATCAGCACCGGACTTTCTCTTACCGGAAAAGAAATGCGTAGAAAATAATTTAAAAATAATCTTTCCCCTGAGTGAGAATCCAACTCACAACCAATCGCATTCACAATCAGACGCTGACCATTTGCGTCTCTATGGCCTCTATTTTTGATGTAAATTAATTTAATTACTTATATTTCATTTAATTACTAATTTATTATAATTAAAATATTAAACAACTAAAAACTAAAAGCCTATATTCACAATTAACGTGACATCATAAGGCATCGTATTAAGCAGTATTTACGCAATCCACTGTTCGTGACAGCTTCTAACTTTCATGTTATAAGAGAAGTGCGATAAATTGAGACTCATACATTTTCTGTATAAATGTAGTTTTTTGTACGTCAATTCCTGTTATTTATAGGTTAATTAATCATTAGTGAGTAAATTTTGAAATATGGATATTTTCGTGTAAAAAATATTATCATTGTTTTCTAAATCATTATATTAAAAGAAATGCATCAAAGCTACATATAATTGCGTATAATTTAACATTTCTCAACCTATTAGCTTCTAGCCACTTCATTATTACACACACGTTATCCTCATTTCTTTAGCTGGTTCGAAATTAATATATATTTTTTTAATTTATCTCTTTTAGTAAGACAGCGTTGTTCAACCGCTCAACATACAATACATCGATTTCGAACAGAAAACGGATTGTCTCGACACTATATTCATTCTGCCTAAGTCTGAAGCTGAAAAAAAAAATGAAGTAATATAGAATTAGTAACTAAACCGGTGAGAAGAAAGCGCGTCGCTGGCTTCGCCATTCAATACACTATGTATCGAATTTTGTCGGAAAACGAAAAACAGAGTGTCTTGACACTAGGTTATCGCTATCTACAATGCAGTATGGGGCAAAATTTCAATTTAAAAAAATATATGAAACTTCTATCGCTATCTCTACCATCTTATAACTTAAGTCTCAAGATGAAGACAATCGAGATGTCAACAGCAGGTCGACGGCGACCACATCTCAGTGTTGGGTCAAACGTCGCGCTCTATTGCTCTATTGCTCCTTACCAGCCACTGTGTTTATTGAGAATTATATACATTTATATATATATATATATATAAATGTCGTAATTTAGAAAGAGCTTGATGTAATGTATCTGTAATATTTCTTAAGCGGTTCTTTACATTTTGAAAGTGTTACGAACGATATATTTTTAAAAAAAATTTTTAAAAGTGTTTTTCCCACACTAAGGAAATTAAAAAAGACATATTTAGAAAACGTATAAAAATTCCGCTGCGTTTAAATTTTTATACGTTTTCTAAATATGTCTGTTACGAATGACACTGAAACTACTTTGAGAAATATAGTTTATGGAGGTTTCATCAAAATTTGCTTAACAATTTCAAATTAAAATCCAAAAACATAATTGATGCTATGATGTGTGAACTGTGCAATGGCAAATATTTATATAGCATTTACGTTTGGCATTTTCATAATAATAAAGAATAATAATGAAAGATGTACAACAAAAGTCATATTAGTCATACAAATATCTTCATTTCTTCTTCTTCTTTCTTGCTTCATATTTTTTTCATCTTCAGTTTTTTTAATTTGCGATTGCACACTAGGTAGCGTGACTATAAATATAATAATCTACATGCAAATGTTGTTGATATAAACATCCTCAGTATAGGATACAACCTGCAACTACTTACACATCTCATTTCATACCTACATGTAAGAATGTGTAAAAACTCAGTTCAGTGGTACTGTAACTGCGCAGCCTTTAAGCAGTTAAAAATAAAGAAAGTAAGGAAAAACAAAATAAAAGGCGTGGACAAAATACATCCGTGGTTATTATAAAGGACTACTCTACGAAATTGAAGTTGAATATAAATAACTAAAACAGCTACATGCTTTTCCCATCTTAGTAATCATCAGGAAGAACCTAGTTTCAAGACCGTCCGTTCTCCATTTTCTCTCTAATTCAAAACATTACGTGTTGATATTGTTTGATTTTTTCCTTGTGGAGAAATGACTAAAACTAGAATATATTCATTAACCTGAATGGAGTCGAACCCACAATCAATCGCGTGTACAGCCGGAAGCTATCCCACTGCATCACTATGGACTTTACATATTAATCTACTTAACAAAAGTTCGCTATTACATGAACTTATCGCTCATAAAAGCTTCGAGCCGTAAGATTGAGTTCAAGCTAGACGTACGTGAAATAATAAAGATTGTAAAAGCTCCAAGGCGTTATAAAGCTCTGTCCCTTGACTCTCTGAATCACTGCAGATAGAAAGCTCCAGTTGGCAGGAAAGAGTGAACATGCTGCAGCAAAACTCGATGTTAGACAGAAATGCAGTGCAGTGCAGTCGTCATAATTTCACCCAGCAGACTTATAAAGATAAAGCGTAGTTTATACCGCAGTAAATAGTTTTTACTGCTTCTTACGCCTTATATGATATTGTGAGATTTGAAATGATGTTAATATAATATATATTAATAATATAACATTATAAATGTGAAAGTAACTCTGTCTGACTGTGACGTTATCGCGGCTAAACCGCTGAACCGATTGTGATAAAATTTTATGTAAGAGACTTATGATGGATGGAGGGATGAACATAGGCTTAATTTTACTTCCTGTTTATTTTAGATTTTCACAGGCATTTTATTGTTTTACGAAAAGGCCTTTAAAGTGCGAAACAGCTATAGTTCAAGAAAGCAAAAACGCGAGCGGGTCGCTAGTTTATAATAGAATATGATGATGATAAAGACATATTTAGAAAACGTATAAAAAATTTAACGCAGCGGGATTCGAAACCGCGTCTGTTGAAAACCATTCAAGCCGTGAATAATTTTCAAGAGGCGCGGGTTTGAATCCCGCTGCGTTAAAAATTTTTATATGTTTTCTAAATATGTCTTTATCAATTTCTTAAGTCTGCGAATAAAGTTTAAAAAATGTTAAAAAAACTTATGAAGATATACAGTGTATGTTGCTTGTTTTAATATAACCTTGTTTTTAATTGTTTACAATGTTACAAGCATAAATAAATACCGGTTGGATACTGCAATGTTTCTTTGTGTGTTGAGTAGCGGAACTTAACACCGCGCATTGTCTTAGCAGAGTGGAGAAACGAAAGTTTTGAATATTATCTTACTCCCGAATCTCTCGCTGGGCAATGATAGCGTATTTTTTTATTTTATTTATTTAATTAAATAACTATATTTAATTTATTATGTATGTAATTGAATATTATTTAAAAATAAAACTTACCAATTTAAGCAACTCTCATATTAAAAACAAATATTTTCAAGCATAGTCTTAGTTAAAAATATTTCTTTACCGGAAAGTTTATTGAATCAATAGTCAGTATAGCTAGACTATATATGTCTTGAATACAGATATTTGTCCAGAGCGAGCATCGAACTTGCTACTTGTCTATATAAGTTGTATAAAAGCGAAAGGTAATACCGAAAACCGCTTGACGTACAAAGATAAAATTTGGCGGGGAGGTAGTTTATAAATTTTGGGACATTTTGGGCCTCTCGCAAATTTGTATGAAAGCCTTCAATTTTTTGCTACAAACTTGACTAAGCAGATAGCTCTCTGATTATGATGCGGACGAAGTCGTAAGAAACGGCTAGTATATATAAAGCCACTGTACATCACAGCAGTCATCTACAGGTATTACCAGTAAATTATCGACGAAACATTCTACGAATGCAACTGATATAGTTGCGTTTAAAATTTTAAAGAAATTTCATTCTTGTCTCATTGAAAATAGGGACTATAAGTCGATGTTCATAAACTTTACGTCGACGTGTCTCGTAAATCACGTCATGTGGCGATTTGCGAAAATTACTAGCCGCGGAATCTGTGCAGAACACTATTATGGCCGAGATAAATTAAATAGATAGTTTGCTATCGGTCTGGAGTTTGATTTCTTTGTTTTACCTCCTCCACGAATCTTCTACTTTTTGTTGTTAAATAAAGAATTTGGTGTCAAAACACTCCGGTTTCTATAAAGTGATTAAAATTACAGGAATTCAATGCTACCCCTTTGTCTAATCAGGCCTTTACTAAATTCTCCGCTTACATTACATATACGTACATTTAGAGGCACTATTAGACCTGTTACCGCGTAAACAAAGCGTTACTTTAGCAACGCGTTTGGCACTTTATACAAAAGTGATGAAAAGATTTTCGTAAAAATGTCATACATATTTTACATACATAAAATTATTTTATTAACATATTTAAAGTGTTATTCACACACTTAGGATATAAAAACGTTTTTAGAATCCTGCTGCGTTAAAATTTTTATACGTTTTCTAAAACTTACATGACTGACTGACTGACAAGCAAAGTACATCCGAAACAAGTAGTACCGCAAACGAAGTTGCTGAAGCTGCATTATTTCAAAACGTTACCTCGTTTTACAAGTAATGTTCTCCACAAAATTATATCAATAAATACGCAAGTACAATCTAGGATAACAAAACCTAACAGCTTTAGCCAATGATTTGTTGCGTTAGATACTATCGATAGTAATCGAGATTTACGTCTCATGTCTGAGGCAGACCAGAGTGTCCTGTCACTGTTCTTGCGGTTGTTCGTGTAATGTCACTCGAACAAGGCTGCGACAGAGTACTGAAAAATATTGTGTGTTTCATATAAATAATTAAGCTATTCATTTTCAATCAAACGTAATGTGACTAAGAGCAAACGGTGGTCTGAGTTTAGATTTCTCGTTTAAGTGTGGCTTAAGAATGTCCAGTGTTTAGTTCAGCGGAGAGTAAAGAAAGGGATTACTTGACCTGCGTCGACGACAAAATTGGCAAATAACTGATTAGGGAAACACCGCCTTATGGTTCAGTTCACTTAGAGCTTATTTTTAAATTTCTATGAAGACAGTAAAAGAAATATGCCCATAGAACCAACAAACGAAACAGCTAGTTAGTTATAATATATTTCCCAGAAGTAGATTTAGATTTGATTTGAAGTCTGGACCATTGTATTTAATAAGACATAATTACACTACAATACATCCATTAGACAAACAACTTCTATACAATACTAAAATGTACTCACCTATAGGTATGGATTAGATAACAAAATGACGGTAACTTTTAATCTCTAATATTATATTTCCATGCAAGAACTAAAGTTCAGACTAGAAGCCTCATCCGCGTTTGAAATTTACTTCATACTAGAATGAAAATGCAAACTGAATCGGTAGAGTTGGTGCACTTCGTTTTTGAATCACCTTATAAGAGGCTAACTGTCGTTAAGACTAACTTAGTTAGCTAAATGCTTATATATATATAAATGTATTGTAAATTCATTTAAGCTAAGGCTTATGTATTTTATATTGTTTATATTATGTATGTTTTATTGTAAATGTGTCCTTGTAAAAGAGTCGCAACTTTTTCTGATTTCCACTCAGGAGAATGATTTATATTTAAATATTTTCATTTCTCCGCTCTGTACTTAAGACAAAGCCACTCAACGTCTCAGTTTCGACGTGGAGAATGGAGTGTCTTGACACTAGATTTCTCGGACTACCCTCCAATGCGGTAATAAAGGTTACAAACATTTTATTATAACAAGAAAATATTTTATATTAATTGCAGTTTTTTTTATTTGTTTTAGTACAATATTGATACTTCTACTTAAATGCTCCAACTTCTTCGAGCATCAAGTAGAATTTTGCTAGTTCTGTAAAATACGTGATATGGGCTAACGAAAACAAATTCTAACATATTTCTTTTTTACTTATTTTTCCCATTACGTGTCTTAGATACCATCTAGATATCACTTCAATCTGATCTGCCCTGAGCTTTGGTCCTTTTTTTGGATATTAATTAAGTAAACGAATATATTTTAATTCTACTGACTGTCATTGAAATCTAACGCACCGACCATCGTGGGTAATAAGTAAAGCTTATTATATACTTTTAAGCATTTATATAGGTTGAGAACTTAAGACACTACTTTCTCTACTTCCTGCTGATGTAAAATATACTAAACATTGCGTATTTTCGATACTCTATGTAGAGTCTCGAAAATAATTAAACAAATAGTCTTTGGAAAATTGAACCCAGAACCAACGCCTATATTTAGTAAATACTAATATAAGTCTAGTCTAGATCATTCTTCATAATCAGTAACATATTATAATAATAACTTAACGTATATTGTTGCAGGTATGTGCGATGCAATTTTACAGTAAGTATATAAGCTCCTTGAAGGGTTATCAATCATATGTCTCATTTTCTATAGACGTTATAATAAAAAACGTTGAAACTTTAATTTTATCCAACAGTTTCATATTAAAAATTGTTTTAGTAATCTTTTAGTAAATAGTGTTTTGTTTAATAAGAAGTTCTTCGATTTTCGCGATTATTACACATTTTGAAATGAAACTATTTTAACCGGATTAATCGAGTATAATTTTGGTATTATAAAATAAATTTTTGAAATACGACATTTCGAACTCTTTACAGTGTTCGAAACGTCATCTGTAGACCTGGTAGACCTGTGACCATGGACTACTGTACTGTACGGAATTCAGTTCCGATTGGGAACGTTCAGATCGGATTGAAGTTTTTCTAAATTCCTACCATTACACGTCTTAAAAGCTTTTTAAGCCAATCTGTTAAAAAACTGTCCAAGATACCAGAGTTACTGCCTCGCGAATTAGAATCCACAACCGTCTTTAATTAATCAAGTCAATGCTAAAGTCTACACCTACGTACTTTCACTCCTTAACCGGAAAATCATGTCCTTAGGTTTAATTAGAGAGATAATGAATACCATCTGGGGCATCCGCGGTCTAATTAACGGCGCTGGTATGCGATTGTACAGAAATGTGTCTGTTTGCTTGTTTTGGAACACGTTTTCGTATTTTTTTGCAGTTTTTTTTGTATTTGGCTTGTTTGGTATAGTGAAAGTGCTAGCGAAGGTCGTAGAAATGACTCTTATGGAACGATGTGAGCTAAGAGTTATGAGTTAAGTTTTTTTAACATTTTTTAATGTGTTATTATTCCCACACTAAGGAATTGATAAACACATATTTAGAAAACGTATAAAAACATGCGTGCGTGTGAACGCAAGGCGCTCAGAACGGTCAGAGCGCTTGAAGACGGTTTCAACAGGCGCGGGTTCAAGAATTGTTTGTTAGGTTTTAAGCGCGCTTTTTCGCTTTTGGGTTTTTGCGTTTGCCTATGCCTTTTGTACTGGCTTTGAATATGTTTTTACAGTTTTGAAAATATTTTTCGTCTAATTAGATTTTTTATTTGATTTGACTCTTAAACGGAAAAAGTGAGTTCATTTACACGTATAGCCAATTTGTATTCATTTTCGTTATACATACTCATTTTTACTGGCTTCTTTTCATTTCCTTGACATTTTATTTAATACTTAAATAGGATCCAAGAATAACGATTTTCATGCGACATATAAACACGTCCTTCCTACCAATCCTATTTAAAAACGCTTAGGGAGCTTTTAGGGAGCTATATAGTAATATTTTGCAATACAATTTATTTAGTATATATTATATATATAAAATTTATATTTTAAATATATTTTCCTTTCAGATGTTTATAAACTGTATACAGTAGCATATCGCACTTATTAGCGCCGCGTCATATGACGGGCGCATCTTCGTACCCTGTGTCGTGGATCAGATATTCCTCCAACGCCATCTATCGTCGCCGTTTCGATCTAATATGTGGAGTCGATCTTGCAGTAAATCATTACTCTTTCCCTCTCTCTGCTTGTTAGTACATATAATTAATGATCCACTAGCTGTTTCCGCACAGGCTATTATGATTTTCTATAAAATGGCCGTTGTAAATGCATTGAGAACCTTTGATAAATGCTTGTAAACTAAGTAGATAATTGACAGGTGAGTGGGATACAGCAAGTTGGCTCGATGTTGGGCTCTTACTTTAGTATAAGATAATATCTGATCTGTATTATTGTGGAAAGTCTCTCAGTTCTCCACTTTACCCGCCACAACTGCCTGAATAAGAAACAATGCGTGTTGAGTGGCGGAACTCCTCCCGCGTTTTGTCTTGTCACACCAGAGCGGAGAAATGAAAATAATTTCAATATAACCTATCTCCCAAGCGGGACTCGAACCCACGACCATCGTATAAATCAGGTCTACTATCTGTCACATACACTGCGCCACGATTTCCTCAATTATGACCCATATTATTAACATAAATATTTTCTCAAGTGAATTTTGAACCTACAACTATGATATATCAATAATTTCGTTTTTAATTCCACAAACCACTGAACGTTGTCAGTTTCGCAAGCGATATGACGTAAAGCGAAGACATTCATTTCGTTATCAAATTAATAATCTCGTATTAAGTTTCCCGTATTAGGTAACAACAACAAAGTTGCATGCAGATGATGTTAGTGGAATAAATTACATGCAATTTTAAGTTAAGTCAAATCTTCATTCGAAGAGAGCCTGAAGTCAAGACATAAGACTCTCCGTTCTCCACTTTCGGCCTGAATTCTGTACATTTTGGGTAGCAGAATTTAACACCAGAGCGGGTATGTAAATAACTTAAATGTTATCATTCCCTCGAGAAGGAATCGAACCAACAACCATCGTCTTGAATCAGCTCACTTTATTCATTTAGATTCCAGGCTTCCTTCAAATCAATTCAGTTAGCAACAGCTATACAGGTAGAAACAAAAGGCGCGTCTTGTGCTATACTGTAATTTATGGCCGGTAAACCACATGCATCGCCTTTGTGATGTCAGGGTCTAATAACTTTCAAAATGGCAAGATTTGTATGTTTTAGATTATTTTTTATTTAAGCTTTTAATTCTACACTTCAGTTTGAGTGCAAATAATCCAAGACGACATGTCAACTGTATGAGAACATTTCCTAAATACAAATTCTTCCGAGCTGGAATTGAAAAAAAAACGTATATAAAAGCGATAGGATCATTAAATATCGAAAATCGCTTGACGTAGAAGCATAACATTTAGCAGGAAGGTAATTTATAATTAGTAGACGTCCACCAAGAACGGATTTTGCAACAGAGCCGAATTAAGGAGGTCAAAAGCCCTCGCAAATGTGTGAGAAAATCCTAATTTTTTTTGTAACAAACTTGAACTTTGGCAGAGTGGAGCTTATTGCTTCCGTACGAAGTTGCAGGCAATAGGTATTATAATATATATATAATAAAATGATTTACCTCAGGCTTATTAAACCTGTTGTCTGTAGTGGTCACAACCCGCTAGCACCAACGAGTAGCGTTTCCCCGAACCAAATGCGAGACGCTATCGAAACGATTGATATACGATCGGCCCGAGCGATGTTTTAGAATACACCATTCTAACCTCTGAATATGTAATGTGGTCCGATTTGGAATAATTTATAGAGGCTGAGACAAAAACGTACGTTATTGTCGTGAACTACCAAAGCGAAGGCGTGCGGTTAGAGTTTACTCGTCAGTAATCGATTATAGAATCAAATTATATATATATATAATTTTAAAGCTTCACGCACATTTTGCATAGAATGGGATAGGCATAGAAAAACTAGCTTTGAGGTCTCCAAACTTCGCGTACATCCGGACTGTCCAATTGCTCCACGATGGCGTCAGATTTGCAAATTTTTTTTAATATTTTTTTTATAACAATATTCTAACTCGTCTTTTAGCAAAGACTTAATATCAATATGTTAAATTATTTACTTGCTAAGTACCCTCTTTTATATGGATACTGCCTGCTTAGTTTAATTTACTGTTTAATTTACTGTTTAATTTAAATTGGACGGCATTTTAAAATTTCTTTTAAATGTGTTATGATGATTTTGAATAAATCAATATATAATATGCTATCAACAAATATAAGTTATAATAAGCGTATAAGAATTTCGTCGTAGCTGGATGTAAACCGCATGGCTTAGCGGTCAGAGCGCTTGAACGGTTTTCAAGAGGCGTGGTTTCAAATACCGCTGCGTTCAAAAATGTTTATACTTTTTCTAAATATGTATTTTATTTTTATTCTTAGTTATCCTACGACGTACTTACATGAGTATTCCCCATTTACGCATAACGTAGCCTCTCACTTTATAAAATAGTATGTCAAACACCTAACGGAAATTTACAAAATTTCAATATAAAAATTATAATACTTAAAGTATTATTAAAAAAACTATTGGCCTTCTGTACTGCATTTTCATATAAACACGAATTGTTAGTTAAATTGTCATACAATGATAGATATTAGCTAAAAAGCTTGTGGCAACTTCACCTGTAAACTGTAAAAGGATATTTTACATATTTTTATATATAGACATAGAGAACCTAGAGCCACGACACTCCGTTCTCCACTTTCTGCCAATCAACATCAACGTCCTGGAAAATGCGTTTAGAGTCGCAGAACTCAACGTGGCGCTTTATCTTGTCACTGAATCAAATGAATAATTTAAATATAGGAAACCCCTGAGTGGCAATCGAATCCACAACCATCGCTTATACAGTCAGTCACAATGCGCCTCGAGACGAGACGATTTGTTTTAGTATAAATGTACAACATTGTCTATTTTACACATTTGTTATATTGATAGATTAATACAGAATGAGGCATTGGTACTGCCATAACATGCAAATTTAAACACGCAAGGAAAATGAAGAACGGAGTGTTTTAGCACTAGTTCCTTAAAAACCCTGCTGACGAGCAAAATATATATATATATATATATATATATATATATATAGCGGGAAAACCCACATCAATCTCACACACCCGCGGATAAAAAATAAATTTTACTTAGCTATGGAAACTTATTATGACGTACATAACTTAGAATGATACAATATGAACCTGGCGATAAATTCCTTCGAGACATCGGAATCTATGACGGTTGAAGACAGGTAAGGCAAGATTTGATCGTAAAATTAAATTAGATTTTTTTTTTGGGTTTTTAAGTTTATTTTTTTTTGGAGTGGCGGGTGATAATCTTAATTTATCTACGATTTGACATGATAAGTGAGTGTTTTGGTCGATTTAGTTTTATTGTGGTAATTAAAATCGTGATTTATATTGGTTTTCAACTCTTTATTTGATTCTTTAACGCATCGAATATGGTTGTCTAATATACAATTTTTATTAAAACAAAATTGAAATGTAACGGGATTCGAACCCGCGCCTCTGAGAATAGCACTTTAATGTTAAAATACACATTATACAATTTCTTTATTTTTAATTTATTTTCTCCTTTCCGCGCATTATTTTCGTAAAATGGTCTCCAATGTTTTTTTAAGTTCCACGCTTTTTCCCTCATAGTAGCGTATTGAACTGAAAACAGATTGTGTCAAGACACTAAATTAAAACATTTAATTTATTTCACGAACCCGCTGTGTTACGAAATAAATGAAACGGGCAAATTCGAGTGACAAAGCTCTCCATCCTCCACATTTTATTTAAAATTTAGAACTAATTTCGAAATTTCTATGAAATATCCTAGTATGACTCACCGCTGAGAATAAATTAGTATTTATATCACTATTGGGTGGTCGCCATATGAATAGGTTAACCATCAATATCCTAGCTAAATACAATCAAGTTGTAACAGGTGTTTCTTACATGTAGAGTGACAATACTAGAGTGTTTCTCAGCGGTGACTCATAGGTCGATAGTTTGTTGTACTATGAATAACTAGAAATAGAAATAGAAAATAATTTTTAACTGTCCATTTACATACAATTTGTCTAAATTAGAAATAGGTGGAGCGTGTTTTTCTTGGATCTTTTAATAGTATGAAACTCAATTCAATACAGCTATTTTATGGTTTGAGCAAATGCTAACAATATAAATAATCTTTAGGGTGACAAAGCGAGGTGTTAAGTTCCGCCACTCAACATGCCGTATCTTCAATTCTGGCGGAAAGCGGAGAACAGATGGTGTTTATACTAGATCCTCTCAGCTTACCCAGTTAAGCATATTCAAATGCATATATATGTGGATCCCTCATAGGGATGTCGATAAAAAAAATGTAATACACCGAAAAATATATTTAAAGAAAGTCAAAATAAAGTTCATTCTCCGTTGGCATTCTACCGTCTCTACAACGGAGGATACTCAAAGGAATTATCGATTTGGTGCCACCATCTTCATTTTACTATCGCAACTCCCGCAACAAAACTACATACTATCCGCAACACCTGGGCCCATGCATGGCCTTCTTCCCCCGCATATGCAAAGTGTGGAATGATCTTCCTCCTGTAGTTTTTCCTGAAAGCTACGACCTGGCTTTCAAGCGTCGAGTGAACAGACCTTCACCCTTAAGGCCGGCAACATATCCACAACTCCTCAGTTGAACATATCCATGGGCGAGGATAAACACCATGAGGCGGTACTTCGTTTGTCCCCTTTGTAAAATAAAAAAAAGTCCATATCAAAAATTTATTAACATTCAAATATTCTACGAAACAGCTCTATTTTATTTCCAACCAATATATTAGTTAACTCACATAAGTAGTTACAAGTGTATTTCTGGATACAACGCTTTTAAGTCATAGATTACTGCACGCGAGCTCTGTTATGATCATTTGGTGCGTTGCTGACTGAAAGGTTGGGGGTTCGAATTCCACTTAAAAGAATGTCAACTAAGAATATTTTGATATCCTGGATATGAATGATTCTTATATGTAAAGCTTATCAACATTGTTATTCGCGTAGGCTGGAGAACTAAATGACTTAGCTCATCTAAATTGTGACAAGAAAGTTGATGAATCTCAAAGTAACAATACACTCAGTACACTACATTCAATTTCATTTTACACTACACTCTACTCACTACACTACACTCACTACACTACATTCAATTTCATTTAAAATATGCATAAATATTATATATATTTTCCTGAAGAGAAAACCTAACGCAGAGACACTCTACTCATCACCTCTACCATACCCCATATTATATATTGAATACTGGAACTAAACGCCTCTCTACGTCTTAGCTGTTTAGCAAAATGAAAACTATTCAAATATAATATTTTTTCTGATGTTATCGAACCCACGACCTTCGCGTTTACAGCCAAATGCTGCCCCACTGCGCTACAATCGACTCAATCAATGGAAATATTACTATATTTTATATCTAACCCTATAAATGCATCAGTCGCCTCTCATAAGTTGTTACAGGAATATTTCAGGACACATAACGCTTTCAAGCCAAGAACATTAACGCACGTGAACTCAGTTATGATTACTATTTGATACGACTTGAAATGTTTCGTATGTAATAAACGCGCAGTTTTGTTGCTCGTGTGAACTGACATTTGAGAGGTTATATTAGTTTGAATTCTGAGTGTTTTTAATTTTTATCATTTGCCACTTAGAGACGTTGATTAGCACTTAACTGATATTAAATTGGATATGTATGTATGGGTGCTTTAAATGTTAATTAAATAATTAAATGACTATTGCAGACTTTTGTTTAGTTTATGGGTAAGCTAAATAAATTCGTAGGTATTATATTAGGTATTATACTATAGCTTCATATATAGAACGCTTTAATAATGATAATAAATATTTTTAAGATTTTTAAAAGTGTTATTCACACACTTAGGAAATTGAAAAACATATATTTAGAAATCGTATAAAAAGATGATGAGATGCTAACAACAAATATAAGTTGTAATAAGCGTATAAGAATTTCGACGCAACTGGATGTAGAACGCATGGCTTAGCCGTCAGAGCGCTTGAAAGGTTTTCAAGAGGCGCGGGTTCAAATCACGTTCGATAATAATAATAAACACAAAAAATTGCACTTATATAATAAAACAATCTTTATGATAAAATGTAAAAATGTAAATGTTTAAAGTTTTCCTATTTCTACGTAGGTATATATCGCTATGATAAATTATAGAGTTATAATAAGATAGCTTTACATTAAAAGGCAGTTCTACAGACTTTGAATGATTAGAACTAATTATTTTTCCATACTAAATTACCATTCGAAGGGTTTATATAAACATGTCCTTAGCACTTCTGTCATTTTCACTTTGACAGTTACAACTCTCAACGAAACCAAATTGACTTTTCTATATAATTCAGCCATAATGTGCTGTATTCTTGGGCTTTAAGAGTTAAAACTAATACTATAGTAGTAGAATATATTGTGAAAGGTATATAATCTGTCATTGATGCGAGAACGGACAGTGAAAAACGCGGAATCGTCGTGCAATGCCTATTTTTAGTATACAGCTGTTTGTAAATATCAAACTAACGCAGACTATGTGTGGATTGGTGTAATGTAGATGGGACAATGCTGTTTTAGGGTTAAGTTGTATTGAGTGAGAGATGAAGGTTGTTGGTTCGAATATGGTTTTTATTAAAAAAAGACATATTTAGAAAACGTATAAAAATTTGAACGCAGCTGGATTTGAACCCACGCCTCTTGAAAACCTAAATATGTATTTTTCAATTTCCTTAGTGTGGTAATAACACTTTAAAAAATGTTAAAATAATATATATGGTTGTTTATTTTCATATATTTAATAGCTTTTGTGACGGACCGTGAATTTTGGGCGTCTAGGTAGTTTAATAAATCCCATTTTAAAAAAATCATACTGATTTTGATACAAATTTTGTACAGGATACTTTCCCTACAAGAAGTGTAAGAGGTTGTTATTTTCTTAACGAAATATCTATTTACCAAGAGAGTAATTTTCCAAGACTGTAATAGGACGTTCGTTCCACACTCACATCCCACCGTGACCACGATCTTCAGTCATTTTCAATATAGATATTCTAATTTATTATTTTATATATTGCCTAAGGTATATATAATATTATAATATATATAATATTGCAGGTGGCAGCCTAAAAAACCTTTATGTAGGTGCTTTTGTGGGAAAGGCTAGTGAATCAACTCGCCTGCATTGCATGTTAGTCGGTCGAACTCTAAGCAGATTGAGAACTTAAAAAAAATTTAATTCTTCTCCAAAATTTAGGAAAACAAAAACATTTCAAAATTTGATAGTATTTTTGAAGTTTTAACCCAATTAATCGAGAACATTTTATCATTCGAAAATACATTTACGTAAACCCGAAGTTAATAAGTAATTGGTAGTCACAAGTAGAGACTACTGTGACAACCAGTTTCATTTCAAAATGTGTAAAAATCACGAAAACTCATGGTATTTGAAGTTACGGCCTGCCACGCTGAACTTTAGTACGTACAACTACGGCGTAAAACAAACCTTTTTGCTCGCGGTCTCTTTGCAGCACAAATAAGTGAATTCTAAATATATCTGACGATATCAAGGTACCTTATCGCTATAGTATGTAAGACAAATTCCTTGGTCGTTGCAAATTATTGACTCGGTCGAACCATAGACAGTTATTAGTTTTAGGGCATTAAGAGGAGATGCAGTAGATTACTTTACTTAAATAAAAACACATTGTAAATTTATTTAATGTACTACTAACTTAGTTTAAAGCCATCAGCCAAAGTAAAAGCCTTAAGTAAATATATCTACGCCTATTAGATAATATGTGAGAGAAACTAATGTTAAATCACTCCGTTCTTTGCTTAAATCCATTTTAGGAGTGTACTTCAAAGCTAAACTTAAAATAACGCCTAATAAGTCCTATATCAGAATAAATTCAACCTACAACCTTTGTGTGTTAATCGGACACTGCCACTACACCATATTATAATATATAGGTAATTTAAAGTGCTTATTGTAATATTTATTACTAGATACATTTTAATATTATAGCCAAATCACATAAAACGGAGAATGGAGTGTCTTGACACTAGGTGCTCTCTGCCTATGCTATGCAGGTAAAAAAAACCAGCTAAAAAAAAACCAGCTTAAATCGCTAAGTTAAATCAGGACTCCCTTAATCTCAATCTTGAAATCAACGATGCATATAACTTTTTTGTTCAGCTTAAAGCTTTTTTCGCGCCTGCCATGCATGGTAGTCACGAATGCGACACGTTGAGTGGCGGAACTCAACGCCGGCCTTCGTCTTGCACCAGAGTGAAGAAATGAAAATAATTTTAATATAACAATTCCGCCGAGTGGGGATGGAACCTACACCAATCGCGTTTGCAGTTAGACGCTGTCACCGCGCCACGAGGGCCTTACACACTTAACATAATATAACATTAAATCATAAACAAAAATGAACCGTATCGCTTCAAAGGGAGATATGGCTCGGAATGTAATGTAAATGTATAAATCTATAATACCCTATCTAAGAATCATCACAAATATGTCAAAAACGGTAATAAAAGTCGAAGGGTATATCGGAGATATTTTATTAGATCTTATAGCAACAATGAAGTCGACGCGATTGATGGAATTCGACTTTGTAGTTAGACTTTGGCTTTGGGATAGTAGTAAAGTGTTGTTGGCGATGTTTATTTGTTTGTTTGACTAAACTTGTGTGTTGTTTTTTTTTGTATTCGGGGTAAATATATATGTAATTGAGTTATGGTTGATTATTTTTTTTTTTTCAAACATTTCCTGTACCAATGACATAGGTATCTATTTTGGAATTTAATTTGTATTTAAAATTATCACTTTAATTATTATTTTTTTTAAGGAAAAATTCAATATTTTAATTATTTTATTTGAAAATAAATATAAACTAACCACTTTTAAAAATTTAAGTCTTTGCCTCTTGCTTATTCCGTTAGGCTTTAGAATTACTCGCGAAGAAACAATGTCAAATTAAAGATTAGACGTGGCGCATTGAACAGCGTCGTAGGTTCGATCCTCACTCGGAGAAATGGTTATAATCAAATTATATTCATTTCTTCGCTCTGGTACAATACAAAGTGGAGAACGGAGTGTTACCACCTTACACGAGGTTCTCTCTGACCACCCTGCTATGCGAGAAACAGCGTGAAGCTGCTTTTAATAAAGATTAGTTATATCACCGAACTCCATACATTCCATGCTCCTTAAATCCAAATCATGATGTTAAGTATTTCATCGAAAATCCTTATCTCAATATTCTTACAAAATTTCAACTTTAAATACGTAATTAGGCTCCAAAGCTACCAAAAGCTTTTAAAATGTAACTTTTTTATTTTGTTCATATATTTTACGACGCCACTATTCACGTTCTGGTTAATATTATTTTTCAGAAGTTTTATCTAAATGTGTTCAGTCATAAAATTAACGCGTTTATATTTGAAGCGTATGGTAGGGTACGGTACGGTTAGTGTATAAATTTTTTGCAAATTAAATGGTCGTCGAACTGACGCTCGTCCATTTTTATATAGTATAATTTAAAGAAGCAGTGTTTAAACACTTTACGGTTATCATTTTTGTGTTTATTTTTTTTATAACTTTTTTTATTTTATATATATTTATGTAGGTAAGAAGATATATAAAATATTTGAGCTTCTGTTACAGATGTACATAAGGTTTGTTTAGAGCTTGTCAAGACACGATCGTAGCTTTCCGCCTGAAGTCGGTGTACTTCGAGTGGGGATCGAACCCCAACCTATCACGTTTACAGTCACATATTATACCACTGTGCCACTATGGCCTCATTGTATTTTCATTTTAGTTCACTATAAAATATGAGTTTTCGTTTAAAATCAATGGACATGTACCTACTTTGCTTTAACAGGTTGCACTTTTGTGTATGAAGTTAATTTCGAATTATGAACACAAGTCCACTGATATAATGAATTTAGAATTGTATTTTAAGAAAACCAATTAACACGTACAAAAATACCTTATAAGTAATGTAAGATCAATTCCAAATATGCCTGGTGCCTGGATTTTTATGTAATATTTTATCTTATACAAATATATATATATATATACATTTATTTTGACTCTTAAAAAAAATTATGTTAGGTGACGTAACCTAACGCCACGACATGTCTCACCATTTCCCCGAAACTAAAAACACTTCACCAACAAGAGTGAAAATTAATTGGCGATTGTAGGAGCTCCTGCAAGTGTAAAGACACTCCCATATCTATCACAACCAAATTTTAAATATTCCCCAGACTGGGACGGAACCCACAACCATAACGGTTACAGTCTGACGCTCAACGCACTCAATAAACACAAATAGACACAATTAGCGTTGATTTATACGCGGAGCGACGGATTAAAGTCGCCGATTAATTTTGACATCTGCGCCGATCGATCGTCTCTTGCCCTTTAGCTTTTCTACTGACTCTACTTATCGTTTAATCGTCTTTAATTAATAATCATTTGCTTGCTTGTAGTATTTCGTATTGGATTTGTGGGAATTTTCAAATTAATATTATTGTTAGTTTAATCGATGTCTTCCATTGGTTGATTTGAGTGATTAGAAAGAGGAGTGACTCGTCGCTATGTCTTAGCTATGAAAGTGTGGTGTAGTCGAAAAGCGCATAAGGGGTTAGGTTCAAATAGCAGAGGCCTTGGCTGGTTATATTTCGGACGATATATTTCACAAGTTGTAAAAAAAAAAGGTGGGATCTACATTAAGAAAGATTCTATTTCTGTACAGACAGAAAGAACCGCATGATTTCGAGACGTTACGTCAATACGAAACAAAAAAGCAGCGTTGAGTTACGCTCTGCAATAATAGCTAAACTCACAACTGCTTATTGTCTTACCAAATCGGGAAAATAGAATATAATTTTACACAATACTGAAAACTTTGAAGTCTCAATCCGATCACACCAGAGAGCAAGGTACAGTCAGCTCATTTTGCAAGACTGACGCAGGGCAGTACGCGAGGCAACTAAGAAATCGTTAGCGGTAGTTTGAGATAATATATGTATCAAATGACAGACAAGTGCCACCTTAGTCTACCTGTGACCACGGACTACTGTAAAGTGTTCGAAACGTCGGGTTCTAAAAATGTATTTTCGAATACCAAAATTATACGCGATTAATCCGGTTAAAATAGTTTCATTTCAAAATGTGTAATAATCGCGAAAATCAAAGAACTTAATATAATTTTAATATAACCATTCCTTCTGTGGCACTCGAATCCACAATCATCATGATTAAAACCAGATGCTGATCCGAGTAAATTTAGAAATTCCATCATTTGCAGAGTTCTAATAAGACAATAATGCCAACATTGGTTTACAAAGCGCGTACGTACATCATATGCCAACGTTACATTCAGATCGAAATTACTGTCTTGACAGTGTTGCGGTGCATCTAGTACTTCTGGCAAGGACAGTCGGCTTACTGCACCTCTGATGACAAGGCAATGCCTTGACCGCATCTGGATGACATTTGGACTGGACTGGACTTAAAACGTCTAAATACCTAGCATTGGATATGTGATTGTAAAGCGTCTTCATCACGGCTGTAGTATAGTAGAAGGAGATTTTCTTGGTGTAACAGGTTTATTCGGTGGTACAGTTATTATTTTCCATTAATCTTCATCATTTGACACATCAAATTAAACATTTTGAACTCCAATTTTTTTTTTAAATTAGTCAGTCATTCAATATCAAGTTCTCTTGTTTTTTAAATACATATTTTATTCAATATCTTTCATCCCTTGGATTATCATGCAAAGGGTGAGTCTGATAATAAAAAAAAATCTAGCCCTATAAATGTGTCGACGAGCTTCTTAGAACAAATATATCTCTGGGTTTCGTTTACTAACACGCAATGCTTCTATAACGAGCTGAAAGAATAGATAATATAACATTTCATTATATATAGTAGTCCAAGATATATTTAAAAGAAAACTCCTTATGAATGTCACAATTTAGATACAAAATTGTTAGAAACCCAATCTAGTATAAATAGATACGAAAATAGTACCTATTAAGCCTAAATCATAAACGTTAAAGCTAATTTAATCTTATTTAAGAGAGTCCATTTCGGACTTCCGTCAATTACGGGGGATGTTTGAGAAGTGCCCTGCACTGTAATAGGCTCCAGTATGAACGGAATTGGCTCATTTGTCTAGACCTAACCATGTATTTTTGTCGCTAGCATCAATAAGTAATGGACCACAGGTCAAAGTCTGAAAGCTAATGTATGTTGATCTTATACGGTGGCTGCTACTATTGGTTGAGGCTTCGTTGTACGTGAGTTTGCTTCGAGTTTCTTTGTATAAATGTATTTTTTTCATAATCTGTATTGCATTGAGGTAAAAAATAAATAATTGTTAGTAGACAAGAACTAGGACTTATAGATACTTTAGAAGATACTTCTTCCAGTCCAGCACGATAGAAAACGATGCAATCTAATTTTCAACAGTCTCTTTGGTACAATACAAAACAGACATATTAAGAAAACGTATAAAAATTTGAACGCAGCAGGATTTGAACCCGCGCCTTCAATTCAATCCAATTTCCTAAGTGTGCGAATAACACTTTAAAAAATGTTAGAAACAATACAAAATACCTATAGTACATTATTATTATCATGTTGGCATGCTTCACACTTTTCTCCATATAGCAAGTCAAAGTCTCCAAGTAGTCAGAGCCTTTTGTAGTATTGATACTCCGTTCTGCACATTCCACTTGAAATCTAGACATAGTGTGTTGAGTGACGTAACTCAACGCCGCGCTTTGGCGTGAGTACCGGGACGGAGAAATGGATGGAATGGATTTCTAATATAATCATTTCCCCGAGTGGCGTCGAACCCGCTAATCCAATCGCTTTTACAGTCTGATGCCGGTCCACTGCGCCACGATATGCTGGTAAAAAATAATTTTATGTCCGATTTCTATGCAATTACAAGCATTGCATATTAGGTAGCGCAAAATTTGGTAAACTGTTTTAAATACTATTCTGACGTTAATAAACTATCGGGTAAATTTGTGTTACCTCAGACAGCTTAAAATTATTAAAAAAATTAAATCGATATACCAATATATATATCGATATACACCCGTATTGCGCACAATGATAATGATTGTAACTTCGTAGGCAATCCTTTTATAACACAACAAGTTATAGGTAATGGAAAATTAAACAATACAGCCTATACACATACCGATTACCGATTTTTCAACCGATTATTTATGAAAATATTTAATTGAAGCGTCGTCAGAGGTATTCGGTTTTCCTTAGTGAAACTAAAGAATTCGCTTAACCTGATTTAAATGAGTTAAATATTCTTAAAAAATACTTAAATAAGTTAGAATTGGTTAAAAATTCATATAATTAAGAAGAGGTTGAATATTTAAATGTTTTAAACGTATGGATATTATTTTATATATTTTATGTGTGTTTAGGATACCCGTCAACTTTCGACCACTAAATTGGGCGTCAAGAACACTAATCACTTAATACAAGAATTAAAAAAATTTACTTACTTAATCAAATTTTATAAAAATTAAAGGTATTTTAAGGTTATTCGCACACTTAACAAATTGAAAAACATTTTTAGAAAACGTATAAAAACAAATATAAGTTGTTATGAGCGTATAATAATTTCGACGCCGCCGAATATAGAATTCATGGCTTAGCGGTAGCACTTGGACGGTTTCCAAGAGGCGCGGGTTCGAATCCCGTTGCGTTCAAAATTTTAATACGTTTTCAAAAATGATTTTTATTTTAAAAAACCAAAGAAAAAGCATTTTCACGCTTTTTCCGGCATAGTAGAAGACACAAGTTTGCGCGTTGGCCCAGGTTCGGCCTCAAATGGAGTACTGTTCTCATCTCTGGGCTGGTGCAACTCTAACTCAAGAATTAGCAATTTATAGGAAATCTCTAATGAATCTTAGTAAATTTTAAGTGTACAGAAATTTTCAGTTGCTTCAGGTTTCATATTTGTAATTTTACATTAATTAGATAAATAGTAGGGCTCTATAAATTCTCTAGTATTCTGCAGATGGAAGGTCCGATTGCTGAAATACCTGTACGTATCGGATATCGGGCGGACTGTCAGCATTCGATACATCGGCCGTAATTAGTATTATTTAGTTTAGTAACTTCCGTCATTTTGTTTCGCTTTATTTTGGTATAATTTTTAATTATTTTACAATCCAACTACTAGCAGTTGGATTATTATTATATTATTTTGCTAGCTTAATAATTTCTTTGTAAAAGAAAATATTGGTTATTTTTAACATGATTGTTTCCATATATTTTGATTGGTACCTAAGTAGCAATTTATGTGTAATTTATGTTAAAACACTTAATTCTCCAGTCTCTACATGAGGTGAGTTATAAGGTATTGATAAGTGTAGCCAGTGAAAAGTGGAGAATGGAGCGTCTGGCCACTAAGTTTACTCTGACTATAGCAAAAATGAAGTCTTAGTGTATCATTAGTCTGGGTAGTCAGAGGGAAAGTAGTGTCAAAACACTCCGTTCTCCACTTTGACAACTGAATTAGAAATATTGCATGTTGTGTGGCAGAACTCAGCGCAACTTTGCCTTGAGAGCGAGAGTGGAGAAATGAATTTAACAACATATGATCATTCCATCGAGTGGGAATCGAACCACCACCCCAACCACGATTACTTTTAGACACTACTACTGCGTCACGCAGGTCTCGATGTATATACTTACATATTTTATTTAAAATGCATGTGTTTCGAATAAAATTGCCATATAAAAGAAATAAATCTGATTTTTACATAATATATTCACTACACAAATTAGAAAAAAAACCATATAAAATTATTAAAATTGTATGTTGAAATAATAATTTTTGATGCGTTTTGAGATATTAATAGTGATAGGTTTTACGACGGCTGTCGTTAACAAGACTGTTCATTTCATTTATAAATCATCGATTTTGTGTTATTGTATAATAAAAATGGCATTATCAGAGATCTCGTTTGAACTTTAGAAGTCTAGAATATAATTATATATATATATATATATATATATATATATATGTATATATATATGTGTGTGTGTATGTGTGTGTGTTCTATTAATAAATAAGTCAGCTTCTAGCTCTTTGTCGTAAAGCAGGGTAGCGTGTTAAGTGGCCAAACACAACGCCGCGTTTTGGGCCAGAGCAGTAAAATTAAAATGTTTTAAGTTGTATCATTTTCCTTCAGTGGAAATCGAACTCATAAACATCGTGATCACAGTCAGACGCAGTCCACTGTGCCACTATGGCCTTCACTTATATTCACTTATAACTACACGATTAAACCTGGGTTCTTACTTAAATCGCATACTTTACTTTTTATAATTCAAATGGTTGTAACTTTTTTATTTATAAACTGATAGAAATAAAATAAACACGAAATGTAAAGCGAACTTTACCAAAATACAATAATCAACACATTTAAATAGGTTCAGCCATTTCTGAGATAAGCGTGCACGAACGCACCAAGCAAACAAAAGAACACATTATTTTAGGGTCTATCACATGGATAAATGCCCCATTAAATTTAATTTTTACATATATGCCATGTACAGACAGTGACCAGTAATATATGTATATATTACTAGGTTATGTTTGGTAAGTATCGACTCTAAACGTCATGCTCCAACTTTTAGTGTCATTGAAAAGTGGGTCGAAACATAATTCTTGTGGAATGCCAACATCGAGTTAGTCCAAATAACTAAGACGTACTTGCCAAATTAATTTCTAACTTTCATCATATAAATATGTAATATTTATTTACTATGTATTTCACTATTTATTCTTATTTTTGTCACTTAAATTATTATATTTTGATAATTATTAGTTATATCCACAGCCATCCACCACCCCCATAATTTTGGGAACATTGCGTGGAATCACATAAGGACAAAAGAATATATATTATAGAAATTATTCACTCCGATATTATACAAAACAGTTATAATGCCACTCTAGCATTATACTTTCTTAATTCAATAAAACAAACACTTTGCAATATATCGATATTTTATGGAACCAATGTTTTAAAATACGAATTAACATAATTACATTAGTGATAAATAATTAATGGCGGATGTGAAACGTCAATAAATATAATATAAGATAATATTGAATGCTGAGCCACTACCACCCAAGATTGTTGTAGCTGACTAAAGTTACATATATATTATTAAACTAGCGACCCGTTCACGGCTTCGCCTGCATAAACTACACGACTATGATTATTTCGTTTTTCCACCCGCCCGCGCTCTCACTTAAATCACAAACTTTGTTTATATATTTATAATTTAAATTGTTGTAATTGTCTTTATTATGAACCGATAGGAATAAAATAACCAAATTGAGGAAAGTGTCGACAATAATTAACTTTGCTATGACCAAGAATCGAACTTACTATATCCTTAAAACAAAACGCCAGCCATGTAATCTTCGCCACAACTATACCCATTGCAAGTTACTTTTAAATAAATTTTCTGGCAACCAGCATTTACGCTACAGCATTAACTCGAGCGAAATATTACAATGTTAGTTTTCACAAAATATTATGCACACTCGAATAATCTTCCCGTTTCGTATTTCTTTATTTTCCCTCAAAATTACGAATCCAGTGTGTCTGGAGTCTTAATGCAGTTGTCACAGGCTATTTAGTGCTTTTGGCTTCTAGACTACAGTTTAAAGTAGCTCGATGGTGAAGCGGAAGTGGTATTTAGAAAGTTTTCTTTATATTCAATAGGCCATGTGGCACAGTGGCAGTGTTTCATTGTAAACGTGATTGGTTGTGGGATCGATTATTAAGATTTCTCAGCTCTGATAAACGTTTTAAAATTGTTAGTTCGATTCTTGGTCATAGTAAAGTTAATTATTGACGACTATCTAAACGACATTTGTAAGTTAAAGGCTTATTCTATTAGATACTCGTAAGTCTTCATTTAAAATACCAACCTGATGTATTGGCCATAAGATCTGGTAAAGAAGACAAAGCGCGGCGTTGAATTTGTCTGAATCTGTCTGTTTGTATTGGTTTTGGTTTCGATATCCTAAGCGAGGGAATGATTAAATTTAAATTATTTTTTCGCTCTGGTGACAAGGTAAAGGGCGGCGTTTGGTTCCGCCACTCAATACGAAATGTGTTTATTTTAGTTGAAAAGAGGAGAATGGAGGCTAGATTGAGATGGATGGAGATGAAGATAATAGTTTATCTACTCGACTAGTGGGGATAAAACGTGAAGTTGTTTACTAAGCTAACTTTAAAGCTGAAGCTATTTACTTTTTACAACTTAAAATTCAAAAGCTTCTTAATTTTATTAACTTAAACTTATACAAGAATGCTTTTTAAATGACACAAAAATATGTACTTGCCATTTCCGTTGTTCTTTTGTTCTTAGGTCAGTTTTACCGCCGCTAATGAGATTTTTGGTTCAATTTCGTTTTACTGACTGTTTGTTGTGCCTTTATACAAAATAAAATTAAAATTTCGCTTTTTGGATCAACTTTAAGGAATTATCTGTATATGAATATTATTTTAATTGAAATAGTGTTTTTTTCTTTGGTAAGTTAATTAAAATATTATTATAGGTAATAATAATTATATTATAATTTATTTTGTTTCGCTGCTTTGGTAACTAAGACAAAGCGCGGCGTTGAGCTCCGGCACAAAACGAGCAATGTCGCGATTTCGAGCGGAATGTGGAGAACGGAGTGTCTTGACACTAGGTTCTCTCTGACTACCCTGCGATGCGGGAAGAAGCGTGAAGCTCTTAACATGTCATTGCATCGAGTCATTTCTAGATTTCGGGAGGAAAGTGGCGATCGAAGTCGAATCTTGATTACTACAATAGGTTCTCAAAAACGAGAACATAGTGTCAAATCACTATACAATTTAATCTATATATTAAGTAAAAACGACCTCATTTTACGAAATTATGAAATTTGACAGACTTTGACTTTATATGGGAAACAATGTATGGAAACTTTTCCACTTTTCTTTCATTGGTCGCTTATTAAAGCGTTAATATCATTAAATTCTAACTGGTGTCTGTGAGTGCGTAATTAAATATATATATACAAGTGTTATTAAGACATGTTCTCAGAATACACTAACAATTATATCGTTGTCTTTTTCAGGTACGTTAACTACATTGTATTGGTAAGAACTAAAATAAAACTTTATGTGTATCTAATTTATTGATTGATAAATCTATCAATTTATCCAAATATATCTATTTAAAAAGTGATCAACGTATTTATAAGTTTTACGCGAGAGATCAAAGTGTACCGACTACCGACACTAAATGATAAGGCAGCCCACACACTATAATTGAATTGATTTTTTACTTAATTCCAATACTTTAAACTAAAATTAATTAATATATAAAGAATATTATTTTTTTTGTATGTTTATTTTAATGTCTATATTTTAAGAAACGATAGTAAACAGGCACTGTTAATAAATTTAATTATAAATTAATAATATTATTAATTAATCTCACATATTGAAAGTAATATTTTTGCAAGTTATATTACAATGGTTTTGACTACTTATATTATTATAGAAGTAACTTGAAAATTGATATGTTTAATTAATTTTTAGATTTCGTCGGCTTGACGTCTTTTTTTAAAGGGAATTCAAAGAAAAACTCAAATGTAATTGTTACTATTACTTCAGTTTGGCCAATTGTTTTGCATCCAAGTGAACCAACCAAGTAATAGGGGCTAATTAAACGTGGCTATATAAAAGATGAGTTGTAGGTTCGATGCCCACACCAAGAAATGTTCATATTAAAATGATTTTAATTTCTCCGCTCTACGAGAACAAAGTGCGGCGTTGAGTTACGCCACTGCAACACACAAATTGTGTCTTAATTCTCAGCTATAAAAACAACAACAAGATAACTTAATAAAATATTTGAATCTCAATCTAAAGATAAAAAAAAATAGATAAACTAATCTATATATAGTCTGCAAGATGCTCTAAATTATAGATAAAGCGACCGGCTCGTTAGGCCTCGCCTATTAAACTATTATCGGGGTAGTTAAAAAGTTACGGCCGTTTAAATATTTTTCGTCGTACGATTTCTACCGGCTCGACGCGTTTGTGGGAGCTAAGCTTGTGGTTATATTTGGTTTTATTATCTACTGACGCGATCGGTACGCAAATTATTATAAAATAAAGAAATTCGCAATTGATAGATAGTGTATAATAGTATATAAAAAAATAGTACCCTATAGTATATTACAGTAGAATGAGACGAGTGTGGATTCAAATAGAATTAGGGGAATATTATCATTTTTGGAAATATGGTGCCATCGTGCATTGAGAGAACGACTTTAGATGCGATGGCGTATTGTTTTCATTTCCTCGCTCTAATGAGGCGCTAAGTTCCGTCAAGTAAGACGCTACATCTTCAGAAATGGAGAACGGAGTGTCTGTACATCATGTTCTTTCAGCCAACCTAGCCAACCTAGCCATACTGGTTTTCGTTTTACATCATCAATCGTTGCAAAAGGGTCGTAAAAGGTATGCCTGTGGTGTACGATATTTAGTTTTCTTATGAACTATTTGAGATTTACAGGCATATATTTGCTATTACCTAGACATTAGTGTTGAAACGCGATTATTCTGGATTCAAAGCCTAAAATATATTGGCATTAATTGGAAGAATATTTACATATATATGTGCATATAACATAAAAAGTAAATCTGTATAAACTATGGAAATCTATACTGTATACTGTGATAAAATTAGCAATGTTTTATTAAGCGATGTATGTTAAATACAAAAATCTTAAAATTTCAAGTAAGGCTATGTATGTCGTCATACAGGAAACTGAGTAATACTCTTAGGTATAAAATATGGTTAAACAGCTTTTACGTGTCCAGTTATGTTGAACTATTTACCTGCTTTGGTTACTATTAATAAACTGGATACAATCTTGTTATAAGAACGCGTTGCTAGATGTTATTCCATGTAGTAAGCTTTAAGGAAAGCTTCAAAGTAAAACGAGAAAATATAAAATAATAATAGTAATTAAAAATTGTCAATTAATGGGCAGAACTCAACGCCGCGCTTTCTCTTTGGTATCGGAGCGGGGAGGTTAAAATATTTTAAATATAATCTTTCACCCTAGTAGTAGTCGAACCCACAACCAATTGCGTTTAACTGAGCAACACCTTTGAATTGAGCAAGGAAAACGCTAGAATGTCGAGTATACTTTAAAACCACGTTAAACGTGAAACATCAATCGTTCAATACGAAATAAATCACAATTTATCACAATACAAAAACACACGATACCTGCGCAAGAGTTGAAGGGAATCCATCAAGAGCGTTCAAGGAAAAAAATATCGTCCAATAGGAGAGCGGCTTTCAAATAATTGTTCGATCGTCGACCAATCGCGTGAGGTCTAAACCTTTCAATGATTAATATACTTACGGTCGCCAGTTGAATGATTTGTACGCTTTCATTGCATCGCGTGTCCATTTGGATGGTTCCAATAAACTACATACATACTTTTATAAATACATATTTATATGTAAAATTCTTATTTATAGCTTATCTCGTTTGGCGTAATTTTTCAATATGTAGTAAGACATGTTAGAATTTAGATATATAATTACAAAGGTTAATAGGTTTTATTGTTGCCGAGACGACTGTAAAGGTGACGGTTGTGGGTTCGATTCCTATTCGAATATCATTAGAGTTATTTACATGTACTCACTCTGGTAAGATAAAATACGGTGTTAAGTTACACCCCTCAACACACATTCTCCCGAATTCGAGTGAAAAGCGTCAACTACGCAAAATTAAATAGGACAAACCTGAAAAAAAAAATTAAAAACAGACGGAACCTAAGTAAAACGCTTGTTTTGTAAACCTTTTCTCATACGCGTAAATACTTTCATCATTTTTGATGAACGCAATATATAAAAATAATCCATAAACACACAAAGCGCATAACTTTGAAACCTCTTAAAAGTGCACGACGTCTATAAATATACTTATAGTAGAAAAAATAAAGTACACCTCTAACAAAACTTTTCGATCAAGATGTGGGTTACCGTCGCGGGCGCATGACAGATTTACGGTGGGACGGACCGACGCTCATTATGCCGCGATTGCGTGCGCGATTAGATAATTAACGCTTTGTCTCGTTTCGTGTGTGAATTGGTATGGATACGTCAGTCCGGAGTGCTTGCTTGCTCTTTTAATTGATAAATACGACCTGGCATGGTTCCTTGTGATGAATATTACGAGAACCATTTTTGTTTAAAGAACAAGGCTTCTTTAATATATTTTTTGTCTATTTTATCATTTCACAAAATTTTTGTGAGCGTACGAACCTTTCGTATTTCATTTATTATCGTTATTTATTCCGACGTAGCTCGATAAGGACGTATATCTAGTTGGTTATTGGTTAGAACGCTTCCGAGAGCGGACAGTTTACAAAGCACACAGGTTCGTTCGTTTTAGCTATGTTCACATTTTTATGTGTTATAAAAAAAATAATTATCATATTATAAAGTGCAACTAATATAAAGTTATAATAAAATCCAAGAAAGGCGTGAATTAGAAATAATATAATTATCATAATTACATTCAATTACTGTTGCTTATAACAATTAATTATTATTCTAACATATTAGAAATGTGCATGCATGCATGCATGCATGTTTGTATGTAATTTTTTTTTCATACAAGCCACGGTGTTACCTACACCTGTAGGTCACGTGTTAATTTAACGTCAAAATGGAGATTAACGATTAGATTAAAGTTTATTTATTTTTATTTTCCCCGACAGTTAGGCAGAAGGTCCTTCCCACCTGCCTCCTGTAAGCCCATATGGAAGTTTTATAATTAAAAGTGTTTGGTTTGTCTTTTTAAATGACTTAGTAAATTAGTTACATGTATGCAACTTGTCATAGGTGAATTAATAAGGTGTCTAAATAGAGTTACATTAGAAACGGCTGTGGGTTCTTAACCGGATTGTAGAAAAAATTATAAAGCGTTGACTCCACATAACTCTAAGCTATAGGTTAAACTGTTAACTAGGGGAGTGGTTCGAGACGATTATAGCTTTTGATAAATTTTAGGGTAGGCAGCGTCAGTATGTAAATGAGAAGCAGAAAAGTCAAGTCAACCTTTCCTCCATCTGTATGGATCGTACCCACAACAATCTTGTTGGCAGTCAGTCAGTCAGTCATTTCATTTAAATGAAATGTCTACAAATACTGTATTACATTGATAAGTGTATAAGAAGCTGTATAAGAAGACTGTTTTCGGCATTCACTATCGATGTCTGACACTCTGGTTCAAGTTCTGGTGAAACTCTGGTTCAAAAGAACTTAACTGTCTTGACACTAGGTTCTCTCTGACTACCCCGCTATGCTGCAAAAAGCGTGAAGCTGAAAAAAATATAAGATTTGCATTGTTCTATACTAGTTTTTCCCTAAATACACTACAATGCCACATTAGCAATTGCCCCTAACTAAATTTGAACTCGTTACCTCAGATTAGTTTTGAACCACTTCATTATACTTCAAGCATTATCATGAATAACAAAACAATAACCCTTTATACTTTATAACTAAACGTCTATTTTATAAACATCCGTGCATTTTCTATAATATTAAAGCTGCAACTGAGCTTTCTAAATATAATCTATTTGAAAACTTTATTAGACTAAGATCATTATTTATATTATATTATTTCACTGCACTAGTATTCATATTGTACGTTGAAATATCGCAGATCTCACTGATAAGTGAATATGTCATCATTACTATAGACTGGTTGGTTTCTGTAACTGTAATAAATAAGCTTAAACACTTTCGGGCCAAGGCGCAGTGGGTGTGGAAGCGGACTGTAAACATGATTAGTTGTGGGTTCGATTCCCACTCGAGTACATAGTCATATTTAAAACTGGCGACCCGCTCGCGGCTTCATGCGTAGACTACACGACTATAACTTACTATTTTTGTCTTTCTTACTTAAATCACACAATTTTGCTTGAATTATTATTATTAATATAATTTAAGTTGCTATAACTTTTTAGTAATGAACTGATTAATATAAAATAAACACAAAAATGTTAAGAGAGGTTTACCAAAATATAATAGTTGTAACTGCATTAAAATCGGTTAAGCCGTTTCTGAGACTAGCATGCACAAACGCACAAATGAACAGCCACACATGCAAGCAGACAAACAGAAAAGAAAATTAAAAATCATTGTTTTGGGTCTTATAACATTGATAAATGCCACTAATAACAAATTTTCCATGTACAGACAGCGATGAGGATCAACGACAGGTGTATTTCTATTTCTCCGCTCTGGTACCAAATACAAAGCACGCCGTTATGTTCCGCCACTCAACACGCAATGGCTCGATTTCGGATGGAAATTGGAGAACGGAGTGTTTTGACACTAGGTTCTATCTAATTGCGCTTTGCGCTAAGCTTTTTATTTTAAATTCCACTTTGTATAACTAAATAACCAAAATAAAAGTATTAATATTATAAAAAAGAATAAAACTTCTTACCATCACGTTTATTTAGACATTTGAACTGGATCACATTGTTTCACCTATTATGCCTTATTTATGGCAGGTTTTGAACCCATTTTTCAAGCTAAAAATAAACTGACCACATGAGGAATACCTAGAAGCCTTATAACTCTCATACTGATTTATACTATGGTTATATTATTTCCTAAGTTGAATAACATTTAGATGATATATATATATAGATAAAAAACAATTTTGATATAAAAATTTGTAAAGTTTACAATTTAAAGAAAGCAAGCAAAGTATTATATCCAAAGTGGAGACTCACGCTTTTAACCCACACAGCTGAGTAAGTAGAGAGACAAGACACTGTTCTCTGTCTTCCGCTCGAATTCCACTGACACATTGCGTGTCCATTCGCGTAAATTAACGCCGCGCTTTATTTTCCTGGACTGAAATGGGATAGAACCCACTACCATGCCACGACGTTTACATACATAAAGATATTTTACCAATAAACTAGTCGATAATCTCATTAAAATCCTAATCAGACGACCATTTCTCATCCACACTCGTCCTCCCATACACTGTCCATTAAATATTTGATTTACAGCGGAATATGAAATTAACCATCATGTTTTAAATTACAAATATCATCCGTATAATATATTAGGTAATGTCCGCGAGAGATTTATAGCGTGGCTACCCTCGCGTCTATTAGCTGTTTGGTTCTGTATTCAATTACATATGTGCATTGTTTTTTTGATTATTCAGAGAAAGCCGATATTAGTGTTCAAACACTCCGCTCTCCATTTTTTTTTGCGTGACGTCATGAAAGCGTTAATTTTTTTATGTATTATGAACAACTCTCTTTATTTTATTGTCTCCCCGTAATATATAGGATATATTTGATATTTGGAAGAATATTTTTATGTATAAAATATATGTATTTCTTATATGATTAAACAAATTGTCAAATGGCCAGTGACCATCGTGGCACAGTGGAAGAGTATCTGACTGTAAACGTGATGGGTTGTGGATTTGATCCCCATTCGGAGGACAAAGCGCGGTATCGAGTGCCGCCACTCACCACGCAATTTCTCGATTTCGGGCGGAAAATGCAAAACGGTGTGTCTTGACACTAACTACCCTGCTGTGCGGATATTGAAATAAATTAATCATAAACAAAATGCTTAGTCCAAATTTCCACTGACGTGTGATGAAATAATGAAACTAACATAATGAAAATTTTCTCTGCCCTTTCTTAGTAGGCCGTGATTCCGGTAGATTATTTGTAACTAAATGCTGGAAACACTGGGTTTGCACAAATATATTTTCGAATACCAAAATATACGCGATTAAGCCGCTTAAAATAGTTTTATTTAATTTATATTTTATAATTTTATGCTTGTATATATGTATTATGAAACATTCTTCACTTAAAAAATAGAAATAATATTGTTATATAGTAGATTTTCTTGCATTCTTCTTGAATACCAATATTTAAATTGGTTAAAATAGATTCATTTAAAATGAATAAAGTTCGTAAAAACCCAAAAGCTTAGTAAAAATATTATAAAATAAAAGGGATACATACTCTTGTATTAACGTACTCTTGTCTGGTCATTAACACTCATCTCACCAAATCTTGGGGTCCGGAGTTAGAAATAGGCCATTTTATTTAATAGATATTGTTTATATGGAAATTAAAACATTTCAACAACACGTTTACTTCGTCTAAGCCATCGTGTAGGCTGTTACAGAATCAAAACGAGCTTTGGTACCCTAAAATGAGTTAACAGGAATATCCCACAAATTGTAATATTATGCATATATCCTATAGGAATTACAATTTTATAACAAAACTGTGATTTTAGTGTACTTTCGTAAATAATTTTAGTAGTAATGCTTATATATATATAAAATTGTTGTTACATATATTTTGATCATTCCTGCGAGTGTAAATCGAACGCACAACCAATCGCGATTAGACAAAGGTTTGCGTAGTTGAATAGTATACATTGGAGTTGTATGTAAGTGAAATACTAATAAGCTGTCACTGCTTAATATAGCATTCAAAATATATGTATAAGATTTTTTTATATATTGAGTCAATATATATATATATATATATATATATATATATATTTCAATTACATAAGAGCATCGTGCACCCTCCTAGGGCATCGTGGCGCGGTGGGAGAGCATCTGACTGGACACACTGTGGATTGTGGGTTAGGTTTCCATTTAGGGGAATAGTAATAATTAAAATATTTTCATTTCCTCCGCTCTCTGGCAGGTACTTAACACAAAGCGCGGCGTTTCGCGAATCAATGTGCAATGTCTCAAGTTCAGGCGGAAGGTGGAGAATGGGGCAGCGTGACACGAGGTTCTCTCTGAACCCTGCTATGCGGGAAAAAGCGTGAAGCTGAAAGCAAATACATGAAGATACGGGGTTCCATTGCACTTCTAACCACTGAACCCCAAAAACCAATAACCTAAACAACAGACGTATCTCAAAGCACATACATGAATGATATTGATTTGCATTTGCATCAGATGAGGTCATCTTTATTAATTCAGTATATTTCATTCGTCATATATCATTTTTATGGTCACTATAAATACACTGTCACAGTGTGATGTATTGCATTGGCAATACATATAATTTTAATAGTTTCTACGAATCTTATATAAATGCTATTTAATTATTCTATAACTTCTTATTAATTAGAAGACTAACAGAATTTAATTGTTAAATTAAATCGTGTATCGTGATGGTTGCTGGTTCGAATCTCATTTGAGTCGACGTTGTGTGTTGAGTTGTAGAACTAAACGCCGCGTTTTGCATGACGTACCAGAGAGTAGAGAAATGAAAATAATTTAAATATTAATCGTTCCCCCGAATGAGAATCGAACTCATCACCAATCGCGTTTACAGTCAGCTGTCCCACAGAGCCACGATGGCTTAAATATCAAAATTCGTACCTCCTTAATTCCATTCCGTAAAAGTTTCTGGAAGTCTTACATCCTCTGATATTATCTCAAAAATATTTATGCTATATATCAGGTTTTTTAGCTCAATAGTGTCAATTATGCGGCGTTTACCTCAGCGAGTTACGTTACAGCTTTCCATATTAAATTATTTTTAAAATGTATACTTAATGTATGTAAAATGTCTGTATATGTAAAAATATTGACCATTAGCAAATTTATTATATACATAGTAGAATGTATAATTTATATTTATTCAAACTTTTTAAATGTTGTATGGCATAGTGATTTATATTATACACGCTTTTATTTCTGACCAGAATCTATCATCTATCTATAATGTTAGAAAATCTTTTCACCCACAACTTTTGACATATTTGGGTCCAAAATTAGGTCATTCAGATATCTGTGATATAGTATATATGTAGTATTGTAATATAATAGTATCTGGTTTAATTCAAAAATTGCCCACGTGTCCGGATCCTATGACATTTTTTTTTTCTTAATATGAACTTAATATCCTTGACAAGGTGAGCAGGATAACGACAAAACACTTAACAGTGTGTTGTTTTAGTTTTTTAAACTAATAAGTTAGAATTATGAGTCCAATAGCTTTTGGAGACAAACAAATATATATGAAATATATATATTTTTAACATTTTTTAAAGTGTTATTCCCACACTAAGAAAATTGAAAAAGACATATTTAGAAAACGTACAAAAATTTGAAAGCAGCGGGATTCGAACCCGCGCCGCTTGAAAACCGTTCGTCTTATTGAAATATTCATGATTGATTTCTTAAATTACGACGACGAAGTAATTTGGAATTAGAGAAAATTTCCACATAGAGCGAAATGATGAGAAAGTTAATGACACCTATAGCCTTACACCAAGAGGAGCCATTGTCAGTCGACAGACGAAAACTAATGTCGTATTTCGTGTATATACTCGAATGTATATATATAATAAGATTGGGAAAATATTACTTACACTCACATTAAAATCGAACCCGCAACCAACGTCAGTACTCATTTCGCAACTAAGTCAGCACGTCATAATTTTCATAAATAAAATATTACAGTTCAGTTGTACTTGAGACACAAGTCCCATAAAACCTGCCATAAATATATACTAGGCACTACGATTTTATCAATCCAGCCAGTGTATGAACGTGACCATTTCGATGGTAATTTTATAGCTGGCCATCGGGAGCTACAATAAACCGTTACAGAATTGATTGATATCTTAATAGCATATTAGTTTGCTTAGAAATTCAACACATAAATGTGTGTTTATTTGAGGAATTCTTCAAAAGCATTATTAACTTTCTTATCTTAGACATTTTTTTGTCTTATTTAACAAGTCTTTTTTAGGATAGTTGTGTTATACAGAAAGTTGAAAAAAAAAACTTATAATAATTTGAAGGCAGCTGGACTCAAACCCCGTCCAAGTTCTTGTACGGTTTAAAAAAGGGTGTTTACGTATATATTTGTATAGTGACTTTAAGACACTTAGTATTTGAAAATGATTTTCAGAACACCTAGTGGAACTCGAACCCACAACTCTTGGACACCCTGCGTCTCTTGTTCGGATTTTAGTGACTCATTTATTTTTTTTAGAAATAACAGAAGTATGTAAGTTAATAAGAAAAAACTAAATTTTCTTTTAATTAAGTTTATTTTGATTCATAGCATAGTAACCTCCAATTACATAGAGATAACATAATATATCAAGGCACTCCGTTCTCCAATTCTCACCTGCTATCTAAACATTGCGTGTTGAGTGGCGGAACTCGACGCCGCACTTTTTGTTACTAGGGCGTAGAAATGAAAATAATTTAAATTAATAAATTTACCCAAGTCTAAATCGAACACATACACGCAATATTACACAATCTATTCATTTGTCAGTTTTCGAGTAAATAATTACGTGTATTTTTAGTACGAAATAGCCTCCTGAATGTCCTTTTATGGACGCAGTCAACGTCGAATAGACAAGTGGTTTTTTTAATACTCTAAAATAAATGTAACTTGAGCTGTCGTTTTAAATTAAAACATTTAATCAAAAATTATAAATTGAGCGCGGAAGTCAATTCAAAGACTGTTTATGGGAATTGTAGGAAAAATAAATAATTATAGGTACATGCATATTGAGGTTATAGTCTTTATGTTGTAACTCTTTAACGTAATGTTTGCCACTAGATCACCAATTTATATTATATATATTTATTTATATATATATATATATATATATATATATATATATATATATTTATTGATTAGTCTAGAACCCAGTGTCAAGACACTCCATGCTCTACTTTCCGTCCCAATATCAGTTTTGTTGACCAACGTGTTGAGTGGCGGCACTTTGCCTTGCCACCAGAGCGGAGCGAAAAAAATAATTTAAATATAATTCCCTCGCGTAAAAATCGAACCTACAGTCATAAAAATGATCACTTTTATCTGAAAACATGTCTATAATTATTTTTAATTGATTATTCTTTACGAATATTAAATTTAGACAATTTGAAATCCTGCAGTCTGTCTGGCTAACAAAAAAATTGCAAGCAAAACCGAAAATTTCCTAAAGAACATAGTGGTTTTAAATATTAAATGTTTTATATTATTATGTTAAAGTTATATATGTTGAATTCAGTATAAATACTTTTTTAACTCGCTTCCAAGAGATCTCATTTTAAAAGACCGTTCTATAATACCTTACTGGTAATAGTCTGATTGTACAGTTATCGTCTAAATTTCTTTTAGGACGCCTTTCATTTTCATTGTCCGTTCCGTTTCCGTTAAGCATTGCTTCTGCTAATAGTAAAAAGATGTCTTAGATTATTTGAAATTAAATGATTTAATATTTGGATTTACTCAGTTAATTAAAATACTGAACGCAAAGCACGATGTTGAGTTCCGCATCTCAAAGTGCAATATATCTATACTAGGCAGAAAGGTAAGATCTAAATTTCAAGAAATTCTGTCGCAGATAATATCCAACGGGAAATATTTCTTTGTAGGATTTGAACCCACTACTACCACGTTAACTCCTTAAAGTGCCACTCACTTAAATGACTATGTTTTTATTCTAGTTCGGTATATTTTCTTATACCTTAACTTACTCGTATTAGAATTAAAATCAACCTGCCACATATTTACATAACAAATTTCCCAAAAAATCCCAAAAAAAGTTGGTTAAGTTCTCGGTATCCTGATTGCTCTGGCAAAAACATCAGGTATATGCTCTAAAACATGTTGTATTTCTATAGAAACCGGACACATGTGCAAATTTTGAAGTCAATCAATGACTTCGAGACTTGGGAATAAAATAGCAATGCAAGATATTCTTACATTAACATAAATGAAACAAAAACATGTTAAAATAAAAAATATATATATTTATTTTAATATTATTAGAGACTTCTCCCGCGTGACATTCTAAAATAAAAGTAGCCCAAGTTACTCCTTATCACATCAGCTTTTTACATCAAAATCAACCCAGCCGTTATTTTGGTATATGTACTATGTAACTGTACCTAAATATATATAGTAGCTGTTATTTTAATGTAACAAACATACACTCCAGTTTTATTTAGATTTTAGTAAAATGGCGCGTCCACTGTATTCTTGGCTCAACGGCATTTATGGCAGTTTTCACTCAACGCGATTGGGTGTCTCAAACAAAAACGTGCAATCCTTTGTTTCTCGATTACTATTGCTAACTATTGGATTTAAGGAATTGCCTGTACTTATACGAAATAGCTGGCGAAATATGTATTCATAGTTGAAAGCTTTTCTAGAATCTAGAAGTTTCTAGAATAAAAAGAAACAATAATAAGTACATCTTAGGAGGTATTTCCGTAAAGCTGTATTATATAGGATGAATACTCACAAATGTGAGTTATTTAATATTCTATATAGTGGCATTGGTTTACTGTATATGTAGTGGTTGCAGATTCCATTTTAAAGACTACCTTTTAAATTGGGAAGAATGAAGGGAACGGAATATTTTAACATTAGCGTCTATTATTTATTTCTTCATATTTAATACTGCCACAGTACAGATAGCATGTTTGTATTAACCAAAATGGTTTTGGGTAACAATTCCTTTATATATCTGGATAAACTAAGTATAGCGCCACCAATTAAAAAAAATGCAAAACTCATTATGAGTGGTGATAGAGAATCTGGTGAGATTCTATATACCTTCCGAAATATGAAAAAAAAGGAGAAATTACAAATCTCCAAAAACCAATTGACGAGTTAGCAGTTCCAGAAGACGCTGTTCCATTGCCTCGTATCATTAGCTTAAAATTAACATAACCGTACATAATTCATTCCATTACCCCTCTATTCCAAGGGAATAAGGTTGAAAATACTATGATTTGGTCAGAAATGTCAGAAACACATTTAATATATCCATCGTAGCTGGTCTTATTACAGTGGTACAAGGTTCTATTTCGCTTGTTTCGTTTTGTAAAATGTAAAATGGCTTTGTTTTGCTAGGGATGGCCTGTAATGCGACAGTTAGTAAGCATGAGCCTCAGACGGGCGGGGGTTGTCGTAAAGAAATACGTACGAACAAGTTGTTTTGAGTACCTGAAGGTCGTTCACTTTAATAATACATTTGTATATATATATATGGAAATATGTTTTGTTCTATTTATTTTTATTGTTATATTGGTGGTTTTATTTTAATTCGGTTTAGCAGTCCAAATTATTTTTTTTAAACATCTAATTCATTAAGACGGCACGGTTTTCAAGAGGCGCGTGTTCAAATCCCGCTGCGTTTAAATTTTTATACGTTTTCTAAATATGTCTTTTTCAATTTCTAAACGTGGGAATACATACATACCACTTTAAAAAATGTAAAAAAAAATCAAATTCATTATTTCACAAGGTTCTATTAGGATGAGTGAATTTGAAGTATAACATAGGGAATTTCAAGCTGAAAAATTTCGTATGTAAAAGTATAAGATCAAATATGTGTGTATATTCTAACAAAATATAATTTAAGATGACATAAGTAGAATTATGTATAATTTCATGAATTTCTGAAATTTCGAGAATTACTTATATGTTATGAAATTATATTTTTTCATGCATATAGTATAATCTAATATAAATAGCTTGTTATGTTTTGAATCTTAGAATTGGGTCTAGAGAAAATTGACAGTGAAATTTGATTACAGGCGTTAAGCTTTACGAATTAATTGTATTAAAGATTTTCAAGTATTTCGTGTATAAGCTATCCCAAATATCAACAAAACCTATTTAAATTTTTCTATATATTATACATATGCATTCTATATAGTAACTGAGATGTATATTATACCGATACCGAGTGTCCAAATTAAAAAAATACAAAAATGCACTTGGCTGTACAAATAAAAGAAAACACACGAAATTTAAGTAAAATTAAAGAACAAATTCAGACTAATCGCATCATCTAAAATAAACATAGGGAAAAGACCGTCTCATTAAGCACAATCGCTGATTGGATAGTCAACTTGAAGTAACTTAGTTTCGCTAATACGTCGCACGAAGTATGCAATGAGCGATCATGCCATTCCGATCACGCGCCCGCCTCGAGCTCCTAATTAAAAATCGACCGATTTTTGTTAGCGAATGTACATTTGGCACCCCCACCCCCACCCCTACCACCGTCGACCCCCAACCCCTAAACCACCCTTTCGATAATCGTGTAAAGGAAAGCGTGGACGTTTTTTAAAGAACACCCGCTATTCAGTCGGCAGATTTTAAAACGTTGGCTAATTAGTAGGAATAATAGAGTTACCTTTGAAATGCGAATACTGCTTTGTTTCAGCCGAAACGTCGATTCTGTTTAATTCATACTCTACGTACTTGCCTTGTCAAACTGCGGCTACGGCTTTGTTAAGTGATAAAACCATACTAGCTTATGGATGCCCCTTGGTGATACATTACTTCAGAATAATTAAAAAAACATAACGGCAAATAATTTAAATCAACATTCATGATGGAACTTTTATCTCTCACTACAGTTGTCAGAGACCATCAGATTGTAATTATTTTTCTGAACTCTGGTCTGGAGACACTATGGATGGAATGCAGAGAGTGGAGTGTCATGAAACTAGGATATCACTGCCTTGATATGCGGGAAAAACGATGCGGGTTTCATTTGGGTTAAGATGTATTAATAATAGATCACGGAACTGACTGGACTGACTTAATTTAAAAATATTAATAACTTAAAAATATTTTATTATTTTTTATGGCTGGAAAAAAGTAACCTATTTTAATTTTAATATGTCATATTTATTGATACAGTCAGGGAAATTGAAAATTTTTTTAGAAAATGTATAAAAATATTAAACGCAGCGGGATTCGAATCTGAGCATCGTTGCTTGGCTTTGACGGCTTCCAAGAGGCGCGGGTTTGAATCGCGCTGCGTTCAAAATTTTTATACATTTTAAAATATTAAATATTAAAATTAACCAAACCCACAAACATCTTGGACATTTTTAACATATAGGTCGATCTATTCTCCTCTTAAAAACTGATTCGTTACCCGTTTAAACATTGTTATCCTATGGTTATTACAATAAATAAATATCATCATCAAAAATAACTTTTTAATTACCGTAACTTGCAAAAAGCTCTACTCAGTATTTACAACCAAACGCTTTTCAACACAAAGCCAAAAACACCAAGTAAACGTTGCAAAGTTTTTTCCAAAAGCTCCTAATTTTTACTATTAACCCCTGTCCCGTCCCGACTACACTCAAAGGCCGTCACTCACCCCAACATAACTCTCCGTAAACAGCTAAAAATAAACACCCTGTATGCTAACGTTTCTTTGACCACTTCCTTTGAGGCGATTTTAATTCGCTTATTTCGCTTGGAAATTGCTAGACTTGCTGTATAAAGGTGCGTGTTGGTATAGTCTCTTGAGCATAAGTCAATAATTAATAAAGTAACTCGTATGTTTATTATTTACGTAGATTATTTATGTATACCTGTTGGCTCAGTGACAATTATCCTAGGAGTTCAAAACCCATTTGAATGAAGTTTATATCAACATCATACCTGCATAGCTTAGAAGTCAGAGCGAACCTTGTGTCAAGACACCCCTTTCTCCACTTTTCACCTAGATTTAAGCATTTGCTTATGCAAGGGCGATTTTATTTCTTAAAAATAATTAAAATATGATCATTCCGCCGAGTGGGAATCGAACCCATAACCAATCACGATTAACCCTCGAAGAAACTGAAGATGCATAAAGACATACAATGATTTGTATTCATTTAAAACAACACAGTGTGTTTCAAATTAACGTGTTTCGTATAACCTTTATCGTGTTCGTGTATTAAATGCACATAACTATATAACTAAGCTACTTACAGTTTTAAAAGGACTCAACTAATAACCTTACAAAAACAGCTTCTATTTTAGAATTTTAATTTTTTTTAGTAGTAAATCGCTTCGCCTATGATTAAATACACATCGTACGTTAGGTCTGGCCGCGTCAGCTACGCGATTGTAAAGGCTCTGTGATCCCTGTGTTCACTTAAAAATATAATTTTTCCAAGCCGACTCGAAATTAACTGGGCGTAATGTAACGTGCTCCTGACACTACACTCAAGTGAATATTCAGTACAAGAGATGTAGTTTGTAGTATAGGCTAGAGTGTTTATTGGCTTCTTTTAAAAGCTTATCATTTTTTTTGTAATGTTTCTTTGGGTTTCATTTTGATAGCTAGTTAGACTGTTGCCTTTATTCTAATCTCACAATACTCGTATTTTATTATTGGTTGGTAAATATTATAGGATGCGTCATCCAAGAGTGTCTCCAGATGATGGGACTCCTTAACGGTTAACAACACAGATATGACACTTTGTTTATTTATATAATTATAATATATATAGATGTTTATTATGTAAATTGAATAGTTCATTTTACTTAAATTGTCCGTCTGGTAAGACGTTGGCAAAGGGTGGCGTTCAGTTCCGCCAACTAAACACACAATGTTTTCATTTTGGGCAGTTCAAGTTCATAAATTGGGTTTTTTTTAAATTGTATACATAGGTTAGTGTATTTTTAATACAAAGCTGGCTCCTTATCTTATAAAGGACTCTAGGTTACTCAGTGCCCACCATTAGCAGACTTACTTATATAGAAAAACAATATCTACACATTGTAAGTATACAATGGTCAAATACAAGTACAAACAAAAATAATACTATTTATATATATATATATATCCATTGGCCTCGCCCAACATTACTCAATCAATCACCCAACATTTAATCATTCATATCAAACGAACGTCAATTGAAATATGCGTCAATTAATAATTATAATTAATAACACCTCGAATAACCTACCTAAGGTCGCTGTAACCTACCTATAATATATACGTTAACAAATTAGTAGTACGCCATCAATCGTTTATCAAACTCGTGTCGTCTCGTCTCGTACCTCTTCTCATTTTGTCACGTGTTCGCTTTTACCAGCTTTCCGCATTTATTTATAACTAGCGACCCGCTCGCGGCTCCGCCTGCGAAAACTACACGGCTAAACTATTTCGTTTTCTCACTTAAATCACGAACTTTGCTATAATTTATAATTTATATTATTTTAATTTTTTATTTATGAACCGATTAAAATGAAGTAAACATGGCACCAAAATACATTAGTCAAAAGGGCATCTTGTTTTGTTTAGCCGTTTCTGAGATTAGCACAAACGCATAGACAAACAGCAAAAAAACTTAAAAAACATTGTTTTGGGTTCTATTATATTGATAAATGCCCCCAATAATATTTATTTTCACTCCTCTGGTTACGAGACAAAGGGCGGCGGGGAGCGGATTCAGGCGGAACAAATAGAACGGCGTGGCTTAATCATAGCTAAAGAAAAATTAAAATTTATTTGTGGCTACTATTGTCTTACCTTGCACGAGATTCGAACTGACTACCTCTAGCATTACTTTGATAATATACAGTCATAATTCTTTATATTTAGGTAAAGCATAATGTCAATGTCCATTAATCAAATTACCGCCGTATCTCGTCCCGTATGACGCGCATCCGTCGTCTATATATTACGAGTTCCGTGTTCTTGAACGAATTTAGAAACAAATTATTAGGAAATATAATTAAAATGTAGTATTTTATATTGTAATTAAAATTGTGAAACGGATTTGGAATTAAATTTTAATCGGACATTATCGTTATTTAAGTGTCAATTGCCAGAGTTTTGTTACACGAGTACATTAGGTCGGACGTTTTGTCTTGTCACTAGATATGAAAACTGTTTAGATATAATCACTCCCCCGAACTGTAATTGAACCAATAACCGACACGTATAGAGTCTGAAGTTATCATACGACGCAACTACGGCCTTAGCAGTTACTAGTTTGCCATACGTCTCAATAATATATTATAACTTTAATGTTAAGCTTAATCTTTACATATAACAAAAATGTAACTGATCGCTGTATCATGGAAGATATATGACAAAAAAATATATATGTAATAAAACTCTAAACATTGATTATTAATTTTCTTTTCTGTTTGTCTGTTTGTTAGTGCGCGCTAATCTCAGAAACAGCTTAACAAATGAAAAAATTACAGCCATTAAAATTATAAGGGCGAGTGAAAAACTAAATAGTTTAGTCTTGTAGTTTACGCAGGCGAAGCCGCGAGCGGGTCGCTAGTTTAATAATAAATTTCCTCAATTTCATTCGTTATATAGCGGAAACGTATCCACTAATCACATATAACTGTCGTCCATTCGGCTACGTCGTGCATCACTCAAGCCGAACCTGACCAGTTTGAATTGACCCCGGTCTTACAACACTATGAAAAGAAACACAGCTCTTTACTAAACGGTCGAAATATCTTACTCGTATAACCAAATTGAGATGTCCAGTTAATATTGGCCTAAGCTACTAGCTTTTGTACGAAAATTTGGAACCGCTAACGAGTATTTAGAGGGACTAAAAGATCAAGCTAAATTGGTGAAATAAAACGTATGGCAGGGTATTATCGAAGTCTTAATTGAAGATAATAAGGAGGGACATATGTCTATGTCTGGTTGTTATTGTGGGTACGAGACAACGTGTGTTTTACTTTTTCGACTTGCGTTTGGATTAGCTATTAATTTACGTCAATTGTATCCCGTTTTACTTCGTGAAAATTGAGTGGATTGGATTTGAGTGGTTTTCGTCTTTGTAACGTTTGCGTTTACATTTTTGGACATTGCACGTCGAGTGATGTGACCCAACATTACATTGAATAGGTACATATTTTATTTTTTAACATTTTTTTAAAGTGTTATTCGCACACTAATGAAATTTAAAAAGATATATTTAGAAAGCGTATAAAAATTTGAACGCTGCGGGATTAGAACCCACGCCTCTTGAAAACCGTTCAAGAACGCATGGCTTAGCGGTCAGAGTCTTGAACGGTTTTCAAGAGGCGTGGGTTCGAATCCCGCTGCGTTCAATACTTTTATTTATACGTTTTCAAAATATGTCTTTTTCAATACATTTTTTTTATGTATTTATTGTTATATGCTTAAGTTGTATTTATACTTAAATTAAATCAAAGAACTATATGTTGTAGCAAGGTAGTCAAAGAGGACCTTGTGTCAAGACTCTCCATTTTTCACTTTTTGCCCGAAATCGAGACATCGATTGACATTGAACACAGTGGCGAAACTCTACGTGCTTCTTACCATACTTATAAAATGATTTAGATATAATCATTCCTCATACCCCCCAGATAAGAATCGAGCCCACAACCAATCGCGTTTACAGACGCTGACTCTATAAATAATAAATATATAAAAAACACTAGCAAATCCGTAATTAAACAGCAAATTTATTATATATACATAAATAAAGTCAAACAAATACTTCCAGTCTAAAGCTAGCACAGTTCAAAGTAAGACAAGCTTATAAATCGCCATTGCTGAGACCGCTCACCTGCATTCGTGCAATATCAATCCATCCAGGGGGAAGGCTTGTCGTCTTTGAAAGGTAGAATGGGAATATAATATTGTAATAATCTTATATTTTAATTTTCAGATGATTTATAGTTATAAAATGGAGGCCATTGAGACGCAGTGGGTCATCTCATCTAACTGTAAACGCGATTGATTGTGGGTTCGATTCCTATATTTAAATTGTTTTAATTTACCCGTTTTGGTAAGGCAATGCGCCATATTGAGTTATGTCACTGCTAAGTGAACACAATGTCTCAATATTAGGTGGGAAATGGAGAACGGAGTGTATTGACACTAGGTTCTCTCTCGCTACGCCGCTATGCGGGAAGTTGAAAGTTATATATACACATGACGGTCCAGGCGAGCGATTGCATAGTTCTTAAGCTTGTATTTTATTAATATTTAAACGACGTGATTGAAATTTCTGATTTCTGAATATCTTATAATCTAAATTTCTGACCTTTAAATCACTTTCTTATATTTTACATACATAATGTACATCTTTATTTGTACATCTGATTTTATTTATTATGGTCGTTGATAGAACCCCGTGGGGTTGATTGTTTCGGATGTTATTAGTCTAAACTCTGTAACGAGTAACACAGTCAGTATTTTAAATGTAAGAGATTTAAATATTAAAAATATTAAGATAAATAGAATTTCAAAAATTGGAAGAAAATCCATCCAATCCCTACATTATCAATTATACAACTATAGTATAATATAACCTAGAAGTCAATATTATAGTATATATATATATATACACACAAATAAAAACTAAACTCAAGCATGACAAAACAGTGTTATCTTCCGCTGCTCAATACACAACGTCTCAAATTAAGGCGGAGACAGGAGAGGAAACAGGTTCTCTGATTTGCGGGAAGCGTGAAGTTGCTGTGGAGGTATAAAACCTGTCTACTTCTATGATGTAATGCGCCTGCGACATGTTTCACCTGCACCGGGTGGGGGTGGCAATGGGGGGCAATGGGGTGGCAAAGAACGTCCGTCTTCCAGGGTATTTAATTTTGTGCAAATGACGCAATGTCCAACCCAGACGTTTGAAGTATACTTTGATAGTATTGTTTTGCTTTTTTATTTGTTATATAGGTATAATTTTTAAATTTGGATAGTATATTAGCAAATTAAAAAAAACTACTTAGTTTGGTTCTAGTTTTCGTTGATGTTTGTACTATATTTCTTTTCTTATTTTCATTTTCTTTCCATTTTAGAGACATTGCTTTGTATTTTGTTTACTCAGAATGTATTAACTATAAGCAATCCTAGTCAAGAGTAGGGTTCGAACCTACAACGATCTCGACTTGTCAGAGTCTTTACAACTGCGCCTCGAAATTATCAATCGAAAGGAAAGAACACCAACATTCATTCTAGAAGTGTCACTTATATTACAATTTAAATTACTTTGAAATTGTGTGCAAAAAGTTTTGAACCTACAACTACGTTTCAGATATCGACTGAAGCTTTTCCAACATCTAATAATCACAGCTTCAAATGCTATACTTAATACAAAAATAATTTTTAATTCCACATTTTCATTTAGAGCAGAAACAAATATACAAACAAACTGAAACAATTTCTTTAAAACGTCCACTTATATACATTTTTCGCACACATCTACGAACCTGCTACGAACCCCACCCACCACCGCCCACCCCCACTGGTCCGTCACGTCACTGTCCCCAGATCGCCATCACTTCGTGCCCGTTTGTCCCGCTACTTGAAAGTCTGGAATATATTTTCTGAGTAAAATATGTAATTTTATGTTTAATTTAGTTGTGAATATTTTATAATTTGACTATTTTATTTTTTATATTATTGATTTAACTTAAAATATAAACAACTGGCGACTACATTAGTCTGTTTAGATAAGGGGGCTTGAGTTTGTGACTAATAGGAGGTATATTTTTAACCTTTTATCTATATATAAGAAAATATATATTAACCCTTTGATCTTATAAGAGTGTGACCGGGAAGTGTTAGAAATTAACATAATTCTGTGAATGAAAAGCATTAGAGCAATATAACGATTTAATTGTTAGTAACTAACATTAAAAAATCAATCAAAATCACACATAATGTGAAAAGATATTTAATTAAAGTCAACCGTCAACTCGCTCCCATTTCGCCGATACCTGAATAAACCTTTTTTATTTTCCGTATGCAATCGCTTCGTCTTACGTCTGCTTGCTGCAATATCAATCCATCTGGCGGGTGGTTTTAACCCCCTACCCCCTTGTCAGTCTTAAATGACTGTCACGGGTGTGCTCGGGCGGCATTCGCTCCAAGAACGCCGGACTCCACCCGCTCTGATATTGCCTCGTTATTTATTATTGTATTGCACTCTGTTTATAACGGCTCTAAATTTTAACATTGTTCTACAGGCTCGGTACTGTTTCTTCGGTCATTTTTGTGGGACTTTTGATGGTTGTAAAATATATTTCTAATGAAACCTCTATAAATATGTAAAACTTAAGCATAATTAAAATTTATTTGAATTCCCCTGTACCTGGATTAAGTGAGGTAGGCACATAATCTATAGATGAGTCAGTCAGTTTTTTACCTTCAGTAAACTATAAGTAGCGAAATCTACTGCAGTTTGCGCAAAGGGTATCACTTATATTCTAGGCAAATATAAATTTACAAATTGGAGTTGCAGACCATCGTGGTGCAGTAGGACAGCGTCCAACTGTTAACTCTATTGGCTGTGAGATCGAATCCCACTCAGGGGAAATCATTATATCCGTTCTGTTACATAAGACAAAGGGCGGCGTCGAGTTCCGCCACTCAACATGCAATGTATTGATTTGAGGCGAAAAATGGACAACGGATTGTCTTAATACTAGGTTCTTTCTGACTAATACCTGATATGGTATGTTTATTTCGAAGCATTTTGTAATGGAATTGAACCCACAACCATAATCTGGATACATTTCAACTAAACCATAACGCTGTCGATATGTTAACATATTTTTTTTACTCTTTCAACCATCCCAATATTCGCAAGACGATATATCGCACGTACTACGTATCGCGTGTTTTTGCTCGTTTTCATTGAGCTGTCAGTTTGAAGCACATTCGACGTCCATCCGGTGGCGTTCAGAATAACTCCTCGGCCTTACATTCGCTGTAGATTCTGCACCTGATGCGAATCTCGCTAAATTACTTCTGAATTTATGTGGGTGTATAGAAAATGTGACAGATGCAGGTAGTAAGTTCGATTTTTTACCACCTGTCGCCTTCGGGGTAGACGATGTTAAAACCAAGCTGTAAGACCCCTAATTGCTGATTATTTTCAAGATATATCATTTACGATATCGAAACCCAACGCAGCCTCTTGTTCGTCATCTTAATTCATTTCCAGACCGAATACCAAAGTCCAATAGTGTCTCGACCACAGCCATCACGTGTACAGTTCATAGCTTACATTAAATGGCTTACTCTTGCCAATTGCTCTACAAATATTTTAAGGATTTAGGACATTCATTACTCTATCTTTAAGGTTATATTCAATTCTTTATACATATATATATATTAATTTATACATATTCTAATACCTTTTAATATAATACGAGATTGACTGCAGTGAATTCAATCAATAAATCCGAGTTTGTTTTTACATTTCAAGCATACCTTAAGAGTAAATTCTTAAAATGTAGAAAAATATGTTAAAAAAACAAAAATATGCACATTATTTTGAAATTATTTCAACAATCAGTACAAAAAGATCGCTAATTAAACATTTACCGTCAGTTGGCAGTTAGAAGTTGCATTATCAAGTCGCATCGGATGACGCCAGCACTGTCGCTGCCACGTCCCCAAGTTTACTCAGCTCCGTTGGAAATTTCATTCTAGACTTGGCGTGGAGCGGTTTAAGTTAGAAAAATGTGTTACATTAAATTTAAATTAATTTTATTGTTTCAGAATAACTTATGTTTATTTTAAGTTAATTTTCATTACATTATAGTGACTTAGTTGAGTAGCTGTGATGTTAGCAGAGCCAAATCCTACTCGTTAAGTTGATTCGATTCTGACTGGTTTCCTTGAAAGATTTGTTGAAAATACCGCATGTGTTATTAATTTCTTCTTTATTTAGAAATGTATTACTAACTTAATTAAGTTAACATTACCCACCACAAAAAAATATTAAATTTGTTTTTAAAAACAACTAGTTAAATTATATTACGCATTTCTTTTATATGTTTGCTTGCTATGCTTTACATTTAAGATTGTTAGTCTTAATATGAAGTAACTACATATATTTTTTTTATATTTAAAAATATCTCTTATAATATTGCTACAGTTCCGTCGTTTATAGAAAATATACTTTTATCATCGTACAATATTTTACTTTTTATCACTCATATCTAACATAACTGCAGAGATATCTCCGTTTTCCACTTTCCACCTCTTCCAGAGATATTGCTTATTATGTACAAGAACCAAAGACCACGTATTGTGTTACTAAAATATAATCTTTGCCGCAACTGAGGATCGAACCCACAATAATCGCGTATACACTCAAACACCACCAAACAGTCCCACGATATCATCACAAACTATAAAAACTTTTATATAAATCGCCAAATCTCATAACTTGGCCAGTTGGCTTCAAGTCACTCCTGTCACGTCAGTGTTTCTGTCTCGCTAGCGACGGCGGGCCGCGGGCCGTGACTGAAATGTTCAGCTACTTATGTGTGCTTTCTTAGCTTTACTATTAATTGATTATACTAGTGCATTGCACTATTGTGTATATTTATTTTGTGTTTCTTTGACTTTTGATTTTAAAAATATTTTTTAATTTGAAAAATGTCTAATCAGACACAATGGTTGGAGAAATATTTTCAGATACTCACGTTGTTCTAGGCTATTTGGAGCTATAAGGAGCTATAATGTTTTCATACTAAACACATTATATTATCAAAAATAAACGGGAAGTCTGAAAGAAAATCATGGTTCCTTAAAATCAAAGTCTAACTGACTTTACGACGCGTAGTTAAAAATCAGTTTCAAATTTGCATTCGCTACTTGTTTCAATACTATTTCATCTCAAAAGACAATCTAGTTAAGAAATATATAATAAAGCAAATTAAAAGCACATTAACACTGAAAAATTTTTAAATTTTCGCCAATTTTTAAACAAATATTACGAATCCCATACAAAACTAACCCCGCTGTCGATCATAACACATACCACAGTCAAACTCAAGTCACCCGTCACGTCTCGCAAACGATGACACTCGCGACTGGATTGCTCCACGCCACTCTGACTCCGTCTTCGTTTATTTCTGTCCCTTTATTATCGATTGCACATAGACGCCTGTCCGATTGACGTGTGTCGTTTTGACGCGCTCAGTTGAAGTGACACCTGTCATTTTGTATAGAAAATTTTGGTTTCTATGTGTTTTATTTCTAGAAGAATTGTATGAAAATTGCGTTATATTTTCCTATCTGAACAGTGAAAATTTACAAATATGGCACTTCGCTCTCCTATTTATATTAGTTTAGAACATATAATAAATTATATATTAAATGGTATTTACTTAAATATTTTAGGTTGTTTACTTCTGTCCGATTGACAAGTGTTGTATCAACGCGCTTGGTTGAAATGACAGTGGTCATTTCGATGTCATATGTATTATAGTTATTTTATGATAGTGTCAGACTAATAAGAATACAATTTGCAAACATTTGAGTAATATACGCGTCGCCTTAGTAACGAGTAGGTACATCACTTGTACATCGCGTGTACACAGAAACGTGTATTTATAACAGTGGTAGTGTGTGTGTAATATTCATTTTATTAATTTAATGTATTTCTAATGCGTTATTATAGTTTTTTTTTTAACTAGGTATGCTAAATTTCGTGTTTCTTCCACAAAATCTTTGTAAAAAGGGAAAGGGCACGATTGATCACCCCTTTATTAGTGATATAAAGATTAATTGGTATTAATTTTCCAATCCTATCCCGTATTCATTGTCACAATAAATATTATTTAAATTTATGAAAGTCGTGAAAGCCTATTTTATGTCTACTTTTGACTGATATTGATGAAACGGTTCCATTGAAGTCGCAGTGGGACAGCATCTGACTGGAAACGCGATGGTTACGAGTTCGATCCCCACTTTCAATATGAATGTATGACACAAACGCGCGAATGTTTTAATTGCTCAATGATTCAAAATCAAGTGAAACGCGAAAAAAAAAGAAAAAGAGTGTATCGTATTTGTGTAATGTAAACAGACAGATAAAACTATAACATTAATTATATAATTTTCCACTTTAGTTTCACATGTGGAGGTGGCACTTCTCAAGTCCGTGCACAGTTCTGACAGCGACAGTTGTCTAAGTCAGGCTAGAAGTAAGCAATACTTCAACTTCCAAACTTCTAATTAAGGAAATCTGTATCGACGCGACGTGTTGTGAGAACTATATGTTTGTTATATTAAACGACTATAGCAAATACTAAGAGAGGCCATCGAGGCGCAGTGGTACAGCGTTTGATTGAAACCGGGGTGGTTGCGGGTTCAATTATTGTCACTCGGGGAAATTATATTTAAAATATATATTCATTTCTCAGCTCTAGTACCAAAGGCAAAGACGAAGCGTGGCGGAAAGTTCCATCACTTGACACGAAATGTCTTGATTTCGGGCGGAAAGTGGAGAATGGAGTGATTCTTGATACTAGATTACCTCTCACTATCCCCTGCTGTGGGGGAAAAAAAGCAGTAAAAAATATATATTAAAAGCGGGTGACAAAGGCTGAGTGTTAAATCACTTCATTCTCCGCTCTTTGTCAGTGTAAGACACTCAATATTGCGTTTTGTATAACGTATTTTAAGGATGTACTAACTTAATAATTCTATGTGAACTAACAATTTACTAAAAACCCTTTAGACGTCTAAGATATGTATCATTAAGTTATAGTGGAAATGTTATAAGAGACACAGCTTCGAATCTTAATATTTCTTATCAGCTAACGCTTTTTCCCGCATATCAGGGAAGGCTGAGAGAGAGGCTAGGCTCAGTGTCAAAACACTCCATTCTACACTTTCGCCCGAGACCACGGCGTTAATTGAAGGGATTGAAAAATAAAAAAACAAATAAATATATAATCATTCCCCACACTGAGAATCGTAAGCATACAGACAGAAGCTTTATCCTGGTGGCCTAATGATATAAAGTGCACAGATTCAAATACAAGTATAAAATATTTAATAAAATACCAGTTTAATATAATATAACATATTAGATTCTAATATCAATATAAATTTTTCTATTACAAAATTCACCTAACATTAACTTAGTATAGAACATTAGCGAACTGACGCCTGCGGGGGACTGACGTGACAGAGTTGTCAGCAACACACTACACCGTGTACCTACTGTAGTGTTACAGCATTTTGTTGTTCTAACCATTTAAGCTGAAATTCCTTTGAAATTGTTTTTTTTTAGTAGTTTTAGTCTTTACGGAGGCCATTACGGCGCAGTGGTGCAAATGACTGTAAATGCAATTGGTTGAGGGTTCAATTGCCACTCGGAGGAGTGTATATATTTCAATAATTTTAATTTCTCCACTCTTATATCTGAGACAAAGCAAGTTGAGTAGCGCCATTCGATACGCAATGTTTCTATTTCGGGCTGGAAATGGAGAACGGAGTGTCTTGACACTAGATTGAAAAATCTTATATGTAAGTTATATTATATTAAAAAATTAACTCTTTGTTCTTGATAAAACATTGTAACTACATGCAATATATTCTTTGACCGTTTTCAAACTATAAATTTCAAAATAAACAGTTAAAATTGAATGCAAAAGCAAACGCCCATAATCCTAGTCTTAAATGAAAAATATAATTTAAACCGCATTTAATGCAGTGAGAAAGAATTAACAAGCTCATATGTAGAAATGGACAGAAATACACGTCTAAGAAGTACTTCTATGCACTTGATCGGACGTACCTACGTGACGGGCATCGATTGGGGTGGAGGGTGGCAAAGAAAAGATTTAAAAACACTGTGTCTCAACGGCCCATGCGTCCCCAGTCGGCCGATTACGACTGCATGCGGTGTAGCGTCTGCAAAATATCCTACTTGTTTTAATATTATAATACGGTAATTTATATTTTATTTTATTATTTTTATGTCAAATATTTGTTTTATCTTTTATGTATTTGTTATTAATATGTACATTCTAGGCACTTTTATAACTATAAATATTAACAATTTTGATTTGAATTTTAAATTATAACATATTTTTATATAACACCATCATTATCTGTCAAATATAGAATTTTTTTAACGTCCGCTTTTTTCCGCATTGCAAGGCACATAGAGAGAACTCCGAATTGTCAAGACAATCCGTTCTCCACTTTCCGCCCAAATATAGAGATATTGCGTGTTGAGTGGTGGACCTCATTTTTCATATTTTAGTCATATTTTAGATAATTTTAATAACGTCTACGTATATAAATATATATACATAAAATATTGAAACTTTCCTAATACATTTAAATGAACTTAAGTAAAACAAGCGCGCATTTTAATGGCGCGTTTTTCTTACATTTGACACTTCTAGTTGTGAGTTCGAATTTCATTAGAGATAATGTTATGGTGGTCATCAATAGCTGAGAATGGTAGTGGTGGGATACCACTACACTGAAATAATCGTACTAAGACAATTCCAAATATAATTATTGTAAAATTACAAAAGAATTCAGAGAACGGAGAGATAAGGTTATTTGTTATCTGTCTATACTGTGAATTTACAAGTAAAATATTTGAAATAAAAATAATTAAATAAATAATTTTAAATAAACAAATTTAACATGCGAGCTGTAGGTGCAGCTGGGCACGGAAGCACACGAGCGTTAATACAACATTCGTTATTTTTCGCCACATCGTATTGATTAGTGCTCATTGGCGTTCAAACCAGGTGCTTACAGATGCTCTAACTTTTATATATACTTGCTGGGATGTTGTGAAATAACTTGTTGGGATGAATCTCGGTATATTTTCGGTGAAAGTGCCTTCTGAAAGTATGTAAAGGTTAAAATAGTGTCCATTTTGGTCACACTTGTCTTTGTCTGTCAAAGATAATGTATCCAATGTTACAAAACCATAGCGTGTTAAAATAACATATTTATCGCTTAAAAATGTAGTTAGTTGAGTTAGTATAGTACCTAATAAGTATCCTCTCAATAGATACTTAAATAGAAATTTATTATATATGTAAAAAAAAATATACTGTCGCTGTAATATTGTTATATTCTTAAGTATTATTTTCGTTAATTCACATAATTTTGTCATGTTTAAACAAAAAAATATTAAAAATTTAACGAATACCGAGCATAGCATGCGAGATGTCTAAAGTAATGAAGCCAGCACAGTACCCTGCAGTACCCCCCCATCAGCCGGTGGAAGTTTGCGAAAAACGACAAAGAAGTAAACACGGAAAGCAGCTCATTATGACCGGGGACGGACGGTCAAACGAACTTGTCTTAAACGTCACACAAAATTACTATCGGTTCAAACTTTTCAAATTTAAATTGCAGTGTTCAAATTTAACTCGGTGTAGATTTCTATATGGCATCTGAAGAGTTTAACCAAATTAATTGTAGTTTTTATCTATATGTGTTTCGATCATGAGTGAACAAATACTCACTTTATTTTGTAATTTGAACTTAATTAAATTCTAAGTCAAATAATTATTAACTTAAATCAATTCTAAAGATATGTTGTGATAGATGCTGAACTTGAACGCTGTCTATTTCAATAAAAAGAATGTTAGGAGTCTTGTTATTATTAATCGAATTTACAATAACCGTAAATGCAATAAGGCACGTGACAAGGACCATCCATATTAACACCAATTTTCATTTCTCCACTTTGGCACTACAAAGAAAAAGTGCGGCGTTGAGTTCCACTAATCACTCAAAACTGTCTCTGGCTGACACTGTTATGCGGGAAACGGGTTTGCTGAAAAGAAAAAATATTTCAAAACAACATTTCTATGAAAAAATCGAATTCCTAATAGCAAATCCAGCATACGTCTAATTAATTACTTTTAACATTTCATTGACACTGCACAACTAGGATTTATTTTCCATTTACACTTTGTAAGTAGTTTGTTTTCATATTTTCAAACGGTTCTTTCGGTTCGACAGCTCGCCGGATTGGTTTGACTGTTTTTAAGATTAAGCGAACAGCGATTTTTTCTGTTATACAAGTAGGCGGCTATTTGATTCAATATTTTTCTTATTGTATATAATTAAGTTTGAAATGCGATTTGACATAGACAGAAAAAAAAAATTAGAAAAGTGTTTTTTTTTTCAACGCCTTTATTACGGGACGAAAACATTTAAGATTAGGAAAAATTGTTCAGCCAATACTTGTGGTTCAATTACGTTACGTTATGTTAAACTGCATTTAGATAACTTGAAAATATTGCATCTAATTTCTGCAAGGTATATGTAAATTGTAATATCATAATAGTTTTCCGCTTTTCCGCTATCTCTCATCATTACATCTCGATCCTTACCGATTTTAAATCACAAACTTTTCGTAGTTTTAATTAACTTGACGTCGCAGTTACAACTGTGTTGATTTGTTCCAGCTACATTCACCCGATTCGCACTGCATTTCTTTAGTCCTAACTAAGAGAACTTTCGTCTATAAAATTAAGTTGTGTATTGCTGATGTGGGTTTTACAGTAAAAATATCTTAATTGACTTCCAGTTCCTGTAATTGGGAGCTTGAATTTGTATGCTTTTCTTACTTGGATATATAAATTTACCAACGTTGCATTTTGGGTCCTATAAATTTCTTGTAACTTGAAAATATCAATTTAAAATTATAAGAATGGAAAAATTAAATCTTAACTAAAACATGCAAACTAAAATGAAAAACTAATTTTAAGTCCCCAAAGTAACTTAATCAAACTGTCCAGCTATTTTTGTGACTGACATGATAAAGTTATAATTAGCATGTAAGTCCGACGTCAATCTCACTTTACGGTACAGAAAGTTCTATCATTAGAACTTACGAAAAAGTCTGCCCGAACCAAAGCTGTGGTCATTACAGACCAGTTCCAGTCTATTTTGGTAGTGATATGTCTGAAGATTCACTTAGCCTTAGACATGCTGAAAGTGGTGTCCACGTCAAAAGTTGAGAATTATTCTCTTTTTCGCGATATTATTATAAACAGTCACTTTTGAGTTGGAAAGTTTTCGTGAACTATTTGTAGCATAAATGCAAATGATAAAATTCAATTTTACTTAATATGTTTCGTGACTTTCTGAAAAATTACTCAATATATAAAAATAGGTACAGCGAATGATAAATTTCATGTAAGTTTATTTCTTTAGAAGATTCTATTAAGTTTCTATTTATAATAAAATAATATAAATAACCATCGCTTCATAGTAAATTGATATAACACACGAGCCACATGCGACAGCAAAATCTGAAAAGGTTATTTTTCTCATCACGAATATAGGTCTCACATGTATATTATATTAATTTTAATAAACACGCCAAACAAACACGAATCCCATAACGCCAGGTACCAGAAAGGATAAACAGTAACAACATCTGCTACCACCCCACAAATCGAATTCCAAATGAATACACACTTTAATTAAAACCTATAAAAAACATCGTTGACCCCAAAAATGTACCCAACAAAGTAAGTAACTGCCCAAAGACATAACGCAAAATTGGATTACACAGAGCGGTCTCTGCGTCACTCCCTCATAAATATTTTAAAAACTATCGGTTTCAGCCCGTTCCTCGGAGTACTCCTTTCGACCCCGCAATATAAGATAGGCAGGTACCACCAATACTCGTGAACCCCATCACGGGATTGCAAAAGAAGTCAAATTAGATAAGCAATAAGCGCGGTCGTGGCCGCATTTACATATGTATTCAAGCTATTCGGTCTGTTGATACGGGATTGCGGGTACAATATTGCCTCTGTTTCTACTGACTGCCTTGACTTGTTTAAACACTTGACGGGGACCCGATTTGTAATTTTGATATTTCTTTACTATTTTCTTACTTTAGATTTAAATAGATTGCAATATGATTTACATTAACATTTATTATTAGTTAGTCCAAATGCAGTAAGGTTTTTCTACAGTCAGTACGTTATAACGATGGATTATGAGACATGCGGGTGAATTTGCGTAATTTATAGTATATAACATTTCAACTGATTTATTACTACGGGTATTGGTCACTGTTTTAACTTTTATATATACAGCAATTATTATTTATTTTTTTTCTAAATCCTTTCTGAACTCACAACAACCGTGTGCATATAGGCAATCAATATCATTCCTTGATGGCATTGGACTAAGTAGTGAAATATTTCTACATTTTATACTATATTTTTATATTAAGTAAACCCATAATGGCCATTCAGTTCATACTGTATACCTCTGAGATTACAGAAGAGTTCGTTCCTGTGTAATGACCGTTATTTTCAACCCAAAGAAGACGACCTCCCATCTTTCTACATAGACCTTTGAATACGTAAATATGTAGTTTTTTTAAAAACCTTAATTAATATATCTTGATAAAATAAATAAGTTAGTATTAAAGACTAAGTGGAGAGTGTATTGACACTAGGTTCATACTGCCTAGCTTGCTATGTTGGATAATGCGTGAAGCTGAAAAATAATTAGTTTTCTTAATTTCTTTAAACCTTGGATAATTTAAAGCAAACGCACGTCCACGTACATTATACATAAAAAGAGATAATCTAGTTGTTTTCCCAATATAATAGACAATGTCCCAGTAGAATAGTGGCTAGCTAAAACAATAACATAAAGTGAAATTTGTGAAACTCCTCAAAATGAACCTTTTCAAATGGAAATCCTCTGTAATGTCTCGTCCATACTCCACGCAAATCCATCGGCGTTAAATAAAACATAACTATTCGTAACATTCGTAACGGGTACCAATAAAAAGTTGGCACTTTATAAAATAAAATTCGATCACGATTCGGTTATAAAATTGTCCGTCGACAGGGTTAAATGTTAAAAACTCTAGGTCGAGATGAATTTTCTTTATAGTTTTTTTGTGATTTACGTGTTTATATACAAAGTTTTACTTCGTTTCATTTACAATTGCTTTATGGCGGATGTCTAAGTCTTTCCTGGATCATATTTTCAAAATTAAGTCGATCATAGGGTCAAATCAATATTAAGATGAGCATATTTATATTATAGTGATTATTCAATAATTTAATATATCTGGATTCTCGAACATAAAAAATGACTAATCTTTTTCTCTAATATTGAATAGCAAAATATTACCTAAAATCCAAAAAAAAAAAATCACCAAATTACCCCTTTCACTAAAATTAAACACCAAAATAGCACTTAAAAAATAACTTTGAAAAATCAAATGTGCCTAGTAAATATGCAAAATGACAATCAAACTATTGCCAAGCAATCGTATCTAGGTCCCATGAGGCAGTTGCCGTGACCGGACACTCAACGCATTCCGCCCCGATATTAAATCCACTTCATTCTATAAAGAATTCCAATGGACTTGCCCCTCGTCTACGAAACAAAGGACAGTCAGTTATTTTTGCGGCTACCCGGGGACGTTGGTGTAGTGCGGGTGTATTTATTTTTGGCATATTTAGATATGTACAGCAATATATTTTAAGGTGGAATAAAAATGTTTAAAATTTAATAATCATATAATATTCTCATATAATATTTTCATCATAGTGTAACTTTATTGCTTTTTTTACCGAACTATCTCCCTTGTGTGTTCTCCATACAAAGTGACATTGGCGAAGTGTCTTGTCTCTGGCTCTACTGCCACGTTCGAAGCGCCATAATTAACGAACTGAACTAATTCACATCTGTGATATTTTCCAAACATATATATTTGAGTGATATTTCATTTTCGTTTGGTGTTTTTTTTTTGGACTATTTATTAAAAATGTTATCAATTTTTAGTTTCTAATACCCACTTCTAATGAAAACTTGACAGTTAAATATATTTTTAATATTAAGTCAAATAAATGTAAATTAATATATTATATAATGTTATTTATTATCTCTGTTTCAGGTAAGTTCAAAATAAAATCTATAATCTGTAAGCGTCTGATAAAAAATATATTTTCCATATAACTGATCGTGAAACCAAATTATTCAGTATCTTTTATTTAATTTGAACACACGGCATCTAGGTGCGAGTGCCATTAAACCCAGCCTCATCCCGGCGGGGATTGCCAATCATCCCGGGATCACGAGATCATGGGATATCCGGCCCATTCCGTAATAAGTGCATTTTTGTGAATATCGTGAATTTTCGCGTTTCTTCCTTTAGATTATATGTTGCCTTGTGAATGTTGCCTTCTATGTTTTTGTAAATTTGTTTTTTTGTTATAGGTTCAGATATTTTTCTTGGGAGTACTTTGTTAATAGTTTTGAAAATATCGCACTTAAAGTACAGTTGACTGATATTTGACTTTACCTAATGATAAACTCCAATGTTATACTCAATATTTATAACGTCAGCTATATTTTAGGTCTGGATTGGATGATTTGACTATCAATATCTTCAAATAACCGAAATTGGTGAAGCAATGAAGCAAATTATGAAAATATAATTTTTTGGTATACCCAAACATAACAAATTCTAACACATTATTGTACGGTACAAGCGAGTTCCATTAAAGAAGTAGGGTGACAAAAACAATGATGCCTTATCGGATAGTCAGTAATTCGCGGTTAGGGTTCCATTCAATCAACTCCAATACAGCGACGGATCGCCGACGTCCGACGTCCGCGGCTAATTAAATTCGCTGTCAGACCTGCGACAATGTTTAAATTCAGATTTCATATCGATGAAATTTTGATTAACTGCCAAGAATTTTGCACAATTCATTTAATTTAACACGACGACGCTCGAGTTATAACACATTGTGAATGTAATAGAGTTTGATGGTTGAAAAGATAGACAAAAATATATATTTTAAATTATAATTGTATTGTTGTATTGTCATCGTTGTGGCGCATTTGAGATTAATGTACGACAGTTGCTAATTCAAATTATACTTAGTTACTGATCTAAACTTTTATTTTATTTGTAAAACGTTTTGCAATGTACTATTCGAACATTATATATATATATATATATATATATAGTAAATTTTTCACACCTACTTAATTCTAAAATAACAGGTATTTTTCTGAAAAACCTATACTTAAGACTATACAAGAATGGGAAATATCACATTATAAATTTACCAAACGAACCAGTAGTACAGTATAAGTGCATCTTTTAACCATACACGTAAAACTTCACACGTAGCCATGGGGGTGGCATCAGGGGGGGGGGGGGGAAGGGTGGTCTCCACGGAAGCAGCATTAAAACTTTTGAGTGATTTCGCTCAGTCAAACGTTGCAAGACGGGCGAGGTCCGGCCGGGACGTCCAGACGGGGTGCACATACGTTTTATTCAATATAGACTTTTTAGTTTAACTTATATTTTCTTCTATTTTCCATTTTCTTTGAGTTTTGTAGTCGATATGTGTATAAATTAGGTGCAAATAGTGTGAGGCTTGTGTATTTTGGGGTTAAATCGTCCGTTAAAGTTTTATTTAAGAGCGGAGAAATGAATTCTCCATTCTGGTATCTAAGACGAAGCGCGGCGTTGACTTCCGCCACACAGTGTCTTGATTTTGGGCGGAAAATGGAGAACGGAGTGGCTTGACACTAGGTTTTGTCTAACTACCCTGAAGTGCAGTTCAAAAAAAAGTAACTTATTCTTTTGCAACAGTATGCAATTGCAAATGTAATATGCTTTTGGCCTCAACATATTTTTAATAAGTATTTGTTAAGTATTCTATTATCATAGAAATAGTACATTTAAAAAAGGTGAAAACATAAAATAATTTTCGGCATTAAGAAACTTATGAAGTGATGATAAAAGAAATAACGCTCAACGAGCAAAAAATATTGAAATACATTTGTATGCATCATACAATTTAACTTAACTTTAAAACCATACATGCATAAGTTTCATACAAACTTTTGATTCATATAAAAGTCGCTATTCATTAAACGTTTTCGCTATAACGTACTCTTGTTCCCAACTTTTCCTCGAACAGTGTGGTCACCCGCCTTGGGACGGACGTGGAGATGGGTCGAGTAGAACGAGTGCTTCACTAATTTGTGACCAGTCGCCCGATTCAGGAATTATAGTTCTCTACGCTTTATATTAATTTTCATGCCATGATTGCTTCAGACATTCATATGTAAAATAGTATAGTTTAAATATAACCTTTTTATTTTTTTTTATTTCTGTGTATTGTGTGAAATTAAAACTTTAAGATGTTATAAGTAATGTGATAATTACATTTTTAATAAAAAATGTTATTCAAGCGCTTATTTTGATACTAATTAATATTTAAAAAAAACCCTGTGTATAAATATTACTTTTTCTATCTTACATTCAGACAAACAAACATATAGTTATTGTACATTTTAAAAGCAACAAGCAATAACTTTGCCTTCGATAATCACTAATGTACCTTATATCTAGTCTAGTTAAATAAATACCCCTGTCCATTATAAAACGTCCATATGGGGTGTGGGGACGTCTCCGTCAGATCAATGCGCCCACCTGCACTTTTAATTCTCGAGACTGCCCTGTCTTTGAGATATGTACATTGTTCTATCCGTTTGTGATACTCGTTTTTATCTTTTCATCATTTTTTACTTTACTTTATACGTTGTTAGGTAATTTTTATTTTCTTCTTCCATTTTCTTGTTCCCGACCAGTAATCTGAGATTTGTTTGCTTATTTGGATATAGGGGGCTCGAACTCAACGTGGAAAACAGAAGTTTTTGAGAGGAACGAAAGGAAATTTTCAAATATGGTAAGATTGAAGATTTGCTTTTTGCGATTTTTACACATTTTGAAATGAAACTGTTTGAATCGGATTTTAGAAAAGGCGACGTTTCGAACACTTTACTGAAATCCGTGGTCACAGGTAGTTAAATGTATTTTTGAACACAAAAAATATACGCGATAAATCCAATTAAAATAGTTTCATTTCCAAACTTAATCACAGGTATATTAACATCGCCATTCGTCAAGTATATATATATATATATATATATATATATATATATATATATATAAAAGTATGTTATAAGTTATTTATGTTTATCACAATAAAATTATGATAATCATAAAAAAGAAAACGGCAATAAAAACGTCTACAGAGGATTTATCGAGTCAATCCGGTCAGTGAATCGGTTAAGTGGTATTTCAAGTAACCTTTGATTTCCCAAAAGAACGTCAAGTAAAATTGCTATCAAAATTATAAAAGTTTGACGTGGGCTGAAGGGTTGAAGAAAACATAACGATGCACTTAATAGTTCTACTGAAGGACTTTTTCTTGATAACATATTTATGTATGACTGAGGCTATTTTGGCAAAAATGGAATTAATATTTACGACAGTAGACAGTTCAATGCCCAGTCAGGGTATTGTTTAAAATATAATCAGGAGAATGTAGTGAAGTGATGAATGAAGTAGATAGATTTTGTATATGAAAAATATACAATTTTATATACAAATAAAAATTACGACCACTGTTCCTTTTATTTTAAATTTATATTCCTTCTAATTCTATTAAATACAATTTTTTTTTGTAAATAAAGAAAAAACGCCATTACTTTTGACCCGATTCATATAATTTTTACAGGTTTTTTTTATCGTAGAAGTTATGCTGAACGAGGCCCTCTGATAAGGGACATTTTTTTATTCTCTCAGCGGAACTCAACCCTTTTGACGTTATCTCAACGATGTCACAGGCGTCTTGTCCCCGTCGTAATGTCGGATGGCTGGCAAACAATTGTCAGAAAAAGAATCATCGTTTTTTTTAAATATTTTTTTGTTCTTATCACAAAGGTCAATTTAGATATCAGGAGCTGTTAGAAAAATTATTTATAATACATTTATACCAACGATTCTATTTATTTTGAAATATCCAGAATTTTCTACGTAAACTGGATGCACAGTGATGCAGCGTGTGAAAAATGAGATTGGTTGCGGGTTCGATTCCGACTCGGGTTAATGATTAAGGCGGCGTTAAGATCAACCTCTCAATCCGCAATGTCTCGATTTCGGGCAGAAAGAGGAGAGAATGAAGTATCTTATTACTTATTTCTCTCTCTCGTAACCCTGCCTAATCGTCTACCCTGCCATGTGGTAAAAATTGTGAAGCTGAAAAAAATAATCACATAAATGTAAAATTCCGTATTGAAAATTTAACAAAAAATAAAAAAAATAATTAGTAACAATTATTAAGTATCAATCAAAATTGGAAAATATAATTCACCTTATATAATATATATATGAAAGACAGACATATATATGTCTATTACTTTCATTATAATATACCCATTTGCTAAATATTATCCAAATTTGCGTAACCATTACATAATTCAGTCCCACATCCGCAGTCACCACTGTACTACTACAGCAAGCTTTAATTGAAACATCGCTAAGTCCAAATTCGGAATCCCCCAAACATTTCTATCAAAGCACATCAGACAATACATCGTGTGTCGCAAAAGTAAATATTAACTTCCGCCCACCCTCTTCGTTATCACGTCCCGGACATAATTTAAGACAGCCAAGGGGGTCTCGCTGTACTATTGTACAGCCAGTGCTAGTAGACTATCCGTCACTAGCATCTGCACACTGATTTGTTACGAATTTTTCTTGTTTGGATAAGTGAGAATGATTAGGAGGTGCCGTTCGATGTTTTGTCCAAGGGAACTTAAAAATGCTTAGTTTATATACGTCGTCCTTTGTTTTTGGATGTTTACTTTTAATTCTATCATAAGCTTCATCATTGTGAAGAATGATGCTTAAAGAAAATTGGTAATATGGATGTATGATGGGTTATTTTGAATAAGAATTGGTTAACGACATACAGATACCACCTTCTTGAATAATTCAAATACGAATGTTCTTCTAACTAGATTACAGTTTTTTATGCATTTCAAACTATTTTAATTATTTATTTAACCAACAGATAACCTCTTAGCAAATATTTCTATTAACAAGTATAATATATATTCAAAAACATAAAATATGCTAATTTCTGCAAGATTCTTCCAATATATTCCATAACCTGCCACATTCGTACCAATGTGTTTACCTAAGAACCTTCGCAGAGCATAGTCCCGACCGTCTTACGCGGACGGATGAATTATGCGACACTTTTTGAATTATGGAGTCAATAAAAATATTGATGTAACGATCGTAAATTACGTTGACGGAGACATTGAGTGAATACCAATCGAGGAATGTCAGACGATCCTGGTTCCATGCAGTACAGCTCTTCCATCATTCATCCTACTTATGAATGTTCGAACAAATGTTATCGAATAACGATTATTTGGAGCGAGTTTCCATATAATATCCATAAATTCGTTAATTATTACTTTTTAAATTAGTTTTGCTATACTATTTTATCACTAGAACTTATATAAATTTATTATAAATTTTCTTGAACGAAACGGAAAATTTTTTCCGTTTGGTTCTTACGTTATAGCGTTTCGAGAATGTCAGCTGAACACAAATTTCGCCAATTTTTAGTTATATAAATTTCTCTGATTGATATTTGAACCCACAGCCAGATAAAATAATAAAAGATCTACAAACAAAAACTTTCCTAGTCTCTTATCCTTCCAAGAAATACCAAGTTTAAAGTAAATTATTCGATATAATAAAACTAACTGTATAGGTACATTCCATAACTTGCAAGTTGGAACTGCAGTAAAAACCGTTCAAAAGAATGTATGTATGTATATGAAGTCCATTTAAGCCACAGAACTAGGTATAAAGACAGATAAGACTAGACTTCAGACTCCATTTCCATAGTAAATGTGGCCGATTTATAACTCATTCGAATTCGCTAGCGTAGTTCAATTATTATAAATATGGCGGCTATGTGGGTCAAAGTGGGTGGTGCAAGGAGTGCGAGTGGGTTGGGTGGTGGGTGGCGGGTGATACACCCGTCAATCGATTGTCAAGGAGTGCACCGGATCGGACCGACGGTGGATACAAGAAGAAGTTACCAACTAGATGCATTTACGTATAAAACTATGCATCTACATACGTATGTATTGTACTACCTTGTTATGTTGCTTTCGTCTCACACTCAGGGAGTCAGTTAAGTTTGATGTCTTGACTGAAATGTTTGTAGAACTTTGGGGTTAAATAATTGTTTTATATATAGTTTTTCGTTATGAATATTGTTTTGCGGCTTGTGAATGGTTGTGGGTGGGTCCACACTCGAAGGGATGGTTACATTTAAATTGTTTTCATTTCTTTGCTCTGGTACAAGACAAAGCGCAGCGTTGAGTTCCGCCATTCAACGCGCAATGTCACAAATTCTGGCGGAAAGTGGAAAGCGAAGTGTCTTAATACAAAGTTATCTCTGTTTACCCTGCGACACGTAAAGTTGCGTGAAGATGAAAAAATAAAGAAAAAAAAATTGAATGTAACTTGCACTCGGTATATATAGTCTATACTTACCTATATTAGATCTTCTCATTTTTTCTTACAAATATGTTACACAAAGTATATATATTTTGATGTCAGTTAATTTATAATGCAACAATTTTAAAAACGTTTAGTTTTTGGTTTGTTATCTTTTTAATCAATTAAGAATAATATGCTTGTATCAATCACAAAAATCAATATTTGAAAGATATTCGACTTGCGAATTGCCTCGACAAGTATTGAAACCAAAGAACCCTAAAGAACCCTAAAGCACCCTAAAGCACACGTACATACAAATAACGACAAAACTACAACATTTCAAGTCATCTCATCCATAACGTCCTACCTTTTGATGTGGATACTATTGAAGTTTTAACACTCTATGTATATATATATAAACATAGAACACAGTAGTCTGCCTAAAGAGGTCGGCACTCGTTTGATGACAATAACGCGTGTTTTATTGGTATTTTGTGTGGGCGATCTTCTGTTTACGACATCATCATCTATGAGTTACATTTGGATAGATGCGGTATTAAAATTAACTTTAATTATATGTTGAAAAAGTGGTACTCAGAAACGTTAATTAGATTTTAACTGTTTTGTACTGTTTTAATATTAATTAACTAAGCATAAAACATACGTGTCTAGTTTAGCTGCGAAAATTGGTAATTTGACATAAATAAAATTATTTTTTTTCGGATAAACAGTGATGGCACTGGGTTTAAATTCTACTATACGATCACTTTGCTTAGAAGAGTCGAGATATCCAGACGAGGAATAAAATTAAAATGTACATAAGGTCTTGACTTTATAATTTGTATAATATTATTGCGTTCATCAATCTCATTGTATGTTTTAACTTTTTATATTAAAAAAACGAAATGAAAGGTATTGAAATAACACTTGATATCTCGGATTTGAGATTCGGATTTAATATAACTATTATAAAGACAATAAAGTTTGTTCTACCACGAACATTTGACCTTCTCACTTCTCATTACTTGTGCTACATTGACTCCACTAAAAGAAATACTAATCACACATATATATATATAAAAAAACGCTGGTCTTAAGCCGCCTTTCAACATGCAATGTCTAAACACTAGTTTGTTCCTGCTTACTCAGAATGCTATAGGAAAAAACGTGTGTAACTGTAAAACTTATATCAATATATTTTGTAATTATCTTGTTATTTGACACTCTTACATTCAGAGGCACCTAACATCCGTAATCCGGGAGACTATTTCTATGTCCCAGGTCTATAAATATGGTTTATAGCTCTATCAATCGCTGCAGCAACAGCTGGACCACTCGTTAAGAGGACGATGATTGATGCCGTCGCACGTCTTACATACGAGACGAATATTTTTGTTGGATTATCACAATTTATTGTATTTTCTTAGGTATTTGGTATTTCTATTAGTTTTGGATTGAATTTGTGATTGTAATGGCTGAATTTTTGTGCTATTTGTGCTGTTCTTTTTTTCATGTTTATTTTTAATTTAGTTTTTTTTTTAAATATATGTTAGCTTTACGCTTTTTCCCTCTTAATGGGTTAGTCAGACAGAATAATATAATGTATATAATCACGCAGCCCAAGTGGGAATCGAACCCGCAACTCATAGAGCTTACGATCCCATTGCGCCACAATAGCCTAGATTATATAAGAAGAATTTATTTAAATAAAGGTTTAAATTCGTTCAGGAGACCCGGAAATGAATAAATGAAATCAATGAAACTTATGCAATTACTAATTTTGATCAAATAACATTTTATATATATTATTAGATACCTAAATATTGACTATCTCATAGTACACTGTAATAGCAGTAATGGAACGCAATCAAATCTAAGTTAGTGTTAGTCGAGATATCAGTCTACTCTCCGGTTTGACGAAACACTTTGCTTATAGCCTAGTGTCAAGACACTTCGTTCTCCACCTTCCACCAGAATTCGAGACATTTAAGACAATTCTATTATAAATATAAATAGTTTAAATATAATCATACCTCCGAGTGGGGATCCAACCCACGACCAATCGCGTTTACAGCCAGACGCTGTCCCACTGCACCACAAAGGCCTTTGTTCTAATACTAAGTTGTCTATTGTTTAGTTTCTTATGTAATTATATTACTTGCAATATGTAGAAACAATATGAAAAGCTAAACACCTGAACGCATTGTCTTGACATTAGGTTCTCTCTGTCGAACCTAGTATATTTTTTAACATTTTTTAAAGTGTTATTCGCACACTTAGGAAATTGAAAAATACATATTTAGAAAACGTATAAAAATTTGAACGCAGCGGGATTTGAACCCGCGGTTCTTGAAAACCGTTCAAGCACTCTGACCGCTAAGCCATGCGTTTTTCATCCAACTGCATCTCTGTAGAGAAATGCTAACCCTAGTATGTTCGAAAATAAAGCATATTTTTATATACTACATATATTATGTATTTAAATCAGTCACCATCTCAAATCGTAAACGAGGTGCTTCAAATTTTAACAAATCTATTTATACAAGACGAATTAGGTTCATTATAGTTTTATGCACGGCAGCACTATAGCAAAATTTGCCTTTATTTCCATAGTGATAAGTATGAAAATTCTTTAGAAATTTGTAACTTTTCTAAGGAAAACTTGTAAAATGTTCTTTCGTATAAAACGAATGTGCTATGATACATCGCGTCGCGAGCAGACGAAAAAAGAAGCCGCGTCGGTGACGGCCCTTGATTTATACAGTAAACACATAAATCCGACTTGTATCTGTCAGAGATGGTGGTGTGGTAACAAATGTATTATATACTAGCGACCCGCGCGCGGCTTTGCCTGCGTAAACTATACGACTATTCCGTTTTTCCGCGCCGTTCTCGTAACTTTAAACAGGATTGATTGTGTGTGATTATATTAAAATTATCATTCCCTCGCTCTGATGCAAGACAAAGCGCGACGACGACTTCCGCCACACAGCGTCTCGGTTTCGGGCGGAAAGTGGAGAATGGAGTGTCTTTAGACATTTTAGTTAGGTTCTTGAAGATTTCGCTATAAGGGAAAAAGTGTGAAACTGCTTATATATTATAATCAAACGTTCAAACCACGTCCACAATTTACGGGTTAATTGTATAAATTTCAACCATTTCTGTGTAAATTTAGCTGTAATATTTTTCATTTCTTATCAAAGTTGGATCAGACAAATTTGGCACACGTTGGTAGGTCGCGAGTAAATATTAGGACAACCTTACGTTAAGCATACCGTCTTTATTCGCAAGGCAGGAAATTAGTACATTTTACTCTGTGTGTAAGTGCCTTAAAATTATTGTGTTCTTTATTGTTCAGTAGGCAGAGAGAATTAAAAGTGAAATAGTACTGTAGTAGTATTTTTACTGAAGTAACTGATTGTTGACCTAATCGGGATTTTTTTTATTAATGTTTAAATTATATCTTTTCTCTGGTAATTTGGTGAGATTGCACAAACCCTAGTTATGGGTTCGATTTCCACTCTGACATTACTTATATTAAATATATATCACATATTATAACAAAATGTAACCATTTTCCCCTCTTTAAGCGGAAGGCGACGGCTAATTAGTGTTCATGTATTTATGTTTATGAGTGAGCTTCAAAAATACGGCAATCGGACCGCGATGTAGACAAAATACACTCTGTATCGATCTTCTTTTTTAAAATATAGAATTTATAATAAAGATTGCTTAGGTACCTATATAAGAATTTAAATTTCACACTAGGTAGGTAGGTTATAGAGTTTGAAACATAATTCTATTCATTTTAATATTTTTTTTTAGCTTTAAACTTTCTCTCTCAGAGCACAATAGTCCGAGATAACCTAATGTCAAGAAACTCAGTTCTCCACTTTCTGCCCGAAACCGAGACATTGCGTGTTGAGTGCTGGTACGTGAGTTGAGTGGGGCAACGCCGCGCGTTGTGTTGTAACTAGAGCGCAGAAATTAAAATGATTGAAATATAATCATTTCCCCCATTGGGAATCGAACCCACAATCATCGCGTATCCATACAGACGCTGTCATACTAAGCCCCCTGTTCTCCACCAGTTCTTCTTGCATACACTGCTTTGCGGAAAAAAACAGGAAGTTTTATTTCCTGGATTCGTGTGTATAAAATGCGGCTTCGGGCCCAACTGTCCAATTGAGAACCTGTCACTACTACCGGTACGGTACATTTATGTAAAAGTAAAATTATCTAAATTAATAGTTTAAAATGGAGAGTAGAGAGTTCTACATTTTCAAATTTTTTTCAAAGCCAAAAAAGAATATTTACACTTTTTAAACTTTTTGTTAAGTTTACAAAAAAGTTGAGCTTTATTGCGAATCCGCCTTAGGTTCGGCCTCGTCTGACTTGATTGATTATGCAGAGAACTGTGAGGCGCTAAGTGACGTCAAGGCTTACAGTGACAACTGACTTTTTAGTTGTGCTTACATTTTTAAGTTTGTAAAGCGTCTGACTTCTCTTTTCAAATATAGAAGTGCTTTATTCTAGAATTAAAAAAAACTGTATAAAAAAAGCGGCGTTGAGTTCCGCCACGCAAAATATAATGCCTCACTCTTGAACGGTAAGTGAAGAAAGTGTCTTGAGAATTTGGCAACTTCTTGTCGTTTTCATAAAAAAATTACACCATATTTGTTTTCGAATGAAATTATCTTAGCCCATACCAATTACGGGTTTTGGTATTCAAAATGGAGTTAGGTAATCGCCATTTTCAATTTGCTATACAAAATCAAAACAAATCGCTATCAAAATATAGTATTTTATATAATTTGACACAACCAAAGAAACTGCACAGAAATTCTCAAGGTACCCAACCTAAAGGCGCATAAAACGAATAATTTCTTTATAAATTATTGCGAGCGAGAATTGAACTGATATACTTCAGGGGCGGTGATTTATTGGGCCATAAAGTATTATAATTAAAAGGCGGGGTGAAACTACACGGGGGCCGCGGTGTGGGAACTACTGCGTCCGCCGAAGACTGAATACTATGAAGTAATTCATTTAGTTTCATATAATATATTGTTTTTGTTATTTGTAAAAATATTATGATTAGACTGTAGTGATGTAGAGGAATAGTTTCTGTATTTACTGGCATGGGTGCGGGTTTGATTGCCTTCCGGGGGGTTATTTGTTAAATATTTTTATATCGCTGTTACCATAGTGTCTGTACCATGTCTGTAATGATTATTGGTTAGATTTCCATCTGTGGGATAAAAATGGTTGTATTTTAGGTTTAACCAACACGCAATGTAGATAGAATGGAGTGTCTGCATATTTTTGTCTCTTTGCCTACTCTACTATATGCATTTTTAATCAAATTTAGTATATTATAAATAAGTATTTTGAACATTTGCAACTTATAACAATTAGTAAATATTAAATTGTCTTGTCTTTTATTTGACATTATTGTTTTATTTTAATTTCAATTCAATTTGCTAATTTTCAAGTCGTTCCCAAAGAATCATTTACAGACTAAAGTAGCCATGATTTATTGTTATATACATGTTTTTCACACCAACATAAATTTTAATTACATAGCACAGTTGCTACAGCGTCGCCGTGCCTCGTAGTACATACAAGTAGACGTCCGCAGAGACAAACGCTCTTTATTAAAGTCAAAACATATAAAGGGGCTAGCGTAAATCATGCGGGGCACCCCCCGGACCCTCCCTCCACCCCCCCCCCCCCCTCGCCACTAATTTCTAGAAATGCCCAACTTCATACAATGATGAAATTTTAGTTACATTTTCTTTTGTTTTTAAATTAATTCTAAATTAATTTTAATATTTGTTTTTAGCTTCGCGGTTGAGGAAATAATTAAAGTTTAATTAATCATTTCCCCGAGTGGGTATTGAACACAAACCATCGCGTATACAATTAGACGCTGTCATTGCGCCACGAAGGCCTCAATTTTGATATTTAGAGATATTAAGCATGCAACGTTTTTGGTTTATAATAAAAATTGAGAAGACAGTGGCGTTGTAGATCTTACGCTCATTGACAGGTTTTAAATGATGGATATTGGCGTTTTGTCTAGAAATTGATTTATATTGTGATTTGAAAGACGATTTAAATGCAAGACGTTTGTGTTAGCCATTGTAAATAAATTATAACTATCGTTTTTACTTCTACTAAATGGCTGTATGTCAGCTTAAAGGTCATATACAAAGAAATTATTTAAAAATACATCAGCTTTTATCATAAAATGTTGAAAACAGGGTTTCAATTTGTTTAACCTTAAACATATAATAATCCTATATCACGAAATAAGAGAATGTTTCTTTTATATATACATTTAATTATTAAGCACCTTCGGGCGTTGAAAAACCATTCTTTTGAAGAAAAGAAAAATGATTTTCAAGTACACAATAGATGTATTTAGCAATTATTTAATACATTTGGATTCGCATCTCGCCATTGATCTCAGCCTCAGGCCTCGGGGCAGGTGAGTCTAACGAGGCCGTGTAACTCCATTAAGCGACCCCATTATCGGTCTTAAAGCGAATTCGACGAATTAAAATATCACAGATATTTGCAGCAAAATTAAATTATGCCACGAACGCCACAACAAATCATATTTATTTACACCTAAAAATACCTCGGGTGGCCATTACGTCGCACAAAACGCGGACTGTGCGGACCGTTCAGGAGATTAGGCAAGGAGAGACATTAAAGTTAAATTATTTATTTAGGCCCCACCAGCTAGATTACATTACTCCATACACATAAATAACGAAAACAATAAGAGCTATTCTAATAAATTATCTTTTTATTGCCGGATTGTGAAAATTTTAGACACTTATCCGGGGCAGGGAGGTGACGCGGGAGGGTTTTGTCCCAATTATTTATGACGGTTGAGACGCGGGGGATTTCGAATTCGTCGGCGCGTCTGTCGCTCCTTTCTTGTAGAGTCCTTTTTTTAATTAAAACTTTCGTGTAGGTTAATTAATGGCCGCATAATAATAGATATCTTTATTCGAGGTCTTTCGACGACTAAGATACGCATTATATACGAGATTTATAGGCAAAGTAGTTCCTTTAAGATTAAACTGAGGTAATAAATTCATGGTTCTTTTGTTACATTTTTCATTTACATAGCTATCTTATTACATCAAAATAAGGGCGAATTTCATGTTTTATCAAAACGACGTCGCTAAGAGATGGTCGTAAATATAAATTATTTATTCTTTTGACTCCCATAGATACAAAATTATTAAATATTTTCATACAGCTGCAGACATCTTGAAATTATAATTCATATGTATAGTTACAATAATTATAATAATGATAAAACTTAATACAACACCATTTAAAGCAAGTAGCACAAGCGGTTTGTACACACAGTATATCACAACTTTCTATATAACCCAATGGGAGACCGCAAATAAAGCAACAAAAAGGCATTCCACAACCGATAACCTAGTCCGTTGTTAGTAAACACAGCTCAATGAATCAAACACTGTACTGCAATACGACCGACATGTCCTATTGTTCCTCTCGCCACAAATCAATCAGAGGCAACAAAAAGTTTGAAAAAGCGAAGCGAAGCACTAAATGTCCTTCAAACCAATACGGCACAAGAATACCTCGCTATGAATAATCTAATAAATAATCTTTTGAAACGTAATTTATTGGTCGAGCATTACCGGACGGAAGGCTTCAAAGAACGGGAGGGGAGACGCTTGCCTCGGGTGGGAGGGAGAGGGAATTAATGTCGTCCGTCATAAATAACATCGGGCAAAAACAATGGACAATGGATTGTGGTGCCGAGATACGTCTTCTTTAGCCTCCCCCCTCTAGGGTGGAAGGTAGCGGACTGTCCCGACTAAACGCGTGCGCAACGCACTAGTATATGTTTTTCAGATGGCTTATATTTTTGATGATTTGTGAAATGTGTAGTGTATACGTTTGTAAATAAAAATGTTGGTAATAATTCCTATTCTTGTGAAAAAATATCATTACAAAAAGATATATTTAGAAAACGTACAAAAATTTAAACGCAGCGGGATTTAAACCCGCGCCTCTTGAAAATCGTTCAAGCTCTCTGACCGCTAAGCCATGCGTTCTACATTTAGCTACGTTGAAATTCTTATACGCTTATTACAACTTATATTTGTTGTTAGCATCTCTGTAGAGAGATTTCTGCTACCCAAAGATTATTCTACGAACAATCGTTTGGCAAGAGAGAATGCTATTTATGAAATATATATTTTTTTAACATTTTTTAAAGTGTTTTAAAATAAATATCATTACAATACAAATATTTTTAAAAAATCTTATTTAAAAAAAATCAGAATAACAATAATTTAGAACTGTTACTTTAAACTACGTCATTTTGCAACATAAACAGCCTTCTTATATTTAAACGAATATAATTTTTACCGCATCGGGAATAATAAGTAAATACAATCTTATATGAAAGCACTCCGTTCTTCACATTTTTGTTTTACTATTACATAACGTTATTATCGAGATATTTCCGAAACTAAACAGTATTTCAACGTGGCAAATACGCAATGTCAGCACAAACAAAAAAAATTTTGATCACATTTTAAAAAGCTTAAAACTAAAAAACAGCCAAATCGTTAATTAAATTATACCTTGATATAATACAAAAGCAAAAAGCAAAACAATTTACAATACCAAAATAATCAATATTCATTCATGAATATCCCTACATACGCTGCGTCTGCGCAGCCGTCAAACGCAATTAAACTACCTGCGACTAATTGACTTCTCTTGTACCTGCGCACCACTTTGTAAATTAAATGACTTAGTAGCTAGCCCCTTTTTTAACAAATTGTAGATTGTACTGTTTTGACTAACTGTTTGTATTTTTTTATAATATTAATGAGTTTTTTTTTAATTTATTTGAATTAAAGAAATTAGTAGTTTATTGTACAAAAAAAAATGAAACAATTCTGAATTTGAACCTTATTGCCACCACATCATTGCGTACATGTTTAATATTAAACATCCTTTTTTTCTATACGCCTTACTTACTACACTCGTTTATGACTGACGGTGAGGACATAGCAGCTTCATGCCTTTATCCACATAGCAAGGCAGTCAGCGTACCTAGTGTTGAGATACTCCGTTTTCCACTTTCCACCCGACTTCAAGACATTGCGTGTTGTATGGCGAAACTCAATGCCGAGCTTTCTCTTGCTAAATCGGAGAAATGCGAATAGTAGGAATTAAACCCACAACCAATCACGTTTACAATAAGACGCTGACCCACGGAGCTACAATGGCTATATAGGATGAAGATGTTTGCCGAGTAAAATCAAACCAACAGACACTCACAGTCTAGTTATTTACTGTTTTCGCAACCTAGAGAAATCCTCTTAACGCCGGAATGCTGAACGCACGGGGCAATATTTTGAAACGTCACGTTTTCCAAGTCGTAAAAACTAAATGTGATCTGACCTAATATTTGTTGTGGAAGTTAAATATTTAAGTTTATGGGGTGGCAGTGTATTTTTTATAGCCGTACGTTTCCTTGTTTATGGTCTGTTATATAATCTGCATTTGGAGTGTAAGTTTAATTGCCATTTTTCTGAAGAGAAATTGTCTTACGTGATAATGGCATATTTTGTCACATGTCTACTAATTCTGAAAGATACGACATCATTCGAATAGGCTCAATCAGTGTAGGCTCTAGACATCACTAACCTTGCTTGCTTCATTTCGAGCGTCTATTTAACCAATACAACTCGTTCAAATTTCCCCTACCCAAAGTTTATTCTACGAACAATCGTTTGGCAAGAGGGCATGCTTTTTATTAAATATTTTAACATTTGGTTCGTTCGTAGGTTTTCTAAAAATATTTTCAGATTTCCTTTGTGTTTGAATATCACTTTAAATGTTAAAAATCTCGTTATATTTTAAATTTCGTTGAAATCAGTTACGCATCAAAAGCATATGTTATCAGTCAAATACACTTAAAGGGGACCGACATTATATTTTTACATCTAAACTTTTGATACAGGTACCTATATTTCTTATAGACACACTATCGAAATGTTTATTTCTGCATTGTATCTAGCCCAAACAGTTTACAATTTCTAGCCACTTCAAACAGTTCAGAATAGGGATTTTGATGTTATTAAGTATTTCATTATATATAATACTGTACGTGTATTTATAATTTACATTGTAATGAAATTATATATTGTTTGTCATATTTTTTTCTTCATATAGTAATGTAGGTAAAAAGAGTCCTGCTAAAACACTCTAGTCTATGTAATATATAATGTATGTAATTTGTACATTTTAATATATCGTTTTTAAAATTGTTTGTTTGCGACTTTGACTTTAAACACTCAGCAACAGTGTTTTTATATGAGCAAAACGATAAGGAGGTAGTCGTAGGCGAAATACAAATGGCGTAATGATAAACTACACCAAACATCAAAAGTGAAATATTTTGAGTAAGACATATTTAGAAAACGTATAAAAATTTGAACGCATCGGGATTTGAACCCGCGCCTCTTGAAACCGTACAAGCGCTCTGACCGCTAAGCCATGCCGTTCTACATCCAGCTACGTTGAAATTCTTATACGCTTATTACAACTTATATTTATTGTTAGTATATGACAGTAAAATTTAATTACATTCGTATGCATTTAAACACGTCAATTCACTTCCCTATATAATTTTCTCGACTTTTGAATTACTAATTTAGGCGAATGTATAACAAAAAGCCATATTTCCACCCCATGTTATACAATTTCCGTAAACTATAGAAAACTTGCACCAGAAATACCTCGTACACTATTTGTAGGAATCTTTAAAGCACGTCGATTCGAGGGCTCGCCTCTTAAAGCTGTCATTTTTAACAGCTGCTAATGTCAGGGGTGACTGGCTCGTCGCCAATACCCCTCCAGTATTGGACGTTTCTTAATTTATGAAGACTCGTATGCTTCGACTGTGTTGGCAGATCTAACATTGTTAACGAATAAAATGATTGCGGACTTTGGATTTGAGATTGGACTTAAATTTTATAAGAACTGTGGGTTTTATGACAGTATTTTTAAATTATTATTTTTTACAAATACATACGAATGGAAATTGCTAGCTGCAGGGTTGTGGGTTCATATATCATTAAGCAAAGATATTTTTCAGCTTAGAGAGTCAAAACACTAAGTTCCCCAATTTCCGTCGGAGTCGTAACATTGCATGTTGTGTGGCGAAACTCTACTTCGCGCTTTGTCTTACATACCAGAGCGAAGTACTGAAAATATTGTAAAATATAATTATTCCCCGAGTGGGAATCAAACCCTAAACCAATCGCGTTGCCAGTCAGATGCTGTCCCACTGCGCCACGATCTCACTCTCCGCAGTTTGTCTAACCAGTTGAGCAAAACTAGGATGTTTAAAATATCTTTGACCATTTAACTTGTAATATAACTGCAACCATTTCATTCGCCAAGTGGAAATAAATAATAAAAAATTTAGAAAACCAGAGACTATTTGAATCAATTATCAGACCTCGGATATTCAGTTCAGTATGAAACAATACTACACATTATACTAAATGACTGCAAATTGTAACCGAACGAAACCAAGGCCTGTGTCTGGTCATGTGTCTGGCTATAAATGGCCTGTCAGTTTTATATCCACTCAGGGAAATGATTGTTTTAATAATATTTTAAACTCTCCGTTCTGACAAGAAATAGTGCGACGTTGAGTTACGCCACTCAACACGCGACGTCTTTATATATGGCGCAAATTGGAGAACAGAGTGGCTTACATATACATTAGATGTGTAATCGAACCCACACTCTCGTTTCTATCTAGTGCATGTTTCATACAACTCCGAACAGTGTGTATTATTGAAATAAATTATGCACTCGCTGAGTGACAGTGAGTTTGGGTATTTATGTACCGAACGCTGCACATTTTCAGTGCATTTCATTTTACATCATCAACTACAGTTTAAATTTACCACCTGTGCTACTTCAGTCGTCAGTTCATTTATCTCATATTAGAATCTCTATCAAAAGATGCTGCATTATTCACGCGAATTTAAAAAAGTGAATGTTTTATTTTATATAAAAATGATTTAGTATTACCGGTGTTTGGGATTTTAGTATTATATATTTTGCGTATTATGTTTTTTTTGTGCGAGAATTTTTCGTCTACGTTGCTCTCTAAACTTTGTTCGCCTACAATTCTTTTAAAGTTAAATTTTACACTCCTCTGTCCTCATAATTTTTTAAAACTTTGGAACAGAGTTTCTTCCTGAACTAATATATGATGATATATAATATAAAAATTAAACGAAATCAAAGACCTTGTGTTACGATACTCCGAAATAGAAAAAATACGTGTTTGAACGGCCTCAACGCTTTATATTGCACCAAAGCGAAGAAATGAAAATAATGTAAATACTCATTCCTCCGAAGTGGATCGAACCCACAAGCAATCGAGCTTACAGACAGACGTCGCCACTGTGCCATATAGAGATATATATATATATAATACATTGTGATTTATTCCTAATAACAGTAGTAAAGTGGGTGCAAGATACAATAAATACGACGACTTTTTATAACTATACAATTTACAAACACTTTTTATCAGAGACTAATGGGCGATAAAATGTGAGAAATGATCGTGACGAATTATTACTTAGAACGCTTGAATTAGACCACGTTAAGTGTCTAAAATTGTTATATCATTGTTAAAATATTTATTTGTTCAATGGCGGTGTTTTTTGTTGTATAACTTTTGATGGATTTTGCGTTTGTTTATACGATTTTTAGAAAATTTTTAAAGTGCTATTCACACTTAGAATATAGAAAACATTTTTTTTTTTTTAAATATAGAAATAATTTGAATGCATAAGTGTGTGAATAACACTATAAAAATGTACAAAATATTTGATAAATAGCATTCTCTCTCACCAAACGGTTTTACGCAGAAGAATCTTTGGATAGTAGAAATTTGTAAAAATCTCTACAGAGATGCTAACAATAAAAATAAGCTGTATTCAGCATATAAGAATTTCGACGTAGCCGGATGTAGGACGCATGGCTTAGCGGTTAGGGCGCTTGGACAGTTTCCAAGAGACGCGAGTTCGATTTCGAAATCAAATTTTCGAATTTCAAAGCGTTCAAATTTTTTATACATTTTCTAAACAAATAAATTTTATTTATTTATTCAAATTAAAAAATAATATGGTTGACATACACTTAACTTATTCATCTATTTCATACAGCGTACATACATACATTTTTTATAACTCTAATTTATAACTTTAGTTATGAAAGCTTATTTAAAATTACCTAAATGGGCACCAAAACTATTATCGCGACAAAATTATGATATTACTCATTTGCATACAAATGATTACTAATATGAGAAGCAGGTTTCTTAATTATAATGTATTATTTATTCTAAAATATGATTTAAATATATTAGAATTAGGTATAACAAATTACTTAAAAGCAAGACTTTTAAGTAATTTGTTATACCTAATTTTAAAACAATTAAATTTCATTGTATTGAAAATCATAACTATGTATGTATGTGTCGCGTAATGGGCGTAACTCACCGCCAGCATACTAGATCGATAAAACATTGTACACTAGCTGTGTCCGCGACTTCGCCCGCTTAGAATTATAAAATAGCTAAGGTACTTCTTAGTACATCAGCTGTCTACCAGTGAAGGTCCCATCAAAATTGGTTCAGGCGTTCGGGAGATTAGCCAGAACAAACAGACAAAAATTGTTTAAAATTTTATTTTGATACATACACACACCCATATGCATTTAGTAAAAAAGCAGTTATTTTAATATTACAAATAGATACTTCAATTCTATTTATTTGTATATATGTATCTAGAAAATAAGGTTTAAAATTTCAAGACATATCATATTTACAAAATGTATACAGTCTAATGCATAAAGACAAAAACTAGAAACAAATCCTTTTGAGCTTAACGCAACTCGCTCATATTACTAATTAGGCGGAGAAGATTTAGTGTTTTGACACTCCGTTCTCCATATTTAAAACATTATGTAAAAAATATAACATAAAAATGATTAATTTACCTAAAACATTAAAAAATTCGTATAAGTAGCTCATCAGAACCCGACGCTGAGTGATGGGTGTCCAACGTGCGTAGGCGCCGATATATAGACGTGCCAAACCAGACACGAAGTATTCGTCTTATCGTGACAAGTTTATGATTAGTAACTGTTTGAAAATTTTATTGCGTCCGGCTTCAAGAGTTATATTCTTGGGACTTGGTTCTTTTTGGATTTTAATTGACATTGGTCTCCTTTCTAGTTGCTACAACACACATTGATATAATATGAAATGTATTGAAAACAAATATTAAAATTACATTAGATTTTTATTTTTTTAACATTTTTAAAAGTGTTATTCGCACACTATGGACATGGAAAAAGACATATTTAGAAAACTTGTAAAAATTTGAACGCAGCGGTATTTGAACCCGCGCCTTTCGGTTAACGGTTTTTCAACAGGCGCAGGTTCAAATCCCGCTGCGTTCAATTTTTTATACGTTTTCTAAATATGTCATTATATTAGGTTTTGTTTTTTTTTTTAATTATGATATACTAGCTACCCGCTCGCGGCTTCGTCCGCGTGAACTACAGCTGTTTCATATTTTCGGCGCCTTTTTTGTAAAACAATGGAATTTCAGGAAAAAACTAATAAATTAAGGCAAAAAGTAGCCTATGTTCATCCCTCAAATGAGATATATAAAATTTCATCACATTCGGCTCAGCGGTTTGGCCGTGATGACGTCGCAGACAGACTTACAGAGTTACTGTCACATTTATTATATTATATGTAGTATGAATTTTATATGTTACATTTTTGAAGAGTCTTAAATTAATTAAAATTATGAACATAAGATGTGAAAATTATGCGAACAAGAACGTATAAAATTTAGCTCAGTTGTAGTCTACGTTTAAAGGATATATTTTTCCAAATATTAATTGAAAATACATCAATGGATGTGTATCACGGGGCGCTCACTGTACTGACAAATGCGTGAAGGAGTTGCGTGAAGATTTAAAAAAAAATGTTTATCCCAAAATTTTACACGTATATAACAAAAAGTTAGACAATATAGATAAAGTTCAGTTATATTTAAAATCGCAATGGTCCCAGGGGTAAAGTATTACAAACCTATCACGCAAAGTTTGCATAGAAGGAAGTTCGCGGGAGACAGTCTCGCTTAAGCGGTCTATCGAGTCATATTACATGTAGTTTATTGTGGTATTAGCAAAAAGTTAGCCACTCATTTTGTGGTATCTTGGAACTTTTAGCTTTTTTATTTCATTTGCATTGAAGGACAGGTGGAATTTACTGACAAGTCACTGTTCCTTTTGTCAAGTTAGAGTCCTGCGTTTTAAGTGTGGGAGCTGTAGGAGGGTTTGGTCTTATTAGATAGGAGAAACGAAGATATTTGATATGTAAATAATTCGTCAGGTGCCAATAAAATATTCGCAATAAAATCCAAAAACACTATTTATATTAAAAACAACATCAAAATGGAAATATGGTTAAACTGAAAAATATTGCTTATTTATATACTTATAAAATCTTATAGAATAAATAAAATAAACGTATTTTATCGTCAAATTTTTTTTTACTGTAAATCCTAATTTTCCCGTTCCAATGGGGAGTCCCCCAAGAGCTCAAAATAAAAAAATCTGCTTTCTACGCCTTTCTACTGCTTCACCCGCGTAAACTATAGCTGTTTCGAATATTTGGCGGCCTTTTCGTAAAATAATGAAGACTTTGGAAAAATTAAAAAAAAAATTGAGAGATCTACAGTAGCCCATGTTCATCCCAATTCCCGTCAAGTCTCTATATAAAATTTGATTACAATCAGTTCAGCAGTTTGTCCGTAATATCGTTAAGGACAAACAGACAGAGTTGTTTGCGCATTAATAGTTTACTTATATATACATAGTACGTACATAATACATATGATAACTTACTATACGATACAAAAACTAACTAAACTATGATAATTACTCATTATTACATCACGTAGAAATCGAACCCACCAGAACCGAAATAACTTAATCTCTTCCTTATAAGTTTCATTGTAGTAGGTGTGTGAAAATGTAAAACACCGTTGTACACATAAATAACTGTCATTGACCAAATATTGAGAATGTCACACTTGTCACCTTTATAATTTGCATATTTGTCCCACTAACTGATGTATTTTAAAATTATTTTTAAGTTGAGTTAACACCATTACCAACCACCAAGTTCCATACGTCCATTTTATGTTACCAGAATAGAAAAAGAACATATTATAGCTTTACGCTTTTACTTGTATAGTAGTGTAGTTACTAGCTTATGTCAAGAAACTCCGCTCTCCGCTTTACACTTGGAATCGAGACATTCCGTGCTGTGCGACGAAACCCAACGCCACACGCAACCAATCGCGTTCCAAACTACTAATAATACACTACCTGATTTATTAATATCACCATATTGGTTAGAAACCATGTCAATCCTTACAAAGATTTGAACACCGCTAGAAAATCCCTTAAACGATAGTGTGACTTCATCGTACCTTTAAAATGTAGTAAGAATCGAGATGAATCATTTAGTTAAGAGAAAGTATTTCGATCTGGACAAAGTTTAGTTTAGTTGTTTTTGAATTTATTTATTTGTATGTGTATACCTGTGTACGAAGCCATCCTGGCGCAGTGGAACAGCACCTGTCTGTAAACGCGACAATTGTGGATTCCATCCCCACTCGAAAAAAAGATTAAATTTCTATTAATTTCACAAAGCGCGCTAATTAATACGTAATCCGCCATTATACAAACTCGAGTTCGGCCGGGGCGTGGAGAACGGTGTGTCTTGGTAATAGGTTACCTTCAATTGAACCGGCTACCCACGAGAGTCGTAACTACTAATGTATTTAGAAGAAAGAGCGTTTGAAAGTTATATACGTAATTACATATATAATATTTTTTAGCTTCGTCTCTACTTTATAACACTTAATATACTCTTACTCCGTTTGCCATCCAATTACAAAATATTGAGCGTTAAATGAGTTCAGTTGCGGGTTCACATTTAGAAAATGTGTAAAAACTCTCTTGGACGGTTTCCAAGAGGCGCGGGTTCAAAACCCGCTGCATTAAAATTTTTATATGTTATCTAAATATGTTTTTTCAATTTCCTAATTGATTTCCTGAGTGACCAATTAACAATTTAAAATATTAAAAAAATATTTTTAGCTTTCCGCTCTAGTGGGATGAAGCGCGGCGTTCAAATCCGCAACACTAAACGCAGTTCCATGAAGTCGACCGGAAGTGAAGTGGCTTCACAAAAAGTTCTTATTGTCTATCCAAAAAAGCGTGAACCTATGCATAAAGTATAAAAAGCCAGTCTATCATATTGTGAAACACAACATGTGAGAAGTGTCGAACTTCAGTTCGTTTAAAAATGTAATGACGTTAAAGTACAGTACTGAGGTTTGTTTGAGAGAAAAAAAAATTTACACTGCACTCTGCTAACAAGTCTGCTTTTCACCTACGTAATGAGTACGACCCGATCGATACGATCCGTTTTTGTCATAAATAAAGAAACGAAAAATTCGAAACACAATTTTCTTAACTATGAAATAAGGCTTAGTTTCCATTATCAGGAAATGTCCGCAATATAAAATGAATCGTAATCGAAATATCTTAGACAGTATACTTATGTTTTTAGGCGAAGCACATTATGCAGGCTATACTGGCGCACGTGTGCGCATAAAATTTGATTTCGCCACTATTGTTTTATGCAGTTAAGTAAGAAAGAGACGCAAATAGACTATTCTGTTGTGTAATTCGATAGTTCCAATAGGAAAAAGCTTGTTTAAAGCTTTCTAGGATAGGCTTAAGGATTTTTTCTTTCGCTTTAACATTTTGTGGTGCAGACAGTGTTTTGGGCATGTTGCTCTGCGTTATTTGTACATTGAGAGACCTTACGTAGTCCTTCCTCGTTCATCATCCTTTGGCTAATATTAATCTAAATATATAAAAGTAAAAGTAAATATTTGTATAACTTATCATACATTATTAATTAAAAAAATAAATAACTTTGTTGGTTTGATTTTTTTAACTAATAATTGGTTTCAAATATTTTGTAAATTTTCGAGCTACGTACCTTTTATCTTGACAGTGTGACTGACTTACACTAAATTTACACTAACTAAAAAATTTGCACAGTGACACGGCCCTCTATTCTCCACTTACGCAACCTCATTCACTCACTATTTAATATAATTTGACATTAAAATCCACTATTTCAATTCCAGGTAAGCCAGCTCCAGGCAAACGTCGTAAAACAAACAGCCAAATGCAAGGTAAACGTGTGAACAGCGACCAAATCGAATTACCAATTAATAATGGATTGTCGGTTGATTGATTAATAATATAAAATCCCGCCGTCCGTCTGTCACGTTGATTGACATATTTTAGCATTAATTGACACATCGCATTTACTTTTAATTGTGGCTTCGTATTGGTTTACTGGTTTCGTGTTAATATAACCAAATGTAGACTGATTAAATGTTGTAATTTTTAATAGTATATTATTAACTGCAGCTGTATTTATATATCAACGTATATTAGAAAATCTTGCAACACTATTATAATCCACTTTCTGTTTGATTTACTTAAAATTTGATTATGCTATATAATAGACTGAAATACCATCGCCACGATCTGGAGACCTGACTGAGCTCTTCTACTTCTCAAGCACCTGTAGCTAATCTGGTATTCACACTCCGAACGCTCTTTTGCCTAGTTTTTATTATTAAAAAAAAAGATTAGCAAACGTGTCAAGGTCCTTGTTCCTTTTCTGTACAAATTAAGTATTTTTTTCTGATTGTATAAGGCAGCCAAAGATGTAATAGAGAGATAGAGAGTGTAATATGTAACATTTATGTCTGTTGCCATATATCCGTCCCAGGCTGATAAGTCGAATTGTATATTTTTCAATATTAATAGGCATCAGGATTTCATGTTTTCTTATAGAATTAACAAAATGACTAAATAAATTAAAAAAAACAAGCAATTATATGTTAAAAAAAATAATTGAATAATGAAATAAAACAAAATTTACGAACAAAAGTGAAAGGCAAAGCTGAAAAGTATTCATTTTTGATTTATCAACTCATTCACCATTCATTCAGAGGCGTGGCACCGTGGAACAGCGTCTGAGTGTAAACCCAACTGGTTGTGGGTTCGATTCCCACTCGTAGGAATTATTACATTTAAATTATTTTAATTTATCCGCTCTACTACCTAAGACAAAGTGCGGCTTTACATTTCGCCACTCAACACACAATGGTTCGATTTCAGGTGGAAAGTGGCAAACGGAGTGTCTTGACACTAGCTACTCTATGCGGGAAAAGTATGAAGCTCCAACCCTGTATTCTTTATCTAAAAAACAATATTGTCATAGTAAAACTATTATATATTAGTTTACATAAACGTTTTACGGCAGGTAGTTGTACAAGTTATTGAGTTAACGCGACGAAGGCCAACGCAACCTTTTCAACTAAATATCATCGAATGATTTGTGTATGTAATTTATTGCGATAACTTTAATGTTTGTTTTACATTTTTATTATTATATGAGTACTTGTTTTAAAAAAATTCTTGATAATTTAACTTATTTAAAATAATATAATTTGTTTATGAGTTTTAAGAACAAAAATCCTTTTATAAAACCGCTATACTGTGTTCAGAACGCTTCAGAGCTTATATTATTAATTGATGCTAAAATATGTATCGCCATTTTAAGTAAAGGAAACATTTGTTATATCTTATTAGACTAATATTATAAATGTCAAACTAGCTTTGTCTGTCTGTCTGTCTGTGATACCATTACGGACAAAACCTCTGAACCGATTGTTAGGTAATTTTACATAGAGATACTTGAGGGTTTTGAGACGAAAGTATTTTACTTTTTTGAAGACATTAGTCATACCATCTATAGTTCAACGGGCGAGCGTGCAGCTAGTCTTGTTAGAAATCGAACCCGTTACCCACATAATCAATTTAAAAGCAGACAAGACACGACTGCCTTTACCTATTTGTGAGGTAAATAAGGTTAAGGATATCTAGTTATCAAGCTTGATTGATTTCTTATTGACAGATAGCGACGCGCTACTTTGATACTTGTGAAAATTCATATTATGTTGATAAATTAATTTATACTATACGCGTAAAATACACGTTGCCTTAGCAACGTGTATTCTATTTTGTAAAAATTAGTATCAAACACATGGTAGTGTGTGTAATATTACTTTTTTAATTTAGTTTATTCATATTGGTTTTTTTGTACACGATTTGTGGATGCAAGTATTTTTTAGGAAAATGTGTGTGGGATTAAGCTCGATGTGAAGTTCCCTGAGCTGCTGTTGAGAACCGATTGACTTGTACGTTAGGCCTTTATTTCTATAATTTTTATTGTATGATTGAACTCAACACCGCGCCTTACTTTACAAGAGCGGTGAAATGAAAGTTTCGCCATTTAAATATCGCCAGACAGACTCAGTCCAATTGCGCCAACGTGCTTTATATATATTTTACTAAGCAATATTATAGAATATAATCTTTGTACCAATCAATCAGCTGTCTCGGCTGAAAGGTAAACAAGGAGGTCAAGGGCTCTCCCTCCCTCTGGACTTGATTGATTCCTTATTGACGTATGGAGACGGTGTATTTTGATACTTAGAGCGGTATATTTTTATTATAATTTATATATTTTTTTAACGCAACTTTGAGCTTATTTTTCATAATTATTCTCATTTAGAGATATTTGATGTAGTTAAATATATTGAATAGTTACAATATTTTAAAAGATCACAAAAAAATGGCGATGTTAGTTTTTTTAAGTTGTAAAAATTAAATAAATAATATAATACGTTGAAATATATATATATATATATATATATATATATTTTTTTTTTTTTTTTTTTTTTTTTTTTTTTTTTTTTTTTTTTTTTTTTTTTTTTTTTTTTTTTTTTTTTTTTTTTTTTTTTTTTTTTTTTTTTTTTTTTTATAGTATAATGATATATTTTATCCATTTTGTGTTTCTTGTTTGTTTCTTTTTTTTATATATATAATTTATCTGCCTATATTAGAAATACCTAAAGCTTTACCTAACTGACTTATTTACCTACTAAAACCAGCTAAACAATACGAATTTATGACATTACGTGTTTTGTAGCTCAACCCACGCTTTGTCTTATTCACCAAAGCAAAGAAACAAAAAATGTTCTTTTCACTGTATACGAATCGAACCCACAACCAACATACTCATATTTGACTCCGAAGTTTTTTATAAATTTCACTTTGTTGAGTATCAAATATAAATAATAAAATTAAAGTGAGGTGTTTGGTAAAATAAACAACACACACTTTTAGATAATTGATTTACTTATATATAATTGCATACTACATACGTTTCGGCTGTTTATGAAACAAAGAAAAATATAAGACAGTATATATATTTTGATTTTGTTCGATGACTTTATACTTAAAAAAAAAAATTAATGAATTTAAAAAAATATATTATTCTCAAAAATAAAAATATAAAGGTGTAATAAAGGTCCCATCACATATTATTTTTTTAAGCGTCTAATAGAAAATATATTACAATATCTTAAATGCAAATATTTTTCTAATTTAAACCTAAAAGCTATATATATATATACACAAAATATTCCTTACAAACACAATATCTATACTAAATAAGACTACAAAAACAACAACAGACGCTCAATACTATGCAAAATGTATCACTGCCATTTTAAAATTACTCCTTGTCTATTAGTTTTGAAGTATAATTTCTCAGTGAACGCTCAAAAGCTAGAGCACAGGCACGTCAGTACCAACATTGCCAAGTCTATTTGCAATGATCAAGACGTTTTAGTCTGTCTATTTGAAATATTAATACTCATATAATACTATGGGTGATTGACGGCTGTCTTCGGGATATATCTGTCACAGAGCCACCCTTGGGGGTGGAGACCACCCCATTTCAGGCGAAATGTCTAAATCTTTGCGATTTATTGATTGATATATGTATGGGTTTGTATGGATTTCGAGTGTTCTTAATATGTATGTACAGATGTGATTTGATTTGATTTGGTATGATGTATGGGAATTAATTTGCGTTTAGTTGGTTTTTGTTTTAGGGTAGAAATTTTTGTATTAAATATCTAAGAGACTTTCTATTAGCTTTATTCATTATCTATATATTTAATAAAATGATACTGGTCGCTGTATGTACATGGAAGATATATGATAAAAATATAGTATTGAGGGCATTTATAAATATAATAGAACCCAAAACTATGATTTTTTATTTTCTTTTCTGTTTGCCTGTTTGTGTACGCTAGTCTCAGAAACGGCTTTACCGATTTAAAAACTATTTCCTCTATTGTATTTTGGTAAGCTTCCCTTAATATTAAGTGTCTATTTCATTTCAATTATGTCATATATAAAAAAGTAACAACTGTTTAAATTTAAAATTGAAGCAGGCGGGCGAAAAAACTAATTAGTTTAGTCGTGTACTTTACGCAGGTGAAGCCGCGGGCGGTTCGCTAGTTATACATATATCCTAAATATAATTATTTTCATATACTTATGTCCATTACATACGGGAGAACTGAGTGAGTTATCCCTCTAATTTTCCACTTTCAGTCCAATCCTGAATCCTGACTCACGTCAGTCTTCATTAAGTGCAGAAAAGTGTGGCACTAGGCTTTCTAGGCGTTATATCGAAAAAAAAAACATTTAGCTTAGTTAACACCCTAATAATTGAAATACCTTAATGTCACAAAATCTCTTATTTCCACATATAATAAGAAATTAAAAATGTTAGTTCAATACGAAATTGTTGGGAAGCGTCAGCTCGAGGTGCTAAGAGTGAGACCTCCCACTCGACGATACATCTGTTACCTATTTGTCAAACATCGTTTACTATTTTCGTCGTGGTTCGTCGGTAACGCTGTGTGCATGATTGAGGTCTTTTCTTCTTTACAATTGTATGAATCATAATATTACTTTGAGGCGTCTAACTGTTAACGCGATTGGTCGTGGGTTCAATTCTGATTCGGAGAAATTATTATATTTAAACTTTTTTCTTGGTACCAAAGACAAAACGCGGCGAACGGAGTGTCTTGACACTACACTCTTTCGTAACGTGACTCTCTGACTAACGTGCTATGCGGGAGAAACGGGTTACTTCATACCTAACCCTTTATGCGCAAATTTACGGACGGTAGAGTATGAAATTTGGTATATGGACAAAAACTGCAGAAAGCCTTTTCAACTTTTTTCATAATTATACTTTAGAAACGATATAAATTCATATAATTAATATAACGCACACTGCCTTATTTTTGACATATACGATTCATTTTTGTATAAATGACATATACGTTTAAGAATTTCGACATATACGTTGATAACACAACGCGTAATTATTCCGTCGACGGGGCTTTTACTTTACTTTAATTTAATATTTGTATCCAGTTAGTGTGTTATGTATATAAAATAAATGATTGCCTAAATTAGATATAGTTGCAAGCTCATTTATATGGAATTTTGATATGTTTAAAGGTCTTCAAGTACATATTTTATAACGTCTAATTGTTCTAGAGCTTACAGAACTATAAGCTATATTAAAAGCTTGTTTAACTTTCAGTCAAAGTATCTTGGAATGATAATCCCCTCATCACTCAAACATTATGATTACGAGAATAAGAAGACGAAAAAGATAATGAATATTTTTACCACAATTTTTTTTACTACAAGACTAATATTTTGTTTTTTTTATAATTTCAAAGGTTCGGCGGCTTTTTCGTAAGACAATGCAATTCCTGGAAAGAAAATCAAAAATTGCTGAAAAAAGTTGCCTATGTTCATCCTTAGACCCTTAGGTATCTCTCTCTTTAAAATTTCATCACAATCGGTTCAGCAGTTTGGCCGCGATGACATCACAGTGTCTGTCTGTAATGTCATCGCGGACAGACAGACAGGGTTACCTTCCCATTTATAAATATTATATTATATTATACGATCGACAAAATATTGTAAGGCCTTGCCATATAACGGCGCCTTACACACGATATCCGAACAAATCTTATTCACGCTTACACTTTAGACACAGGAGCGTTTTTACTATGACACTTCCTTTACATGACATCACGGTGACAAATGTTCGTGTTAAAATAAAACAAAGCCCTTATTACAAGGCACGTAGGTGCAAATTCAACATTTTCAAATACCCAAGTCGGTTGACTCACTCCGAATGCGCTTCCCGTAACTCTTATTATATTGCAATAAGGTTCAGATTGAGATGATTGACAGATTTCGATGCGATTTGCACATTTCCAAGGTTGTTTTGATGGAGTGGCCCGTCAATTAAATAGTCGAGCGTTCAGCATGTCTTCTATATGATTGAGTGCAGTTATGCAGATTTACTTTGAAGATACGGCGCTTAACAGCCTCTTTTTAGTTATTTGATGCACTTTATAATAATAATTTGTCTGTATGTACGCGTGTACGTGGATTGCTTTAGTTCATTGTGTTTGATACAGACTAGTATTTCTGATGTAGTTTTTGTTTGGCGAGAACTTCTTGTAGTATAAAACATGTGATTTGCGATTTAAAAAGAAAAATATTTTCATGAACTAAATTTCAGATAAATCTGTGCTATGCAGAATTCTGAATCAGGCCACAAATAAGTTATGAGGTTGTCGAAGATAAAATAAATTGTTAATGAATATTTAGGACTTTAGTAACATAGAAATCACCATATAAATTTAACAAAAAGCTACAGTCTGAAATTATAAAACCCATAAATTTCGAGATCTTACGTGTGGTGTGACGGAACTCAACACCGTGCTCTGTTCCAGACCGGTAATTCCTCAAATGGAATTGAATCCACAACCATCGAGTGTACAGTGATACGCTAACCTTCTGGTCCATGGTCTGTCTATCATTTCCAAGTGACACTGTAATATTTTACCAAATCAGTATTCACTGAACTTTAAAAACACCATTAACAAAGGCTATTTTCCTCCAATACAGTTGATATAGAATAAACACAACAAACATGTAGTTGAAAAAACACTGTCCCTTTATATATTAAAACCTTAATTTTCTGTCATACAATCAAATTATTCTAAACAAACTTGGGGGATAAAAATCGATGATAGGCATTGTCCGACCCACGTCGACTTTGAGCTGTCAAGTTTGATTGAATCAGTTGAGTGGCATAAGCAGTGATAGATATGGCATCTACAATTATTGTTTTACAACTACACGTTTTTCCCGCATAGCAGGGAAAGTCAGAGAGAACCTAGTGTCAAGATACTCCGTTCTCCACTTTCCCAATTCGAAACGTTGTTTGTTGAGTGGAAGACCTCGCTGTCACACCACGCTTTGTCTTGTTCACCAGAGCGGAAAAATCAAACCCACAACCAATGGTGAGTTACAGTCAGACCCACTACACCACAAGGGTATCTTAAATAAATAACCAGAATGCGAACTTCAGTACTATCTAACTAGATGCATAGTGAAATCAATATAATGCTGTATAACTGTTTTCTTGTAATTTTTGATTATTAGTACAAAAACAAACATTGTATAAGTTTATTTTCATAGACATTTGTTGGTATTCGATTAATCTAAAACAAAATCGATATAATTGTTTGAAACGGCTAAGACAGAAACAGAGTCGAAACAGAGGTTTCAAAGATAATAATGTTGACCAACAGTCACGTAGCTGTTCTATTCCAATGTTTGCTTTACTGTGTAACTTAAAGGATTTTGCTCAGTTAGAGTATTTCTAAACTTTATATATTTCTAGTTACTGTATATATACTTTTTGAGAATATCCATATTTTATACACACATACAATAAACCATTTTGGCGCAGTGTGACAGCGTTTGACTGTAAATGCGATTGGTTGTGCATTCTTTTCCTCTCAGGGATAAAAATATTTAAATTAATTTTATTTCCCCGCTCTGGTAAGGCACGCGGTGACGAGTTCCGCTACTTAGCATGAAATCTTTTGATTTCGGTCGAAAAGTGGAGAACGGAGAGCCTTGAGACACTAGGTTCTCTTTCACTACCAACATTAAGAACAAGTATTTTTTGATAACAATATTAGCTATAGAAAAAAACATATTTTAAAAACGTATAAAATTTTTGAACGAAGCGGGATTTGAAACCGCGCCTCTTGAAATCCGTTCAAACAATCTCGTCTTTTTAATTTCCTAAGTGTGCGAATAACATTTTAAAAAATGTTAAAAATATTAGCTATACACACTGCGTTCCTCAGTTTTGCTCAAGTAAACTTTTGCATATAATCTAATAAGACCGGTCAAAAGTCCATAACCTAAATGGAATGTGAACCCATTATTCCCAATAATAAGCTTGTGCTCGACATCCTAGTACCTTTGTAGAGCCAATGTACTTTATTTTATTTTTTTTATTTTACTGAATAATCAGTATCCGTATTAATCAACAATATTTTGCCCTTAACCGTATAAAAACATATTATTACTAGCTATGTAGCAGTATCCCAACGCCACCCTTTGCCTTATAAATACTCACCTAAATGAGAATTGAATCCACATTTGCCTTTAATTAATTTAATAAATCAAATGCATCTAACATGAAATCGAAATAACATAACTCCTTCACCCCCAACTAATATTAAACTAGCGGAAATTTTAACCTCTTATAATCAAATTTCCAGTCAAATCTATTAGAAATAACAAAAATTACACATATATATTGTTAAACTAAAACTAAAACAGCTAAACAAGAAAATGCCATCATAAATAAAAAGACAGGTCTATTCTTTACAAAGGCTTGGTGTACTCGTAAAGCGGACAAAGACGTCTGCGTCCGTCTGCGCGCGACATTTGAGAGACGTGTGTCGCCCCCACCCCCCGCGACGCTCCGATAATGATGTTAGAGCGACTTTGTCCCGTCCTGACCGTTGCTTGATATTGTTTTCATTTAAAATTTTTAGCGTTTTTAGGTAAATTAAGTATTTTTTTGGGTTTTTAGGCTTATACCATTTTACTATCAAGGTGTCTATAATAGGCGGAAAGTGGGGAGCGGAGAAAGTTAGGAAATAAAGTTTGCTAATAAAGTTAGAAAATAAAGTCTGCACTTTTTGCATACACTCAAAAATATATTGGTACTGTAAAATGGTTTGAAATCAATTTAAAACTTGTTCACTTATTTTACAAAGCCATGCATGTAACCTAACCTAACAAAGACTAATTATATCTTTAAAAGAATTATGACAAAGTGTATACAGTTATCAAAAGATCCCGAAGTAACGAGTCTTTATAAATATATTATTTTACAAATACCTGTTACATTTCTATAAATTATATTTTTTTCATTTCTAAAATCTATATTTTATTAAAACACAATCTTTTTTTTATCTTAAACCTTCACTAACATCGTCATATATAATACACTTGTATTTACTATAAAAAAATTAGCCAATAAATCAAACAAAGTAAATCTAGGTGAAACGTTCAGTATATTAGACAATGTCTACACGACAAATAAAGACCTATTCTAGTTGAGCTCAGTCTGTAAATTGTCTTCAAGAGCTGACCACCCCCTCTATAGGGGGGGCAGGGTGTTCAAAGCGGGTGTGGGGACTACCGTATCCCCTTTCGTCTTGCTTATGACTGACAGGCGGACAGCTTGAGTGATTGAGAGTGACTCGAGGTATAATACGCTCTTGTGAGATACCACATTGTACTTACAAAATGTCGTAACTACTTGCCGTATCTTAACAATTGTTGGGTCTGTGGCGTCGAGTTACGGTTGAGTTTTCTATGCATTATAATGGATTTACGTTGGAATTTTGTTAAAATAAAATATACAGTGTTATTACGAATTAAAATATGATGCCGTTTTTAATGCAAGGTGTTTTGTAAATTAGATGCATAACTCGATGTTTCCGACGATGCAATTGCTAGCTTGTGGCGGCGAATGTTTCATATTAAAAAAGAATCTTGATTATATATTTATTTTGGTTGGTACATTTCTGGTCAAGGTTTCTTCGAATTAATTTTATTAATCTATTATAATGTGTTTTCAGCTCGTAACAAGTTTTTAAATTTCGCTGCCAATATCTTCTATTCTATACTTCTATAAGTATAGGACAATATTCAATATTGTAACCTTAGCCGATAGACGTTCTTTTGACATAGTTCGACAAACAGTTGCGTCCTCCTTACTAACACGCAACTCAAGTAAAAAAATCAAAAGAAAATATTTTAATTAAAATCTGACCAGTAGCTCCGAAAATATGCGCGTGCAAATACACTAAAATTAAAAAAATCATAGAGTTATATTCTATTACTGGTTCTTTATCCCTCTACATTTTTACGTATTATATTTTTCAGTAAATTAGACACACTTTTTTTACTGTTTTATTATAAATAAAGCAGCTTCACGCTTGTTACCGCATATCAAGTAAGAAATTACGTTTTTTTTTAGAAAACGTATAAAAATTTGAATACAGCGGGATTCGAACCCGCGCCTCTTTCGCCTTCACCGATTCACCTAGAAAGCGCTCGGACCGCTAAGCCATGCGTTCTACATTGCATGTTGTCGAAATTCATATACGCTTGTTGCCTCTTATTTTTTTTGTTAGCATCTCTGTGGAGAGATTTTTACAATTTTCTGTTACCCAAAGATTATTCTACAAACAATCGTTTCGCAAGAGAGCAATTAATAGCATTAATTATTAAATATTTTTTTTATATTTTTAAAATGTTATTATTTTAGAAAACGTATAAAATCCTAATGAGATTATATTATAGGAACAATTCGCCTAAATTCGACTCGAACCTACGACCATCGCGTTTAGTTAAGATAACCACTGTACCACGCTAGCCTCCAGATATATAACACAGACTGTTATTATATTCGCAATTAATACATCACGGGATAGCGATCGGGCACGCAATTCTATCAGTCAGTACGGACATCTAATCCCGCCAGTCCTTACATTATACTTATGGGGATAAGAACTCGTTACTCTTTTTGTTAGTACTAAATACATTTGATATTATTTTTATTAACAAATAACTTGAACATACTAAATTAAGATATGTATTTGTAGTTAAATTACATTATATAAAATACACTTTAGAGACGTCGCGGGCTGCGGAACTAAACGCCGCGTTTTATCTATTGAAAGTGGAAAACGACAAAGTCTAAAAATTATATATGATAGATGGAGAGCGGAGAAATTCAATAATTTGAACACAATCATAGCTCCGAGTGGCGATCAAACCCACAACCTTTCGCGTTTGCAGTCAGACGCTGTCACACTGCGCCACGATAGCCCCTCCTTTCGTGCACCTTATGAAAAATATTAAAAAAAGCTTATTTCATAGTTAAAAAACTTTTTCGAGCTTACTAAATGTGTTCGGAAAAGTTCTTAAATGCATAATCGCAAAATACAGAATACGCTGAGCGAGTACTACAGTTTTGATTGACGTTGATTGACAATTTTTTGAAAATAACTTCATAGTGAAAGCTTAATTGAATATGCTTTATAGCGAATAAGCTTTTTCTAGAATAAAATTGCTTTATGCCTTCATGTTGTGATTACAATTTGTCAAGGTACTAATATTATAGTTATTGCCTGTAAATCGTATTATCTTGAAATATACGTCCATTCATATATACCCATATTTTTATATATACATAAATATATAGATATATATATATAAAATCGCAAACTACACAACACTAGTAAAAAATTCAAAAAATATAAGAACTTTAAATTTTCTCACTTAAAGCTCTATTTGGTATATCAACAAAACTTTCATAAAGTTGTTAAGCGTGGGTGTTTAACACATTTGATTCGAAATATATCGGTTAAGTTGCATTATAAATAAGTATCGAACTAGACGTAGGTGGATGCGTGTTCGATGCCCGCTTGTAATCTTAGTGTGTGGCTCTATAAAGTAGAGGTGTCTGTTTAGACTTTTATTTCGAATTGAATTTGCGACGAGTATGTAAATTTTTAAAAAAAATATAATGAAATTTCACGATTTTTCCCCCATCTTTCGCATTGCGCTTTTTCCTGTATAATGGTGTAGTTAGAAAGAACCTAGGACTGAGATCCTCCGTTCCCGACTAAGACTCAATCCTCGAACTGACATTTACTGGAAAATTTACATTGAAATATTGACATTTATATGGCAAAAGTCTAAGATTTTGAAGCTTTTATTTTACACTTATTGCACTAATTTTTTTTAGAATTTGTAGAATTTTGCTTATTCTTTACATATTCAAAGCAAACATGAAACCTGTGTATTGGTGTAGCTTCGTAATACAACTTATTTTGTTTTACTTTAAGAAAGCAACGAAAAAAGGTGTTCGTTAAAAACTTACACATACGTACATTTCATATCTATCTAACCAGCGAATAAATAAAAATAAAAAATGAATGAAATTTGTACTGCAAACCATCGTCCACAGTCAATAATAAATCCACTAAGCCACAAAGGTCTTTCAGTATATAAAATACAAGTACAAAAGCTATTTAGTAGCAATTTAAAACAAAGTACGAAGACCTCGCCAGAGCGACCTTTAGACTAATTATGTCAAACGTCAATCTCGTTGTGATAGAATCATAAGGTCTTTTGTCTTGATCTTGGTAAATTGTACTGTAAGTAAAAATCATATGAGCTCGATTAAATGATATATTTTTGAACTAACTCTCCGACTCTGTTTTCTTATGGGAAACTTCACGCTTCTTCCCGCATAGCAGGGTAGTCAGTGAGAACTTAGTGTCTAGACACTCCGCTTCTCCACTTTCCGTACGGAATCGAGACATTGCGTGTTAAGTGGCGGAACTCAACGCCGCGCTTGTTCTTTGGTACCAGAGCGAAAAATTTAAAATATAAATATAAATATAATCCTCGAGCCAACTCAGACCCACAACCAGTTCCGTCTAATGTCAGACGCTGTCCCACTGCGCCACGATGGCCTCGTGGTTCAATTAATTATATTTTGTACTAGCCACCTGCTCGCGGCTTCGCCTACGTAAACTGCATAACTAAACTATTTAGTTTTTTCATCCGCCCCCGTTCTCACTTAAATCCCAAACTTTGCTTATATTTATAATTAAAATGGTTGTAACTTTTTTGTTTATGAACCGATTGAAATTAAAAAACCACTAAACGTTACGGGAAATTTATTACAAGATAAAAATTGAATTGCATTTAAATCGTGTCAACCGTTTCTTAGATCAGCCTGCACAAACAAACCGACAAACAAAAGAAAATTAAAAATCTTTTTTTTGGGTTCTATTACAATAAAAAATGCCCCTAATGATAATTATATACCTTCCATAATATTTTTTATATATATTCTATGTACAGACAGCGTCCAGTTACATTTTTATTATATGTTTATATGTTTTACTGACAACTTAAATGTATAATGTATCTAAAAAGGGACATGTTAGGTATTTTAGTATGGAAAGAGATTGATAACACCAATACCTACTAATGCAAATGTTAGAACGAGAATTTATTTCAAACTTAAATTCGTATTATAATTTCGACAGTAACTGTATTAATAATCTAATTGTTTTATTAATAAAAAATAATAATAAAAAAAAATATATATATATTTATTAACATTTTTTTAAGGGTTATTCCCACACTAAGGAAATTGAAAAAGACATATTTAGAAAACGTATAAAAATTTGTACGCAGCGGGATTTGAACCCGTTCATACGTAGTGTTTCCAATAAGAAATCTTGAACAGTTTTCAAGAGGCGCGGGTTCAAATCCCGCTACGTTCAAATTTTTATACGTTTTCTAAATATGTCTTTTTTTTAAAAAAAAGTACTTACCGCAATAACTGATAAGTAAGGACTTTGTAACTTTCATTGATAAGTAGAATAAACAAAACCTATGCGTGATAACGAAAAATTTTTAACATTTTATTATCACATTATCGACGGTGTATTGTGATAATTGAATTAATCCTCTGGTTCCGAAGGGTTTTCTTAAATCACGCTTAAATCTTGGCGAATAGAGCTTTGATATTATCATGATAAGAAATTCACAATTTTGTCTATCTGGAGGTGTTTTTAATTTTTTTCTACTACATACTTCATGGGAGTACATGGTCGTAAATTATCAATTCTCTAATAAATAATCGCCTTTTATCGTTTTGTGTAACTACTATAACTATACTAGTTTCTATCCGTTACTATACATGCTTTTACAATAGAATTACACCCTATCCATACCAATATTATAACTGCGAAACTAAATCTGTCTGCCTGTTTGTGATGTCATCACGACCAAACCGCATGTACCGATTGCGATGAAATTTTATAAAGAGATACTTGAGGGTTTTAGGACAAATATAGGCAACTCTTTTCCCCCCATTTTTTTCGTTTTTCTAGGAATTCAATTACTTTATTTACTCCTTGAAAATTTTCACTTACTCCTTGATTTGCCTAAAAATTTGCACGTGACCGATATATTTATTTTTTAACGCTTTTTCTCCGCATAGCAATGCAATTTTGTCTATTGTATTGTGTGTGTGTAAACTTCCCTTAACATTTAGTGTTTATATAATTTCAATCAGTTCATCAGTATAAAGAAAGAGTTACAACCACTGAAATGATATATTTAAGCAAAGCTTGTGATTTAAGCCTGAACACGGGCGGGACGAAAAGACTAAATATTTTGTCATGTAGCTTACGCAAGCGAGCGGGTTGCATGTACAAATATAAAAATGGACATCATACAGCTATGTACATAGAATATTAGATAATTGGTGATACGATGCGTCTGGCATAATCTCTAGAGATAAAGACCTGTAGCTTTTCAATCTAATAACAAAACAAAGTGCAGCGTCTAGCTTCGCCTCTCGACACAAAATGTCTCTAATTGGGCCAGAAAGTTGATAAGGCAGTGTCTTTACACCAAGATATTTATACCTATCCTAGTTATACAGGTAAAATCGTGAAATTTCACATCGAAACCAATGTCATTGTTACCTAACAACGGTTTGATTAGAACCCATATTTTTCATGGTAAAAATACCAACCTCAGACCACCGTAGATCAGTGGCACAGCCTCTGTACACGCGAGGTTGTAAATTCGATTCCCAGTTAGAGAAATGATTATATTTTGAAAACAAATATTTTCACCGCTCTGGTACACAAGGCACAGCGCTGCGTTGGGTTCCGCTCAACACGGAAAGTGGAGAATGGAGTGACAAGAATAAGTGTGAAGCTGTATTGAACACAAAACAACATAATTGCACACTAAATAAAACATTATATATCAGAGTGAACTGAACTAAAACATTTTATCACGTGATCTCAGTACGTCACTCATGCTGGATGGTTGGAAAATATTATTTATTATTACTATAGAGAACTGTCCATCCAGGTTACTTCCTGATGTATTGTACAGGTGCGTGTTGAGTGAGGCGTGCGGCGAGTTGCGATTCGTATTAGAATATTTTATAATTGCTGTATGGGGCCATCGTGGCGAGGTAGATTAGCGACTGGTTGCGATCCCCGCTTTGTGAGGTGAAGGGCGGCGGCGTTAAGCTCCGTCACTCAACGCTGAATTGATTGCGCGATAACTGAAAGTGGAGTAAATCGACACTAGGTCATTTCTGTCATATGTTGGTATATGGGATAAAAAACGCTTACATGGGAACAAGTAGCGGTGATGTTAAATCAGACTTGTCAAATTTTATATGCACTAATTGTTCTTTGGGCTGGCGTGATAGAACTTTATGGTATTTCTTGACGCGTATACACGCGTTGCCATAGCAACATATATGCTTCTTTATAATAACGTGTTTGTCAAACATATAGGTAATGTGTGATGGATTTTTTTATTAATTTAATATATTTTATGTGCATTATATATAAAAAAAAAAAGCTTTTTGTTCTAAAAACTATTTCTCTAGATAAACTATAGCTGTGCCACATTTCATAGTGCTCCGTCCGCGTAATTGTCGTAAATGGGGTACAAAATTCACAGTTATATAAATCTATTGGTACACAACTAACCTATATGGAAATAGTTCGGATATTGAGCTTGTAACTTTAAAGTTTTGTCTTAACGACCAAAACCGTTCACTTTTATAGGACTTTTTGTTAAGCCTTAATAAATTGATAGGATTAAGTATTTTTATAATATTTTCTAGGCGAAGTAGATGCTCTGCTTAATATAGCGCAGTGGTTAATCGCTCTAGGACATAATATATCTTGCGCCTGAGTCGTTTGTATAAAAGCGAGAAGTTACATGCTTCATTGTTTTTTAAATAATTTAACAAAAATTATTAGCTCAGAAAGATATAAGTAACTATGTAATTTTATAATAAAATCAAAGAAAAATAATATAATTAGTAAAAATCTTACGAGAATTAGGCAAAATTTAGTATAAAATATAATTTTAACGTTGAATGTGTTTCGTATTCGTACAAAGTCACGTGACATTGCACTAAGTAGTCTCCATCTATAATAATACTAATAATGTTTAGATTATTACATATTTATTATATACTAGTGCCTGTGAGGTGTACAATACGAATTGTATTGGTTCAACGTTCTTTATACAAAATTGAACACACAATTATATGTTTGTAATATAAACACATGCGATTGTGTGTATTTTTTATTTTGAATTTAAAGTATTTCTAATGCAGAACATATTATAAAAAATTTGGTCTGTTGCACATTTCTTTTTCAAATAAACTTCAACTATGTATACTTGTCAAATTGTATACTTGTCCGTCTTTGTAAGAAGGGTATTTATTTTATTTAAATTCATTAATGTAAATTTTAACGACATGAAATTGACACAAAACACACGTTAAAATGTTAATTATTTAATAAATATATATAACTAAATATTTACTTGTAAAAACGTCCATACATTGACAGTTTGACGTATTGTAGTGCGTGAACAGGAAGCGATAAGCTCACACCTACGAGTTACAAGTAATAAATTTAAAAAAAAACTTGACTGTAAAAAAAACTACCTAAATGACATACATTGTTATGTGTAAACGAAGTCACTAAAAAAAGTACACTCAGAGCTGTCGATTAGTATTTAAATGCTATTAAATCGATGTTTATGCGCCAATTTTAAGTACAAATAAGAAGGGCCGGATAGATATATGAAAGATACCTTATTATTTTAAAATTTGAGGATTGCAGTACGAACAGGTTTTTTTTTAATTATTGCTATTTTTTTTACTGTATACATTGTCTTGACTGTAAACACTATAGTTGTGGGTTCGATTCCCACTCGGTGGAATGATTATATATATATATTTATTTATTTCCACCTCCGGTAATACAAAATACAGCGTTGACATACTCATGACATACAATATTTCGAAATTTAGCAAGAAGCTAATAACGAGTATCATGAAAAACCTTTAAAAGCTTCAATATTTATTAAAATTATGCCTTTTTTATATTATAATGGAAAAAAAGGTAAACTAGATGCGATAGCAACCGAATAGCAGTACTAGATATCCTTTAGGTTAAGCCTTGAGGCTAAATAAATTACATCTATAATTTAATATATGGTTCAGGGTGTGATCCCGAAAACACGCAGCGTCTGCAGTTGGGGCTGGAAGTGAAGAACGGAGTGTCTAGGCACTTCTCTCTGACCGTACCATGTAAGAAAATGCGAGACGCTTGTATGAAACCAAGCAAGCAAAATGAACCTGCTACTGGACAAATTTACAATTTACAATTCTACAATAAAATCTAGATTAATTCAATGAATAATTCCATAGCATGGCAATCGCAATCGCACTGTCACAAGCCATGCAATTCGTCCGAAGCATGAAGGATTAGTATCAACAAAGCCTCTCGTCAACGGAGGCTGGAGTGACGTTTATCTCGAGACACAGTCAACCGACTTAAGAATAAAATTTAATAATGTAAAATATTACAATTTTATGTTCAAAATTTAGTTTTCCTTTTATTATGGACTAGCTGTGCCCGCGACTTTGTCCGCGTGGAGATCTTACATCAGCTATTTGCCAGTGAAAGCCCCGTCAAAATCGGTGTAGCCGTTCTAGAGATTAGCCGGAACAAACAGACTGACAGACACAAAAATAGCAAAAAATAATATTCTGGTATATGTAGCGTGTATACGCATTTAGCATATATATACCATAATATTAATTTATTGACTACAATGGTTCACTATTTTGGCTTTAATGGCTTGAACATATTTTTAATTTACTTACTTGATATTTTGGTCAATTCACACAATGTCTTTATAACTAATAGTCTATGTGTTATTCTGCTGTATAAGCTATATTATTTTAAAGTTTCATTAAAATCCAGTCAGTAGTTTTTACGTGTAAGAGTAACAAACATCCTCACAAACTTTCGCGTTTATAATATTAGTAGGATTATTTAATTCTTAATTTGTTTACTCAAATACAATAACTTATTGAGAAACGTGTGCTCAAATTGATAGAATCGAACGCAATATTTTTGACGGTATGTAAAGAAAATATTCGGGCAAGGGAGTTTGGAATTTGACACAATTAAAGTTGGTACGGTCACGGAGTTTCTGGTCAAGACATAAAGAGAAGAAGCTCCTGTAGGCAGGTGGATCGACGATCAGGTCAAGGTCGCTGAAGCTGCTGGTTGCGGGTGGCGCAGGATTGATCGTAGTGGAGATTCTTGAATGAGACCTATGTCCGTCAGTGGGCTTGTGGCGATAGAGACGATGACATAACAGCTCGAAATTGAAAAAGGTGTATAATTTGGACGTAGCAGGATTAGAACCCGCATTGCTTGGAAACCGTCCAAGTGCTAGTCAAGTCAGATCTTCTCTAGCTATGTCGAACTTCGCATACGATTATTACAACTTAGTTTTATTATTAGCATCAGATCTTAAAAAACTCTATTTTTATATTTTCGCTAAAATTAACTCAAAGTGAATAACGGTCTGTTCTAAACTAGAATAGAATAGATTACAATATTTTTTGTTGCATACAAAATATGTTTTATTTAAACAAGAATAAACCATGCTTCAAATAATCTAGGTTATTTTGAAGTAGTATAAAAATAAGAAATGAAGGCTACATAAATAGTACAACCTACGAAGTCTTAATAAAATGCAAAATACTTTAGTAATTAAAAATAAGCCTCAAAGTCTTGCATTTTCATACACCGGCTATAATCGCCATTAATCGCATCATACAGGGCGTTATCTCTGACATCGGGATTCGAAGTCGCGCCCTCTGGCGTTCTACTGATTGATAGCGGCGATGCAGATATATAATCTGGTCAGGGATTACACCACTTGTTCAATTTTATATGCTATTATACAGAAAAATGATATATATATATAAAACTTTTGTTATATATTTGATAGGTATATAATTATACCTATATAATTATGTAATTTTTTGTATGAACTTATTTTACTTAATTTATTTTCATTTCACCGCTCTGATCAAACAAAGGGGGGGTCCATTTCGGGTGGAAAGTGGAGAACGGAGTTAACGTTATTACTGGTATATTATCTTGACGTTATTACTGGTATATTATAAATTAATTTCTTTTGGATACAGCCTATCAACTAAATTTTTAAAAGCACATTTAGTATAATAAGTCATAGGACAAATTAGCTTTTTTCATTCATCGGCTTCATTACAAAATCTACAACCGAAAGTCTTATATATTTAAAACACAGCTTAATATAAATATTTTTGTCACATTTTTTTTATAGTGTTATTCCCACACTAAGGAAATTAAAAAAGGCATATTTAGAAAACGTATAAACGGTTTTCAAGAGGCGCGGGTTCAAATCCCGCTGCGTCCAAATTTTTATACGTTTTCTAAATATGTCTTTTACAGCTGAGAATGTATGATTTAAGAATCTGTATATTTATTTAATTTGTTCTTATAGATTTTGAACCTACGAACATTTCAATAAAACTCTCCAAATATTTGTAATAATAAATAGGCAAATAACACTTGAAAAATAATTTGAATTATCCGTTAAAAAGACTGAAGCGCCAGCCCTACGCCCAGACAGTTGTATAGTGGTCTGCAAGATATGGGCGTACGAAACAAAGACTAGCAAATAACATGATGCGATCAAAGCATCAAAATTAGCGAAGTTTATGATAGCCATGTGTGACGTTATCTTATTAGTTACGACCTTCAAGTTTCGTACCGATTCTATGGATATAGTATTCTATGGGATAATATAATATAGTATAGCAAATTTAATTTTTTTTATCTGTTGTATATTGTATTGTGTATAAATGTTTTTTTTTTAAATTTAATAAAAGTATTAGAGACAAAGCGCTTCGAATTCTGCCTGTTAATAAACTTTACAATTCTATCAGAAAACACAATTCTCAAAAATTTACTCTATCTAACAATTAGCTATCAAACAAATACTCTTATATTAAAAACTTCAATCCTACACAATAATTTGCCAAACAAAAACAAAAACAAACACAAAAATTCACTTTAAACAATCAATCTTCCATTAAGATTCGGACAATCAAATGAAAAGTGGTCCTCGTGTCCCCAAGTATTTTGTACTGGCACAAATATCGATAAGATCGTCCATCTTGTACTCGCACGTGATACGACGCAATTAATCTGGCAAACTTAGGACACGAGAACTGAATTAAAATTCACAACTTATCGAATCCTTATAAGGAAGGGCATGCATCAAAGTTGGATTGACGCATACTGGAAATAAAGTAATAAATCATGGCAGGAGGAGCAAGTTAGCATCGGCCGTGACTCGTCGTCTTGCCAATCAATCAGACTGATAAAACAATTTATTGATTACGTCATTCAATTACAGACCAACTTCAAAACACGTACGTGATGAAGAAGTTAAATAATGGGTATTTTATTGTTTGTGAAATGAAAAAGAAAATTTTTGTTATTTTGACAATGTTTTTTTTTGTTGCTGCTCGCCTTGGCCTTAGCGGGGTAGTCTGACCTGAGTCTGAAAATAGACCTTTTAGATCCTCCAGTATCATGGAAGTGTTCTTGAAGGTCATCAGAGGTCTCCCACTGCCTCTCTTACCGCTCACAACATATTTATTTTCCTGGTTGAGTTATTAAATTTGTCACAGTTATAGTTTATATAGAGACAGATTGCAGAGTGCTAATAATATATATATTTTTTTTTAAATAATACACAAAAATTATATTATATTAATAAAATAAATATCACACTAACATGTGTTGGACATACACGTTTATATAAAGTGACATACACGTTGCTAAGGCAACGCGTTGTTTACGCGTCAATGGATCTATTTTTTTTAAATATTCATATTCCATAACTATTTTTAGGCAAATAATTATACAAAATGTCTCAACGTACGCTGAAAATACAAAAATCTTGACCGAATATCGAAACCACAACCATCGCTGCAACAGTGAAAGCTTTCACAAGCGCACTAGTCCACCCCATATGAATATTTGACACTATATTAGCTTCTATATATTGCAATGCAATTTAAACTCACCTCTTACCATATAACCGTTGGCTGACAAAGAAAATGGTTCCACATTAGATATAACCAGACTCAAGGTGCCCCAAGAGCACAATAACGATGAGCCCGCGTTAAAGAAGTGCATTCATTTGCATTTCTATGCAGTCTTGAACTGTCTTTATAGTAGGTATAGTAATCCTGAGGATTCTAGCGAAAATATGTGCGGAATAGGCATTTGGTATTAACTTGGTGATTTATTGTCTCATAGTTTTAACTACTTTGCACGTAGAATTCTTTTATAGAACAGTTTATTTAAATAACGTCTTGTTAATAATATATTTGTAGACATGGATAACCATCCATACTAGTACTATAAATGTGTGTCTGTCTGTGACGTCATCACGGCCCAACTTGCCAAGATATTTGAGGGTCTTTGGATGAACATAGGCTATTTTTCTTCCATTTTCTTTTTATTTTTAAAGGAATTTCATTGTTTTACGTAAAGGCTGCTGAAAATATTAAACTGCTATAGTTTGTAATTGCGCGTGCGAAGCCTAGAGCCGTTTTTAAGTATTACTTGTTTACTCGCTTAGAATTAAGTAGACGCCATGGTGATACAGTTAGACAGTTTATGGCACGATAGTTGGGAGTTCGTATTGTTAGACAAAGCAACATTGCAATGTTCTACAAGTTTTTTTTTTAAAATAGGTGAAATGTGGTGTCTTCACAATATTATTTTCAAGTTAATAAAAATGTGGGTTCGATTCCCCCAAGTGGGATATTTAAAATATCTCCATTTCTCCGCTCCGTTATCTAAATCAAAGCGTGGCGTAGAGTTCTGCCACTTAAAATGTATAATGTCTCAATTTAGAGAGGAAAGTGTTTTGATACTAGGTTCTCTCTAACTAACCTGCATGCGGGAAAAAACGAGAAGCTGCTTATAGAAATACAAAAATAACTGAAAAAACAAACTCCAAAAACATGAATGAACCTGTCCTATCTTAAGATGATCTATGGGGTACACGTCATCTTAAGGTAGGACAGGCTAACCGAATTTAATTAAGCACAGTTTATTTTAAATCGTCCAACATCCATCATCGAGCACCTGGGCTAATAGTCAGTGATAGACGAATCAATTTACATTTTCAACACCTAAACTCTTACTGAGGGTCAAATTTTGAATTGAAAGATAACCTGTCATATATAATGAGGGGTTTTGATCCCGCAAGTAATGAATGCAATAATTACGACGGATAGGTAATAACGCCTCAATATAAATTTGTGTTTTACAAATAACTCGCAGGTAGGCCCGCTAATGCGCACTGAATAAACATCAATCAATCATATCATATGTATATTTAAAGTTGGGGCAAAAAGTGATATTTCGTTTGGAATTGTGTGGATAGCCGGACGTTTTTGTTAAAATAATTATATTTCAATTTAGTTGTTATTTTTTGTAAGGAGAGAGAATTTATTATTATTTATAATTTCTTTTTTCTTGATATTATTGCTGAGGCCATCGGTGGTGCTTGTGGGTTCGAATCCCACTTCTAGGAATGATCATTTCTTCGCTCTGGTACACATGTTAGAGTCATAGAGTGTTGTAGCACTCTACACAGCGCAACATTTAAAATTTTTGGTTTTTATACAAAATATAATATTCTATAATATATTATATAATATATTGAGGTAGTCATATCCACGATAACAATATCTAAGCCAATTCTACAATAGGCGTTGAAAAGTAAGGTCTATTCGAATCACACACTCACACCGACACACACAAACATACAAATATATTAATATTTATTTTTGTATTCCCCACTCAGTGTACTGTATAGAGACAGGTGCGCGTACGCATGAATGGCATTAGTACTTTATTAGTATTGGTTGTGACTGATGGTCGTGGTGCTGGCGTTCTTATTTATACTTATCACTTTATTGAAATAGACGTGATATAAATGATTAAGTATTATTAGATACTCGTTGTCGACTGCAACTTTGTGTGTGTGAATTTTCCATACTATTTCCATTGCTACCTTGCATACTTTTGACTGTAAAATGTATAATTCGCTTTTTACCGTTGCCGTGAAGAATGATGACTGAATACACGATGGCTGTGGGGTATATTCCCACTCGGGGTTAGGTTATATTTATATTATATTTTCATTTCTTTACTCTGGTAACAAGACTCAGCGCATTGACTGTCAACCAGTTAGTAAGTAACGGAAGAGTTTTATAGATATTTTTACAAGTCGCACTCGGTTTTACAGTAGTCAAATATGTTTGATTCTTCTATACTTTGTATTCCGTGTCAAAAGTGTTTTTGTATCTGCTACATAATTATATACTAATAATATTTCTAACAATCGTTTTGAATGCTTTTAAATCGCCTAAAAGCTTCATTCAAAAGCTCCATTCGCCACTAGAACTTTGTTTAAAAGATGTAAAACCATCAATAAAAATTAAATTAAAGAAGTCTACTTAAGAAAACTACTAACGAACGTTTATATAAACAGCCAAGTTACAACTGCGGCAGCATTCACCCGTGGTGCCTTCTAATAGGTTACATTTTTGGTCTCTTCGGTCCCCACTAGCTTAGTAATAAGAAGTGATGTCAATAAAGATTAAGTGGGTTTTCAGAGTCGAGTTACGCGTTTCTGACAGACGGACGGACAGAATCCAGTCGCTGACGTGTGATTGACAGTCTGAGGCGAGCTGGAAAAGAAATACACTTTGACGGACTTAATGCTGTAGCTTTGTCACGTTAATTTTGCTTCTCGTTTTTTGAACTGACCCAAATTGTTTGTTGAGGATTGTTTACTTTTACATAAGTTTGGAGATGGAGATTCAGGTTTTGGGTTTTTGGGTTTTTGTCAAAGTGGTTAGACAAGATTCATAAATATTTTTCATTCTATTGCTTTCTAGTTACTTCAAGTCAAGAATGGGCGACTTATAAATATAAATTATAAGTCGTAATTATTATTTGATTGTTAAAATTAATAGTTATTAGATTACTATTTACGGACCGTCCATAGTTTCAGGTTAACTGAGGTGACAATCAGTTGATACAATTATTACACCTAGATACTTTGTACGTACTTGAGGAACCAATAACCACACTCATACTTGTCAGTGCCGGTCTTCTTTCAGATTTATAAAATCTGAGATACACACAACGTGCATATTACATGAAAATTAAATAATAAATATTTGCAAATATATAATTTTGTAATAGTACAATTTTAGTGTTTCAAAATGATTTGTTTTCGAACGTCGATCTAAATTTTCAACGCAGCGCTGTCAGTCACGCTGTCAAGAGATACGACCTTTGGTTGAAATTTTAAATGAAATTATGTCGGAACAGTGTGTAGGTCGTACCTGTCTATATTTAAGTTTTGTATTAGTTTTTCAATTACGTCGAAATTATGAATTGGTATGTTTTAGCATATTGTATTGTTTATGGATATTTTGTATTTATAATATGTTAAATGGAAGTGTTTTAGTGATAATTCATATTGAAGGTGACAGAATAAAACTATATAATGTACCTTTTTAAGGTGATATTGTCACTTTACGCTTTTCTACTGTTAAAATATTTACCTTTAGTTAATAGGCTCTATTAGAAGAAATATTTATATTTTAAATATTTTTATATTCCGCTTCTGGTTAGGTTAGGTTAGGTTAGTGGTCAGTGGTAATGATGCCATCATCAAATGTGCAGGCAGGTGCAGTGTTACTGAAACAAGCGAAGAGAGTGACTTATCACTAACATCTGAAAAAATAAAAAAAGTCTATGACCCGCGACAAAAAGCTAAGCATTAACCGCATTACCAACAAATTTTGTGACAAATGCAGAAAATGAAGTAGCTCCAAATACTTGGCACGGGCAGACGTTGGACTACCGCAGTCGATGTCAGTCATCGATCTGTTCTGGCGTAGTTAGGGCTGAATGACGGAATTTAATTATTAGTACTAAAAATATGCTTATTTTTTATATGTTTCTATAGACATGTTTAAAGAAAAGATATTAAATCTAGTCTGAACTTTGAAAGATGGGAATGCCATTACATAACTAATTTTAAATTTAAGAAGTTAATCGCCGGAAGCTAATTATTTCTTACGGTCCAGTAAACACTTATTGTATTTTTCACTCTCCTAGAGAATATCCCATACTTATCAACATAGTAAAGTTATACATAGGTACAAAATCACTTCTTACAAATATGTTCCCTGAGTAGAACTTGACCCCCCCCCCCCCTTATATAAATTCTCATTAGGCCTTAGGTTATTTTAATTCTATACGACTATCTAATGAATAAGAAATATAAACACAGCAGCTCCAAACAACATGTTTAGAAAAAAAAACGGTTTATGGCGGTCATGAAATAAATTTACCTATTATATGACATTTGCCCAAGTGATCAGGCATTTTCTAAATACAATCTTCCTCTTAACCGGAACGCATCTCACGTCAAGTAATACCAATCATCAATATGTCAGCGTTGTCGTGTGTGGTCCGATGTTCTAAGAAAAACGTCTCAAAGACGGATGCGATAATACTAAATGAGCTGTAAACTTGACCAGATATTTGGTTGACTATCCATGTAAGATTAAAAATAAAACTCAAAAAAATATGTATTTTAGTAAAAAACTATTATAGAGTATTGGAATTCTGTATATTTTACACCTTTTAATCAAGTGGGTTACTTAGGTTTTTAATAAAAAATTATTTGGTCCAGAAAAACATTCTAACAGCTCTGTGTTTCAATTCGAAATATCAATTATCAATATATATTTGTTAACTTACTATATAAATTATGACTGACATCAGAAACGAAATGGGAGTGCCTATAGCTGCTTTATAATTAAGATGCAGGACAACAGGTTATATCCAATTTAAGACATAAGTCGCCTTCGCGTCGCTTATTTTTAGCAAATGACATCTATCACAATTTATGCGTGGCCGGTTTTTCCTTACAACCTTCCTAGTTCGGAAAAAGGTTAACTAAAATGGACACCAAGTTCTTTGCCCTAAAATGTTATATAAACTGGACCGTTCAGAATAAATAGTATCGTTTCATTTAAAATCGGAATTTGATTGAGGGATGCATTTGTACTGCGGATGAAATAGCGAAAAAAAAATGTTTATTTTAGTGTAACTCGTCGAGCTGTGTGATATATCGGCGGCCATCTATTTGCATCGCTTTGTTTTAACGAAACTGACTATACTCGTTCCAATATCCGCCAAAAAAGTCACGGTTACAAAATAAACCAATCTCATCTATAGACTTAGTATGTATTTACGATCTCGCAATATTGTCATATGTTTATTTATCTGGCTTCCATCGAAATTCGATGCAATCATATGAAATTGGCACATAATAATCCGAAAAATGGTCCTTCGAGATACAGCATTAACCGGTCAGTCGAGCACAAAGCCTGGCCAATCAGTGAGACGATTCTTTCACGTATTTACGTCACATTTCTTCGATTTTCGCGGCACGTTCGAGACGTAATAAGCGAACGTCCCCGTCCGTCACTGGGGGGGGGGGGGGGGGGGGGCGGGGGGGGGGGGGGGGGGGGGGGGTCGTTGGAGTTAATGAAGTTTTCTCGGCCGCGATTCCCACAGGTCGTCACATGGACGGAGTTTGCGGCACATATTGTGCACGTCCTATCTGATATTGCCTGGTGAAATGTTTTAATAAGCGCATCCCGGGATAGGGAGCTAGAAATATTCTCTTATTAATGCCCATTGTTTGGAGTTTTGTATTGCGTCTGTATTGGCGTGACGCAGCCTGCTCGTTATTAGCATCTAGGTTCCTTCATATGATCGGGCGTTGGGGAACTAATAACTTAATAACATGTGTTCGTATCTTATTACACTCATATGTAGCCAACGTTTAAAAATTTAAGGGTTGAACATGAGAATATATACCACTGATGAACTTGAATTATGATTTTATTATCAATAGAGCAGAGAGTTTCAATTTAGCCTACTAATTGGGATTTTTCCTGTATATCTTTATAGATACATATACTATATTTAAGTTCAATACCATCAGGCGACAGCGCTAGCTATTTACTAAACTGCAAGCAATTCGAACTTGTTCCTAATCCACGCGTGCGATTGCGATTGAACGAACAAATTAACAAACTTCAACTACCCAAGTCCGTGTCTCCAAATTACTGGACCACACTTTATTTACATTGCATTCATTTTTTATTGTATTTTTAATTTTCTACTTGCAATTTATATATTGGTTTTTGTATACGTTCATTTGTTTCATTTTGTTTGTTTCATACATGGATAATGTATGCAGTTCAACGTTTTTATATTAGTGTCTTAAAGACATTCTATATCCGTCCCAAGCGACCAATTGGTCGTTTTATAATGCACCGTTGAATATTTTTAGAATATATACTGATATTATTGCGTAATAAGGCAGAAATAATTATATATAGTTTCACACATTATTTGAACATTATTATGAACTACTGAGTGTATTGGCACCAGATTGACTCCGCCTACCGTACTATGGGGGGAAAAGCATGAAGCTGAAAAAATATATATTGTCGAAAGCATGACTTGGTTCAGTCGCTTAAGGACTCTAAATATACAAAAAGTAGAGTGGTCTATTACCTATAAGCGATCTTAAGAACGCGTGAACCTGGCTGTATATATATATATATATATATATATATATATATATATATATATATATATCCATACCCAGAGAAATTATGAAGAATTTATAAACACTTACGTACGTTCATATTCCATTAAGCGACGATAATGTCAATACCGATATCGACTCCATATGAACCCTACTAGTGCATTGATGACATTTCTCACATGTTTCTTACTATTACCCCCCCTGGCACCCCTTACGCAGGTCAAGTAAGGGGCGCCGTGGGGGGTCGTCTGGGGTGGGGTGAAGGCGCGGACGTCTCGTGTCAATCAGTTCGAGCAGACGTGAGCGGAATTGTAGGGGGTTGGTTGGTTTTTTTTATGATGGCCGGTCTGCACGATCGATGTAGACGTGTTTGGATATTGACGACTTGGTAATACTTTTAACGTTGCTTTGTTATAATACACCTTTTTCCAATTGTAAAATATTAGACGAAGTTAGCAGAGAGTGATTTGTCTAAACGTTTTGAAATGAGGTGAAAATAATAACATATAAATGACCAAATTAATTAATTTTTAAAATTATCCAAATTTTAACGTTTAAGTTTCTTTTTTAACTAAGAGTTTTCAAACTTATATCATAATGTTCTAGGTCAAACATAAAAAAAAGCAAAAAACTAACAAAACAACTAACAATAAACGCTCGTACTTTACGCTCACTTTGTCATACGAGTATACCACCAAAAAGTCACACAGGTGGGTCCAAGTCACTTAACCAATACCATTGCAAATTATAAACACTTCAAAAGGCAGCGGCGTAAAAAACGTCCCATCTGAATTCAGTTTCGCATAAAAAAGGTCGAAAGCCGATCTGTGATCACTCGAGGCCGAAGTGAGGAATGAGTGAACGAGCCCGCGGAACACCAGTTGAACGTGATGCGCTGTTCGTCAAAGTCAACCGCTTGACGTGGATGGAAACGGTTTTTGTCGCTTTTTTTCAATTTACACCCTACAATTTTGCTGCTATTCTTTTATTTTATTCGAGCTGCAGTAAAGTGAGAAAGAATTATAGTATTTCTTGTATAAAACTAAATATAATACAAATGCTAAAACTAGTTACTAGTCTAGATTATACCAAGTGAAGTCGAAGCTTGTACTGTTTTCTGTTATTCCTATACAAGAAAGTTTTAAGAAATTTAACTTGCAGCTACATACCTAACTTAAAATACTAAAGCGCCTGAAAAAAAAGGTCATAAACAATACGAAACAAATCAGAACGTACCCACAAAAAGGAAACAAGCGTTCATTCAGCTTTGCCATTTTATTTTGCCACCGTTACCGTTCGCATTAAAATACGCGGCACTAGTCGCTGCTGGTGTAAATCAAAAGGCCATAAACTACCACAATTCGACCGAGCCGATTCCATCCTAGTATACCGTCTGATTTATCCACTGGCGTTGTCGGCGCGAACCTAGTGACGGTAACGTTTTTTGCTCGTTTTTTATTGATGAAGCTTGGTTAAAAAGTGGCCGGGGCGGGACGGCTAAGCGCCCGTCAGAATTGTCGAATGATTTTTCATCTGGACTCATCCCGCTTTCACAGCCATTTGTCAGTGTAGTGAAAAAGATGCATGTACGGTACCTAGTGTGGCAGGATGCTATGCGTTTTTTTTTATCACCTTTTAGGCTTTTATGCGGATCCATTGACATGTTAAAGTGGGTTAGTGTCGTTTCTGTTTATAAATCTATGTGCAATGCCATTGGTTTTACGTTTTTACGAGTAAGTCCGATTTGGTACAGTTTTGTTTTTGTGTCATAGTTGAATGTTAGTTGTTGATTCATTCGGGTCGTTCGCGTTTAAATATTAGATGGTCGTTTTTTATTTCTTTCTTGTCAAAAGTTCGAATCTGATTTACAGTTACAGATATGTTGAAATGCTTATGTTAAATGTTGAGCAATGAGTAACTTTTTTAACATTTTAAAGTGTTATTCACATATTTAGGAAATTGAGCGATTCGACGGTTTCCAAGAGGCGCGGTTTTAAATTCCGCTACGTATAAAATTTTTTACAAATATGAGTAAGTTTGTATATTAAACAATAAAATCAATTTCAATATAGAGAAATACAAATTAAAAAATTAAACCTTTTTAAACCCTTGTGAGTTCAATATTTAAATACTTTAAATTACAGTTTAAATTAATGTAAAAGCAAAATCAAAGTTTATTGAGTTTCAGTTGCCTCTACGTCACTCGTTTTTTTTGACAGATTTGACCTCAATACAATTACTATAATACAAGGTAGCCTTCTGTAACTACCCAAAGATAAAGATTACAGCTAAATGCTTTTTAGTGCATAGCTTAGTTATAGGAGTCCACGACTTTTAAAATTCACAAATATTGCGCCATATTATTTAGGTACATCCATACTTACAAACATACATATTCATTAGTTATATTAATGTATAAAAAAAACCGTTTCGACATGTAATTTTTAATCAGTCTCCAAAAAAATACATACAAAAAAAATACAATCTGAATACAAAAAAAACTATTATTATGCAAAAAATTGTAATAAATTTGCGGCGGTGAGTGTTAATTGACAGACGAGCGCTGATTTACTTGCCGTTACATGTACATGAACCGGGCTAACATTATTCTAAATCACTAGCTCTCACCTGCTACTTGGTTTACAATCGTGATCGTAGATTCAACCTTTTGGGGTTATTCGGCGCGGAAAATACTCGTTGTCATAGCAACTTGTATGTCACTTCATACTAAAGTTTAATATTAATAAAAAAACTTTAATTACACCAATTATTTTCCATACACAAATGCATAATGATAATATCGGTAAGTATTTTGTTCTTTTAAGTTCACGGGGTTAAATTCAATCAATTAGCAAGAAATATTTCTTAAAAAAATATAATGAAATCATTGTTATTTTATATACCAGGAACATATTTGGCTGAAAACTTCATAGTTACAGTCTTGATCGCTACTTAGGGAAAGGAGTTTGGGTTGCAAGAGTTCTTAACACTAGAAAAAAAAAACATACAAAAATTACCTAATAAATGCACATTACACACAAATTACACACAACCTGTATTTACAGTACACATCAGTGTTTGTATTTCATAATAATAAAAGTGTTAAAATCCACAAAGGCCCGGCAAAGCGATAATGAAATCGTAAATCCGCGAGTACACATTGATATATAAATCGCGGTTTGGTTTGGCGTCGCACTGTCCTGTCCTGTTGGCCGACATTTTTGCGGCGCACTTCAATCACGTCGACTTGTGGAGTATTGTTTAAGCATTTGAATGACCACAGCTGGCAGCGTATTATCTAAATATTTTGTTTCGTTATACATTGTTGATACTTTTTTCCGAATTTTATGTTTTAGAATTTAGACCAAGAACCACCCCTAGCTAATAACATTCTATAGGAAAGCAAAATATATATATAATCACCTAAAATATGTTATATATATATGTAGAATATGTATTAAATAAATAAATTGGTGAAAATGGTCAAATAAGTCAATTCTAAGTTGTCAAATTTTACAATTTTCATACTAATTATTGCTTTAAGTTGGGTACAAAATGTTAATGGAAGAACTCTATATATATATAAAAGGGTTCTTGCATTAACATTATATTATATTAGATGATTAGAATAGGACAAGGTCAAAGGAAATATCTGGAAAAGAACCCACAACCATCACGTTAAAAGTCAAATACTATCCCGTTATTAGACGACGGCCTAAATTTGCGTTTCAACAATATAAAATCTATGTCATACAAATTTAAATATCTTATAATTTACTTGTTTTCGTAATAATAAGGATAGCTTTACTATAATAGTGATACTTTATAGTTAAATGAGGCCGTTGTGGCGCAGTGGGAAGTCCGGCTACAAACGCGATAGGTTATAGGTGCAATCGCCTCTTAGGAGAAATTATTATATTTATATCATTTTCATTTCTTAGCTCTACCACAAGACAAAGCGCGGCGTTGAGTTCCGCCGCTCAACGGCAATGTCTTTGAATTCGGGCAGACATTGGAGAACGGAGTGTCTCGGACCCTATATATACGATAAATTAAATTACGTAAACATTAAAATACCAAAAGGAAAATGAAATTGGCACTAAATCAGTTCTGCTGTAAATAATGCAAATATAAAAAAGTTAAGGGATGTTAAGTAAAGAGAATGTCAGTAATGTATTGAGTCGACGTAAACGGTGAAATAAACAGCTAAATACCCCCGCTGTTATATACGCGGGAATCTCGTTAAAAATAAGTATTTTTAGCCAGCGGCGCTCAAACTGTTGTTACGAAATTTCACATTTGAAACAAAAATATTGATAAAAATTACAATATTACAGTAAGTTTATATATTTTTCTGTATTATATATGATTTTTGCAAGTTCAAGCTCTTTCCCGGATATCACAGGGTAGTCAGAGAGAAGCTAGTGTCAAGACACTCAGATCTCCGTCAGTATTGTATTATTTAATTAAACGTGAAAAATTAAGTCAATAATTATTTTAAATTTTACGTAGAGTAATGTGGAATGTTTTAAAGTTATATATTCTTACTTAATTCACAATATAGCCGTTTAACTAAGTGTAACGTGTAAATTTTACCTAAAAAAGATATCCAAAATATACAAATACAGTCAATTTTAGATACACACAGCTTTCATACAATGTAATAGTAACACAAAATATTACATTATATGAAAGCTACAGAAAATAAAAGCCTACTTCCTACACTTTCTAACAAAAAAATAAGGAACCAAATTCACCTAACATACCTCAAATCATTTGCACTGAAACTTGTAATTATTTTCATTTACACTCGCGCTAAATATATCTATACATATAAGACATATGTATAGATATCAATATGGCAGGGAGGTAGTTTATAATTAGTAGACGTCCGATAAGACCGGAAATTGTGACAGGGCTGAATTAAGGCGGTCTAAAGGCTCTAGCAAGTTTTGCGCGAGTCCTTAATTTTCTCCATTACCACGCGGACAAAGTCGTAGAAAACAGCTAGTATGGAACCTATAAAAATGTAGTTTTCTTTACTTTTCCATACATTTAATATTATTTCCCCAACTTTCAACTTAGACCACCGACCGCGTACCATCATAGCGTATACTAAATTATAATGTTTTATGGCTTAATACTGCAGATAAGGGGAAGAAGCCTATTATGAAGCGTGTTAACGGTATGGGGTGGCTTTTACGGACGCGATTTTTGTGTTTCCTTGTGTTTTTGTATAATGTCTAATATGATTTGAATTATACGTTATGTATAATTATATGTGTATGTATAATTATGAATTAAGCCTGTTTTCATACAAGTTGTAAGTTGAAAAGTAGTGTCCAAGATATTGTGCACCACTGGTTGAGTGGTGGAGCTAAACGCCGCACTTTGACCTATTCTAACTATGTTATATATATATATATATATATATATATATATATATCGCCCCATTTAACTATAGTATCACTATTACTATAATAGTTTACTATGTAAAGCTGTCCTTTTTTTTAACATTTTTAAAGTGTTTATCGCACACTTATCAAATTGAAAAAGACATACATATTTAGAAAACGTATAAAAATTTGAACGCAGCGGGATGCAGCGGATGCTAACAACATATATAAATTGTAATAAAGCGTATAAGAATTTCAACGTAGCTGGATGTAGAACGCATGGCTTAGCGGTCAGAGCACTTCAACGGTTTTCAAGAGGCGCGGGTTCATATCCCGCTGCGTTCAAATTTTTATACGTTTTCTAAATATGTCTTTTTCAAAGCTGTCCTTATTATTACGAAAACAAGTAAATTATAAGATATTTAAATATTTTGTATGACATTGACTTTATATTGTTGAAACGCAACGTTAGGCCATCGTCTTGTAATGGGATAGTATTTGCCTGTTTCCTTTCCGGTTATTCCCTGTGACCCACAAAAGAAGCGGCGCTGTGCATGTTACTTTATACAATAGTGTTTGTCACACTAATTTAATTTTTTAAATTTATCTTATGTTTTTCTTATATAAAGAAAATCTTATAAAACGAAGTTTGCAGTTCTCTATGGAAACTTTTAATTATGCCAAGTTTCATACTACTGGTCGCGCCCGCTTAATTTTCGTAAAAAAAGATCTAAAGTAGTTCCATCACGTATTAATTAATATAATGATTTAAATAATTATCATTGTTTAGTAATTTAATAAAAAATAATCATTATTGATTAATGATTTAACTATTAATAATTATATAGTCTAGTTTTTAATATACCTACCTATATGCATTTAGTCAGTACGATTAGACAAAGGGAAGCCTTAGATTTTTCACCCAAGCATTTAGTGGCTCTGAAAAGACATACACAGTGTGGAATAAGAACCGTAGGTATAGCTATTGACTATAAACGGTGGTTGCTACTTCGATTCTCACACGGAGGAATAGTTATAATTTAAGTATTTAAACTTTCTCCGCTCTGGTACAGAAGACAAAGTGCGACGTCGAGTTCCTCCGCCACTCAACACGCAACGTCTAAATTTCTGATGAAAAGTGGGAAACGGAGTGTTTTACCACTTGGTTCTCTTTGCTATGCAGAAAAAACGTCAATAGTAAAACAATATAAAATTATATTCACACAGAAACAAAGTCAGTCTTAGCATAGATCAAGTCAACAAAGTCGACTAGAATTCAAAGTTATGCGTCTAGCCGAGACCTAGACCCATTTTTTGTCAATTTCACTCGCAATTTCTTATTAAATAATAACCTAAAACTTAGAATATGTATAGGGCTAATTAGATATTGCTATTTTTTTATCATCTTCAAGCTTTTTTTAAGACATAGGTAGTCAAAGAAAACCTAGTGTCAAAACTTTCAGTTCTACAATTTACGCCGGAATCCGAGATATTGCAGAGAAATGAAAATAGTTTTAATATAATCATTTCCCTGAGTGGGAATCGAACCCACAGCCATCGCGTATACATTCGGACGCTGAATCACACTGCGCCACAATGGCTTTTAATAATTAAACAATCTTTTATCTAATCAAATCGTATTACATGAACCAACGCTAATTAATTCTTACACCCATAACTTACTTAACTAACGACCTAATAAAACGGCAAATAATTGTAATCCCATTATTTGGAGTTGCACCCAACGTGCCATATCTCACGTGTACTGTAGAACTGTAGCCTTAACTTAGACGGTTTATATGCTTTCTATTAATATTATGTTAGGTGTAAGGCATAAGTGATAGCGTTTTATAGTATTTGTTGTCTTTTTTATTATTTTTTTTCAATCTAAATGAATATATTACGAGAACTTGTTTATATGTTTTTTTATGTTTATAGAATAATATTTTAAATATAGTAACCAATGTTGTAAACTGCTTTTTTGTCAATCTTGCAGATGATATGTTATAACAAAATAATACGGCGCACTGTATTTAAATAATTTCTGGACGGCACTAAAATTATTTTATTAGTATTATTTCTTTGCAGCTTTACACTTTTTCCCGCGTAGCATTGCAGATACAGAGAGAACCTAGTGTCTAGACACTCCATTCTCCCATTCTCCACTTACGATTTCAAATAGAATTTAATGCATCGCGTGCAGTTACACTACCATTCAATTATTTACAGTTATTTTTTTAATATTAACTTTTCAATAAAAACGTATATCGAAAACGTCTCATAACTTGCGCCCCAAATTAAATATTTCATACACATACCTACAAATAATGTGAAATATTTTGAGATTATATGAAATCTGCAAATGTTGGTTTGTCTATTGATTCTAGCTATCTCCATATAGTACTAATCTGTGTAAGTGTGTTATCTATGCTTGACTATAATGTTAAGAAAATATAAGATGATAATATCTTCTGTGTAGAGATTAGGCGGCTGCTTCGTTTTGTATACTTTTCGTGTTGAATTTTGATTGTAATGAAAATTACTTAATTGCCTTATAAATTGTAATTGTTTTGGGTTAAATTATCAGGGGGAAGAATAATATTTTTTAAATATTTTTGGTTTTACAACCTGCTTAGTCAAAAGTGGACAGTATCGATTATCAAGTAAAATTTTTAAGAAAAAAGAAATTGTTTTATGTGTTTTACGGCACACCGCACGGCTAACTAAACAATTTGTTCACGCATTAAAAAAAAAAAAGTTATTATAATTTTTGATATTACCATTTCAGTCCAGGTCCAGGTCCACTATTACCTAGCTGTACCAGATCTGAAGCATTAACTTTAGTAAACCGGTGGTAAAGATTTCGACTTTTTGATTTTGTCACAACACATATATATAACGCCAATTTGATAAAAAAAATCATATCAGGAGTCAATGAGAACCTAGTGTCTAGACACTCCGTTTTTCCAATTTGCTCCTTGATTCGAGACATGGTGGGTTGAGTGGCTCAACTCAAAGCCGCGCTTTAACTTAAAAAACGGAGTAATTAAAATATAATTAGTCCCTTATCTCAGAATTAAACCCACAACCAATCACATACAGACAGACAGCCTCAATATAAAGATAATCTAAGTTAAAAACAAACACAGTAGCATCTACTAGTCAGGTGGGTACTTAGGGGCGTAAGGCAGAAGGGAGGCAATTTAATTCTGTCCACGTTCTAATAATGACCGTCATAATTCGTTCAAAGTGTCCGGTCTGGGGACACTTCACCCCGATTCCTTTGCATTTTCAACCCCCTGTAATTCCATTTCGCACCGCCTCTACTTCTACACACTATTGTCTTTTAAATCGTTTCGAAAGTTCATATTGTATAATTATTTGTTTAAATATACATATATTTATAATATTTTCGATTTTTTATTAAATTTGTGGTAGAGTGCTTAATGGTCAATCACTCTGTGCTGAACAGATGAAGTGAAGGAAATTGAATAAACTAAACTAACCAACTAGAACTCTAATGTCGTTCGATAAGTATATGGAAAAATGTTTTGGTGGATTCTTTTACATCAGAAATATAACAAGTCAGTATTTTTCCATATTGGAAATAGTTTCTACTAGTCGTGCCCGCGAGTTTGTCCGCGTAAAATTTAAAAATAAAAGTAGCCTAATTTACTCCTTAAAACATCAGCTATTTGCCACTGAAAAACCCGTCACACTCAGTCCAGCCGTTTCACTGATTAGCCAAAACAAACAAACAGACAGGCAACAATTGTAAAAAATACTATTTTGGTACACTCCAATTTTATTAATTTGTATAGATTACACCAACAAAAATAAAACGGAATATATTGGATGTGGTAAAAGACTAATATTACTATATTAGTCTTTTACCACATCCAGATTGGAACCTAAACTTACTCAACTAATCCCAAATTTCTAGTCTACTGTAGTCTACTGTAGTGTGTTTACATCCTTAGCCGTTTCACATGAGCTTTATCAACACGTGTAGCAGTATTAAGTTTGATTTATACCTCTTTATATCGTAAATGGATTAGGGAATGTCCCTACGGTACACTTGTGTATGGGAGTTAATGCACGTTTTATGGCAATACGTAATTGCCGCCTTAGGCTCTGTTCAGTTTGGTACTGAAAGACTGAAAGGTTTTAGATTTAATGTTATATTTTAATCGAAATCTTAAGCAATACGAATATAAAGACCTGGAAACAGATTTGGCGGTAATAAAAAAAAATTGAATATAACAATCTTTTTAAATAAATGATATAATTTTATATATTATAATGCAACTAATCATTTAATTTTATTTTCAGGTACGTATCAATGACTACTTGCCAGTTTCAGTAAGTTGACTTTTACTAAGAAGAATCAAAAGAATCTACCTTTTGACTATTCACTTTAAAAAAGCTAGAAAATTATTTAAAAAAAAATTTACATCATTTTTATTTGTTTATCTAGATTTTATGTATTTCGTATCCTAGCTAAGGTTGAGAGAACTTAATTTTGAATATATTTGTTTCCCGACCTATCCCGGGCGAAAACCGTTTTGCCCGTTCTTGTAAAATGACGGGTGATACTGTCTTAAAATTTTGGACTTGCCAATTTTCAGCTTTCTATGTCCAGTAGTGTACGCTGTGGGTTTTCTATCAGTAACGGAAGAGTTTTAATATATTTATTAAGGCCATCGTGGCGCAGTGTAACGTGTAACTGTATACGCGATGCTTGTTGGTTCGCTCTCTCTCTGAGAAATGATTATTTTCATTACTCTACTCTGGTGACAAGTTCCGCCACTCAACACACAATGTCTCGAATTCTGTCCGAAAGTCGAGAATGGAGTGTCTTGACATTAGGTTCTCTCTGCCGACCCTGCTATTCGGGAGAAAGCGTGAAGCTGAAGATAAACATTTACCCCATACGAGAAACGAACTGACAACAATCACGTACACGTGATAATAAAAAATCGTGTCGAATTTACACGTTTTTTCATTCACACGTATATATTCTAGCTAATTTTTTTTTTCATTTAAATTAGAGAATTCAATAAGTAGCGTAGTGTAGTATCGTAATCGACTCCGTTGCGATATTTACGATTTTTAATTAAAGCTTTCTAATATCAACATTTTGCATTCGTCTAATGAACTCTGGACGCGTTTGTGCATTTTTAATTTATTTTCCTTTGGATGTTTATTAAAGTAATACTTGCCTTCTATTTAAATCGTCTTTTGGGTTGTTTAAAATAACTTTATGGGTTCGAATCACATTTTCGGGTGTATTTCTGTTTTTTTTTTATATTCAAGTATCTCTGTATGTGAACTCAATATTACTAAATGCACACTTAATATAACTAAATGAATGAAATGAGAAAAAAGAGTGTCATGTCACTAGATTTTCATTCAACAACAATTTATTTAAATTACATTAAAAAAGCATTTGATGCTTATATTTCTGGATACTTATTAATATAAATTTCTCCGTCACCTAATACAAAGTATGACGTGTATTGACACTAGGTTCTCTCTGCCCATCCTGCGATGCGGGAAAAGGCGTGAAACTGTAACAACCCGGTTCGGGATAGGAAACCAAAACATATATCTCAAGAGCTCTCGAATTAAAACTTTCCCAATGGAACAAACGTCACAGATATTCGGCCGATTAATTTAATTTAACACAACCTTGTTAATACAACGCCATATTGACACGAGTGTTGTGCATTTATCGGCACGCGTCTGATATTTACGGTTTTTAATTAGAGCCCCGCACTAATGGCTGTGTGTGATGCGGTCGTGGGCATATTGTGTATTTCGATTCGATGCCTAATATTGTTTCATTTGTATGAGTTTTTTTAGCTCAACTTCAAATTGTTCATATATAGATGGATTAGTGTATAAGTTAAAATGTTTTAGTCCTTGTGGATTCGTTGGGACGTGGTAACTATGACACAAGTTCAAATCCCAGGTATAATTTTGAACAAAAGCACTAATATTATAAATGCGAAAGTGACTCTGCTGTCTGTCTGTGACGTCATCAATGCCATACCACTGAACCGATTGTGATGAAACTTTATATAGATATACTTGTGGGTCTTAGGATGACCATGAACTATGTTATACTTTTTTCATTGATTTACGAGAAGGCCGCCGAAAATTCGAAACAGCTATAGTTTATGCAAGCGGGTCGCTAGTAAACTAAGTAGTAAGTCTTATAATTAAGTCATAGAACGTATAAATGACACGGAAATGGCAAATATAATAATATACAGTACACAGATAGGCAAAAATAATTAAAGTACTCTTTAATCCAAATAGGCTATTACAAGAACTTTTCAATCGCAGTTAACGTAAAAATATCAGTATTGTGTCCTACAGGAAGCTCCGGCTCAAAAGGCATATCTGCTGAGAAGAGCCGATGAGAAGCCCAACAGTGGCTTTTTAAATTTTAATATAACTTTACAATAAATTTGCAATTAGTTTTCTTTTTAAATTTTTTATAAACATAATAAAGACTATTTCTGAATAAAGTTTCATTTAAAAACAAAACTGGTTTCTTTTTTTAATAAACATAAGGAAATTACTAAAATTTCATCACGTCTGTACTTAGTATTTACGCACAAAATGACCTCTTTACTACAAAATCATTGAGAAAGGCGTTACAAATATTTAATTTACAAAGTCTTGTCCCATTTTGAGTGTAATCTAAATTGAAATTCCCCTTTAAATGTCCATTGAGAGTCAATAACACGTTCGCTTTTAAATTAAAAAGTTACAAATGTAGAGGCTATTGTGGCGGAGTGTGACAGCGTCTGACTGTAAACACGATTGGTTGTGTGTTCGATCTTCACTCGGGGGAATGATTTATACAGAAATTTTAATTATTTCCATTTCAACAATCTGACGATAAGACTAAGTACGTCATTGAGGTCCGCCACTCAACACAAGCTATTTATATTTATGTTTAAAAGAACAGCTTTACGCCTTTTCCCGCATATCAGGGTCAGTAAGAACCTATCCGACTCCGCTCTATTTTCCACGTTCTACCAGAATTCGGGACATTGCCTGTTAAATGATAGAATTTAATGCCGCGCGTCATATGGTGGATATAGTTTACAATTTGTCCTCTAAGTGGGAATCGAACCCACAACCAATTGCGCTAGTATTCAGCTGTCTCAATGCGCCACGAGGGCCTCGCAAATAAAACAACAGAAGAATAATCTAACTAAATAAAAATACAGTCTGCAAATGCAAATGCTAAGGTTGATTAGAAAATAAAAATAGTTAACAAGTAGTATGGGGGTCACGTTAGTTCACTGTTGAAGCAAAAACTACTGTAACGAACGTAGAAAACCACTAGCTCCCGAAGTTCATCAAAAGAAAACCCAAATAAAGAGACATGTCGTTGAATATAAATCGGAAAGCTTGCACTAACGAAACATAAAATTGCATAATTGATTTTGACTTAGTTGCCAAGTTAGGGATTGCTTTTTCAAGTAAATTCGTATTTGTGTGTGTGTGTGTATGAATCCGTTTAGCTTTTTCTTTCTTTATTTACTTTGTGAGGTAATTGAATAGAATTTAGTTTTGAATGAGATTATTTTTTTATAAAAAAACGCATAGCAGGTAAGTCAGCGAGGGCCTAGTGTCAATACACGTCGTTCGTGTTGAGACGCAGCAATCAGCGCCACACTTTGACATGCCACTAGAGTGGAGAAGTGAAAATAATTTAAACATTATCATTCCCCGAGTGAGAATTGAACCCACAACCTTTTACATATACAGTTAGTCGCTGTCACGGTGCGCCACGATGTCCTTAAATTTAGCGATCTTTATTCACCATTTATTAAAAAAACATCGAGTGTGAACTCACACAATGCCACCAGCCACACTTTTTCTAACAGACTTAAGGAACGGTATCATAAATGGTTGTAGATTCGATTCTGATATAGGGTAATAATTGTATTTAAACTAGTTGTGCCCGTGACTTTGTTCGAATTGCGTGGATTTCTTATTTTGAAAATAGCCTAGTTTACTTCCCGTCAAAATCGGTCCAGTCATTCCAGAGATTACTCGGAACAAAACAGCCAGACAGACAAAAATTGTAATAAATGTTATTTTGGTGAAAGCATTTAGTAGAAAGTGGTTTTTTTAATATTACAGACAGACACTCCAATTTTATTTAGTTGTATAGATTTTCTTGTTGGTTACATAAAGTGTGACGTAGAGCTCCACTATCGCAACGTTTTCAAAATAGACCAAATTAAGGGAATTAAATATACTCATCAGTTTATTACAATATATTTTCTGTCTATTCATCCTTAAGGACTAAATTGTAAAATTGTAATGAGTTTTGGAAAATTTTAATTTAGTAAACACTTGAAACGATTTCTTTCAAAAAATAAATCGTTTTCGAAATATTTTTCTTAATGAATTGACACAATTGTTTTCTGCCTTTATTATTTCCGGTAGTTAGATTTATCTTAAATAAAATCTAGATATATATAGTTTTTAATATTTCTTAAATCTTATTTATAAATGTAATAAATTGAACGTAGCGGGACTCGAACCTGCGCCTCTCATAAAGTAAATTGTAAAAGCGTATAAGAATTTCGAAGTAGCTGGATACAAAACGTATGGCTTAGTGGTTAGAGCGCTTAGACTGTTTCGCAGAAGCGCGAGTTCTAATCCGGCTACGTTCAAATTTTAAATATTTTTCTACATCGTCTGTTTCATACAATCTTATTAAGACGAATTCCCTACGAAACGAAATGCACTCAACAGTAGAACCTTTCAATTTAACTTAAAAAAACTTTATACTTATGCATTTGTATTGAGAAACCCAACTTAACTCAAATGTTAGTCACTGCGCTATGCAGGTTGATATATTTCAACGGTCCTTATTTAATCAAGTCCTCATTTAAATAAACACAAGATCGCCGATGTTAGACCAATCCTGATTCATTAGGGTTTTTGAACGTGAATACGTTAATGAGGCCTTATATTTACGTGGGAGAGTTAGGTCTATATAAACACACACACACACACATATGTACACATACACACACACATACACATATACACACACATTGGCGAAGTGTAAAAGGTTTGTAACGGTAAGCCGGTGTTAAAAAAATATTAAATATAAATATATCGTTTAAATTGTATTTAGGTTAAAATTGTATTGTTACAAATAAAATAGATTTTTGTAGTGAGTTTGTTAGGGTTTATTGAATAAATATGTTTATAAATAATTTATTTGTTTATTACAATTGACAAAAGGTAAGCCGGTTGGAATCGTGCTATGTGGACACTTCAGCACTGCACTCTTTTTATAATTTGGTATATAGGTTCCATGAAGAGTATAGGGGCGAACTAACAGTGGATTTATATGTAACAGGTCACCATTTTAAGACAATGATAGCATGGTGGACGCCATATACGAGTACACCAGCCGTGCAGGTCCGTATAAAGCTTGTCTCTTCTACACATTTGGGGGTGAAAGGAACTTTTTTTTTCCGTGGAAATCCGTTACGGATACCCT